>CM056383.1:58074498-58499498 GCA_029718625.1 Synaphobranchus kaupii | reverse complement strand
GTTTTACTTGATGAAGGTGCTGACACTGTGGCTGTGATTGGGGTTTTCAAGGAGAAATGACTCCTCTGAAAATGAAACAAAGGAACACAAAATTCTGACACGTGAAGTTTCGCACATTGGACATAAACAGACTGAAACACTTTTTCGCGTGCAATATTTAACATATTTTACATTCAAATAAGGCAGTTTCTGCTTTCCTTGTTCTTCAGTGTATTTCTTATTTTAGGCCTTTAAATGTTTTTTACTAGTAAAGATGAAACATCCTGAATAAGAAAAGGCGAATTAATTCTAACCTTCTACCTAAGGGGAGCGGTTGTTTTGTGGTTATTATATACACTGTTCCCATGGGTGAATGGTCATGCCGTGGTTGTTGATGGCGCCACTCTCTAAGGGAACGGTCATGATTGTGGTTGTGAATTATATTGTCCCCGAGAGCTCTGAGCACATTTCAAACATCAGCCATTGTCTTTCCCAGGAGAAAAAAGAATCGTGAGATGAGCCATGTCATAAATGAGCAGCTCGGCAAACACTAAGTAGAGCGGTCACTGGGGCCCGTCCGCATGTGTGAAAATCAGGACTGACATCAGCATGTCACACCATATCACTGTGGTGGGAGGCCTTGGCTGCACTTTCTTTCATGGTGCCTTAATGACAAAGAAATAATGCTGTAATTAATTTATAACAATATCATTGTAACACACCACAGGCTAAGGTACAGATTTATTTCAGTGTAATTGTTTGTGTGGAAGGAGCCAAGCACTCTGTAGGGAACGTCTGGAAACTACAAAATTGTCATGTTACCACTTTTTCACCATATTCTTATTGACCTGTGTGGTAAAGTACATAATTATGTTTTTCACCACTAACCAGAATACATTGGTTTGTAGAAACAGTTATTATACCATAAGTGCATGTTATTGTTCTGTTTTTACTTCATTATAAACATGTTGTTAATGAACGTCTCTTCTTTGTGCTACGCAAACCATTTAACCATATTTAACTTTCCGGTACTTATTATGAGATGACCATTAATGTTACAGTAATATGTAATGGATTACCCAGTTATACATCTATGTCTTCATTGAAGCCAGTCAGTAGTTTGCTCAAGGGACCAATGGCAGAGTCTCACCAAGGATTTGTACCTAAAGCTCCCTGGTTACAAACAAAGGCCCTTGACTGCTGCATTGCCAGGTTTCCTTTGTGAAACATTCAGGCACAGGTGTTACAAGAGTGATGCTAATGTTGTATTGATGTCTGCTTCCATGTTGTGTGTTGCAATAGATACATTACATCACTAGTAGAAGTTGCAGTGGGAGCAGGAGTTTTGTTTGTTGGTGGCTAGAGGTGAGGATTGGCAACACACTTAATGCTGTGAAAGATGAACTCACAGTATTATGGATATTCACTGTAATGAAGTCACAATGTTATTGAAAGTGTAATTAACAGTGTAACTGATATGAACCATAATAAACTGACAGTGTTTCTCATATGAGCCATAATAAACTCACAGTGTTGCTGATATGAACCATAATAAACTGACAGTGTTTCTCATATGATACATAATAAGCTCACAGTGTTACTGATATCAGGCATAATAAACTCAGAGTGGTGCTGATATGACCCATAATAACCTCACAGTGTTATGGATATGAGGGATAATAAGCTCATAGTGTTACTGATATGAGCCATAATAAAATGATGGTGTTACTGATAATGAGCCATAATAAACTAAAAGTGTTACTGAAATTAACCATAATAAAGTTGATTTTACTGATATGAGCTGATACATAATAAACTCACAGAATTGTGGATATGAGCCATAATAAACTCACAGAATTGTGGATATGAGGCATAATAAGCTCACAGTGTTATTGATATGAGGCATAATAAGCTCACAGTGTTATTGATATGAAGCATAATAAGCTCACAGTGTTACTCATATGAGGGATAATAAGCCATAATAAAAGTGATGTTGATATAAACTGTTAAAGTGATGGACAAGGGATTATTTTAAAAACTTCAAATAACCACAAGATATCACAGAGGGATGTATCCACTACACACCCACCAAATATCTTTCATCCAGCTCTACATGTTTGAACCATAGACCATGAACCCGGCAAGAAATTAATGCAATCAGTTAAAAGTAAAATACAGTGCGGCTGCTATCAGGAGATAAATATCACACGCAGGCTCGCAATCAAAGTGAGTTAACGTAAACATAAAGCATTGTATTGCAACCGTTAGTGCAACATTAGTCTATTTAAAGGTTGTATCAGCGATTTTGGGTGGAAACATAAATGATCACATTCATCAGATTTTTCCTCACGATCCGCTAGCTGCCCGCCCCATAAGCAGGCCGTCAAAAAACCGCGTCTCTGTAGGCAGCCTATGCTCCGAGATCGTACACAAAAACAATGGTACTACCAACTACTCAAAACCAAAATAAACAGTATTCCAACCAATCACAATGATCTGCACAAACGTGACGTCACTTCTGAAGCGAAATCCCAAACAAACATACTTATGAATAATTATGTTATGTTTTAAAAAATAGTGTTCAAGCATCCAGAATTATAACCACGTTAATAACGTTTGTAAGAAACCAAACCGTTTGTAAATCCGTCAAGATTTCAGCGTGATAAGAGTATTAGCGTTTGTGCAGATCATTGTGATTGGTTGGAATACTGTTTATTTTGGTTTTGAGTAGTTGGTAGTACCATTGTTTTTGTGTACGATCTCGGAGCATAGGCTGCCTACAGAGACGCGGTTTTTTGACGGCCTGCTTATGGGGCGGGCAGCTAGCGGATCGTGAGGAAAAATCAGATGAATGTGATCATTTATGTTTCCACCCAAAATCGCTGATACAACCTTTAAAGCAAGCTAAATTGCAAGGCTAACGTTCCACCAAATGTACGTTCCACACAAATCATTACACAGTGGTAAGTTTTATTGAGATTTTTTTATTTATTTAAAGGCCCACTCATTAATTTTGGTTGCTAATCAAACTAAAATTATGTGTACTTCGGATCATGGATTCTCAAAGTAATTATTATTATTTTTTTACTGTAACCAGCCACAGAACAATACGAGAGAACCATTTCCAAGGCATGGGTTATTTGGCAAAATCTTAGCTAACTATTATTTTCGATATATTATCAGACGAATGAACACCAAATAAAAACGACGTGCGAATGATGAGTTTGTTTCCATGATGATGAGCAAGGAGCAAACTAATGTTACTAGCTAGCACCACAGAGGGATGGATAAAAAGGTGGGGAAAGAGATTGGGAGAGAAATAAAATTGGTATAGGGATAAGGAGAGCGGGAAAAAATAAACACTTTAGATAAGTAACTATTCCAAATCTCAAATTCCAAATGCTGATAACACGGAAAACTATTCTCAAGGGTAAACAAAACGAGTGTTTCTTAGTGGGCCAGGACAGTTTTATTCACCTCAAACTATGGGAGGAGTTATTTAATGAGATAAAAGTATGCATTGGTTGGCAAGTCCAACTTGGACGCATTTTCGACTCCACCCTTTTTTTCAGCATCCAGGCATAAATAGATAAAGATAGACTGAAGTTGAACGAGATTGCAATGGAATTGATTGCTCGTGCTTTATTGGCGCTCAATACATACCTTAATAGCCATAAATACAGTGTTCATAAGCTTATTAGGGATATTCCTTGCCCTGTCACTTTAATACAGTGTTGCTGATGCGAGTGGTGCTAAATGCACAGGGTTCCTGCTTGCAGGTGTGTCCCTGGTGGCTCAGCCCAGGTGGTGAAGTCAGAGTGTGTGTGAGCAGGTGGTGAAAGGGGCGGAGCCTAAGTGACGCAGCACAGCTGTGCAGTATGGGCCTGTGCAGTCAAAGCATTAATAATTATTCATTTATTCACTGCAGTGCTTATCATTTATGTGTGGACCCAATAAATCCAGATGCTTTCACCTCTTGAGAGTGTCAGTGATGAAAGAGTTAATTTGATGATTACTGCTGTTCCGGGTAACCAGCAGGCTGTCCTTCAGTCCACATAATGTAGTCGATGGTCTAACCTCGTCCTAAAATCTGAGACGCCAAAGTCTGGAGGAATCGTACAGTTCAGTGTGTTTTTTACACATCTTCTTTACACAGAAGGAGCTGAAGTTATTTTTAAAAATGAAAAAAACCAACACTCATAAATCATTCTGGTTCTGTGTGCGATGAAAATTCAGTTGCTCAGGCTCCGAAACATTAAGTCTTTGCGCCTGTTCTCCTGCTGAAGAACGGCACGATGCTCACCCAGAGACATTTAAGGAACCCTCAGAACAGTGTGAGAGAGGAAGAGACACCACACCCTTGGAAAAAGGCAAGAAAAAAGTAATGGTTACTAAAAAAAGAAGGAGGTAAATGTAGCCACGGTAATACTGGAGGTGTACTTCCTCCTTTGTTGCATAAAACATTTGAAGAATGAGAAATGCATATTTCCATTTATTTCCCTGACAAAGGATGAAAAGGAGAACAGCCAACAGCTCATAATGCAGCACAATCTATTTAACTTGGAATAACAAGAGAGCCAATGAGTAGCCACCCACACACAGCATCTACACCATTTACAGAATTTTTCACATTCCAGAAATGCTCATTTATACATTGATGTATTACCATGTATTAGCCTATGGAGATATCTACAAATGCATGGTTGCATACCCTGCTAAATTTGAACGTGAGATGGGGGGGGTGAGCTATGGGAGAAACAGAGGGAAAACCTTGCATCAAGAAAGCAACGTTATGCTGTCAAGACGAGGGCAGGCAGTGGGCGGAGGGGGGAGGGGCGAGGTGTTACGAGCACTGCTGAAATCTGGGAGGCTGGAAAGCAATGGAAGCCACTCTTTTAGGAGGGGCTTCTGTTAGTGTTGGCCATTCGCACTATAAGGGTTGAGTGTGGGGGCCAGGGAACGGAGAGAGAAATCACAGTCCCAGATGGAAGAGGGCTGTTAAATGTTGCAGAGCCTTGTTTACACGGAGGTTGGCTGGGTCTTTAAGGAGGCATAGAAAACGTTGACTGAAGAAGACGACAGTGGCAGGGGAATGCACCTACACGATGTGCAGCAGCCCTCACCTCATGCAGGGGCTTCAGTGTGACTCATCCTCCGACACTTGCAGCCTGTGTGTGTGTGTGCGCGTGTGTGTGTGCGCGCAGTTGTGCATGAGTGCTCTAGTTAAGTCCGGTCGGGCCAGTGTTCATTGTAGCAGATGAAACTGCAGCTGCGGAGCTGTGCTGGTGTCGGTCCCTTCGAGAACACACACGCAGCTGCGCAGCCCGCTCCTACTACTGCACCGTCTGCACAAGCCTCTGACCCCGGTCTGACCTCCGTGTGTGACTGCAGGTGCTGCACGTCCCCACGAGGAACGTGACGTTTGTGCCTTTCCGCTTAATTGGGTAAGAGCAGGAGGTCGGTCTATGGTAGAAGAATGGCAGCTGTCTGGGCCTTCGGCTGTGCTGTGCTGTGCCTGTCTCTCACTGTGGATAGATGCAGTCTACGGTCCCAGGCTTATTCTTGTGGTGGGAGTCCAAGGCTTCATTAACACGGAAATTAATGGAGCCATCATATCCAGTCAGTGATGTAATGAATTGAACATATTACCATTTTTGTTGTGGATAGCAGTCTTTTGATTGGCTCAAACATCTCACTTGATTGACAACCCCTATATGGGTGGTGCATGGCAGTGCCACCGATATAGGTGTTCATCAATAGCTAATATATCATCCGGAACCCCCAAAATCCCAACCCGCTCCCCGGCTGGCTTCTGAGTGCAGCAGTGCTACCCAGTTAAAAGGATGCATGCTCTGCTGCTGGGAAGGTAATGGCTCCACAGTGTCCTGCAGCAAACGCAGATGTAAAAGGTGCTGAAAGGCTTTTTGTTTACAGGAATACAGCTCTCTGCCTCCCTTTTATGGGGTAAAATTCAACCTTGCTATTCACATCCTGTGCCATCCAGATATAAAAGGAAACGGGTGGGGGCTGTGGTGTTTTCTTTGTCTGTTTGTCCATTCTTCTGTTTGTTTGTTCGATCGGTGGGGCTAATGGAAGCGGTACGTGGCAATGCAACCCTGTGCAGTATCTCGAGCGTGTGGGGGGTGTGTGGGTTGCGAACTCTGGAGTTGGAGTGACGCGTTAGCAAAATGTCAAACGATGAACGGGTCTGTATTAAGTGAGAGAAGCTGCTGCCTCTTTCTAAACTGTGGTAATGGCTTGTGATAGGCGACCAGGCTCCTGCCCTACATGCGAAAGTTGAAGGGCACACCTTTGCTGGAAAAACAGGTGTCAGTGGGCGGGGGTGGGGGATGCTATCATGTTTTATTACTGCGTCAAATGGCGCTGTATCAAAACACTGCCAAACCATTAGGGAGTAATTCAATGGAGTTATCCACAGGTACAATGTGAAAGAATACAACTTTTCCATTTTGTCCACCATCTTTTCTCTTTTTCGATTTGGAATGTCCTAATGGTGTTGGGATGGCACTATCTGGGCATTGGGGACGATCTTGGCATTGGTGGGGAAAGAATACATTGTGGAGGAGTGGCAGGTAAGTACGGTTGCGGGTTGAGGTGCTTACAACGTGTGCTCTACATCATCATCAAAGATCCCTTTTCTGATTGTAGGATGAAGGAGCTCTACACAGATGACCTAAGAGCAAATCACTGCAGTAGCCACATCCGTAAATGGCCTTGTCTTGCCCACTTTCAACAACAAGTATTCATAAATAAATATTCATAAATAAACACTCACTAATAGCACACTGTGGTTGCTAACTAGCCACGGGGTAGCGGTGGTACTGCCAGAATTATGTGCCAGAATTATTTACCTCACACAATGCAGGACACATAGACAAGGTAGCAGCCAAGCTAGGGCCCCATGCTGGGATGCTGAAATAGGAAACTAAACACACACCACAAACCGTTAGCTTATGGTTACTGCACACCAGGCTCGTGAGGTGGCAATGGACATGGCCCAACCTTGCAAATTCAGTTTGACTGCTAGCCAATTATAATTGCTAATAGAGTTTTTTTTAGGTCTAACCTGGTTACTGATTTTAAAGTGAAAACAATACCCAGCAGAGCTTGTGGCTCTACAGGGCTGGGGTTTGATGTGTCCTGGCCTGTAGCATAGTGAGTATAGACATTGAAAAGTGTTAAAGTCGCTATGCAAACGGCTGTCCCTAAGGGACCAGACGCATGGCAGACGGGGGCATAGCCAATGAGCTGGCGCCACAGATGGTTGCTGCTGCGGGTGCTGGGATATTGAGGGTGGAAAGGAGAGCAAGACCCAGTCTATTCATAGAGAAGGTTTCAGTTTGATGTGCCGAAATGTTTTGTACCGGCCGCAGGTTTTCAAATTTAACCTCCGGGGACTGGCCCACTGACGTCAGAGCAGGGCATGGCGTGGGTTGCCAGGGCGACCCGCGTGTTTTGGCGCACTGCTGTGCAGAAGCCTGCGCGGGTGCAGCTGGGGGAAACTGCGGGCCACCGTTTTGCCACAGAGGGGTAGATGGGGCTAGAAGCCGGATTCTGAGGGCGGCATTTCTGCACACAAGACAATCCCCACCATGACACACATGTACTGCAAATTGTGTGAAAATTAAACAATAAAACAATTGCTTACAATTCACAAAAATCTTTAAAGGGATTGTGTGCTTTCTGGTTATTTACACATTTAATTTCAGTTTTAGTGTATGTTTCTGACCCAGTTTTTGAATCACCTACTGGCTTGACAGTGGCTGTGTAACATCCACCGTTTCCCTCCAGTCCTTGTGTTTCATGTCGTGTTTTTTAGTTTACCCTGTTTGTCTCGTTTCTGTATTCGTTACAGGCTGGGAACGGTCCCCATTTAGTTCCTTGTTTTCTCCCCTTATTGTCATGGGTTTCTACCCTTTTTCCCCATGCGGTCGTTTTCCTCAGTGGCCACGTGAGGGCGCTGCCCTTTTGGTGGATGCTTGCTCCGCCCTGCTTTGATTGCGGAGCTTCTGTCTGCCTCCACACCTGTGCGTGGTCACCTTAGAGCTATATAAGCCTTCCGTTTATTTCGTTCGGGGCTTCGATATTGTTTGTTTGTTTTGTATTTGTGTTATTTGCATTGTCTGGTGTGAGTTGTTTGTACCATTTGTGCTACTGGCCTATTTTAACGTCTCATTACTGAGGCAAGGCATTAGTTCTTGCTGGCTCTTTGGTTACTTGTCTCGTAGAAGTATGGGAGTTCTCTGCTCTATTTCGCCTTTCTATGGTTTCTCCATATTGAGAGACCGGGCGTTCACGCTTTTACTTAGTTACTTATCTCGTAGAAGTATAGGCAGCAGTTCTTTGTGCCATTTGTCTTGTTTGGTTTTCTTAGTGAGAATCCAGGCGTTTGTGCTTCCACTCATTTGTGAGTGACAGTGAGCCGGTTAGTAGCTTCGGTACGTTTGTTCCCTGTTTTGTCTCCTTCTCGTGGACTACGTTCCCCTTTGTTGTGAGTCAGGGTTTTCTTTATTATATTGAGAGGCAGTGCGTGCTATTTTCTATTAACTTTGTGTTGGTCTTTTGGTACAGCTGTCCTGTTCGTCCTTTTTACCTGCGGGACGATTTTGTTCGGAACTATTGTTCTGTTCGTTCTCCGGGTGTGTCTCCCCTTATGTGGAGCTTGGGTGATGTTGTGGACATGTTTGTGTGTGACTGCGCATTTCTGAAAGTAGCCTTGGAATGTTAGCTCTCTGTTCCTTCGCCTCGTTACATATTCCTTTACTGAGAGGCTAGGGCGTGTGTTTTCAATTAAGCTTGCGTTAGTCATGTTTGATAGTAAAGTTATGGGACGACGGTGCTCCGTCGGCTTGTCTGTAAAATGTTTCTCTCTCCTGGGAGATCGGGCGTTTACCCCTTTATGTTTTCTGCATGTGACTGCGAGCCTATGAAACTAGCCATGGAATGTTATATCTGTTCCTTCCCCCGTTACATTCCTCTTTACCAAGAGGCACGGCGTTTATTTTCTATCAAACTCGTTTTAGTCTTTTAGTTGGTAATGTCCGGAACAGCTGTTCTGTTCGTCCTTCAGTACCTGTCTTCCTATTGGAGGACTGGGCGATTTTGTTCGGAACTGTAGTTCTGTTCGCCCTTCGGGTACATCTCCTCACAGGGAGACTGGGCGATTTTGTTCAGACAGTAGTTCTGTTCGTCCTTTGGTACCTGTCTCCGTACATGGAGACTGGGCGATGTTGTTCGGAACTGTAGTTCTGTTCGTCCTTCGGGTACGTCTCTCCTCACAGGGAGACTGCGCGATTTTGTTGACATGTTTGCGTTTGACTACGAGTCTCTGAAAGTAGCCTTGGAACGTTAAATCTCTGTTCCTGTTCGCCTCGTTACATTCCTCTTTATGGAGAGGTAGGGCGTTTATTTTCTACTAAGCTCGCTTTGGTCTTTTAGCCAGTAATTGTCCGGTGCAACCTGTCCTGTTCGTTCCTTTTGGTACCTGTCTCCGTACATGGAGTTTGACGATTTTGTTCGGAACTGTAGTTCTGTTTCGTCTTTCGGTACATGTCTTCCTATAGGGAAGATTGGGCGATGTTGTGGACATGTTTGTGTGTGACTGCGAGTCTGAGAGTAGCCTTGGAACGTCAGATCTCTGTTCCTTTCGCCTCCTCATATACTATCGTATTATTTAGCAGTGTTTGTTGACTGTGTTTTATTTTTGCCATTACGCTACTCACCCGTTCTTATGCGTCTCGTTACCGAGACAGGGCGCGTATTATTTCTGGCTACTGAGAAACCTGTCCTTGCGCTTCTACTTATTGGCGTGTGACAGTGAGCCGGTTAGTAGCGTCGGTAGGCTTGTTCGTTGTGTTGTCTCCCTCCGTTAACTGCGGGGCTTCCCGCCTTAGTGGCCTTAGGGCTTAATTAATCCCCTTGCTGCGTTTGGCTCCTCCTACCTCACACGTCACGCCACCATTACACTTATTGGTTAGCCTATCACTCTCCCTCTTGCACACATTCTGCACTCCCTTTAGTTATTAAATTAGTCTTCTCACCTGTTCCCATCGTTAAGTTCCCCTCTTTCTCAGTTTTGTTGCCAGTTCGTTTTCTCAGCTCCACTTGAGATCACTCCCGGCCAGTCTGTTTGCCTACTCTGTTTTTCCGTAACCTGCTTGTTCTGTTCCTCATTCCAGCCCACCCAGCCTGCCTCCTGTTCTGCCCTGTCCAGCCCAGTTCCTTTCTCCTGCCCTGCCTTAGTTCGCCCACCCCGTATCCAGCCTGTCACCTTTAATTTTCCTTGCTTGCTTGCCTACAACTTTGTCTTGCTTAAATAAACACACTCCCTGGTGGAGTTTTCATCGAGTCTGTCTCAGAGTCTTGCATTTGGGTCCAGTCCAGTACTCCGTCGTAACAGAACAAACTGGCCAGCTATCTGTTATCGGTCAGCATGACCAGCTCCTCAATGACGTCATGGAGACCCTGAAGTTTATCTCGGAACAGGTGGGTCAGATGGGGTCCCAGATGTCGCGGCTCTCCACCAGCCTGCCAGTTCCAGCTCCAGCTGTGTCGCCCAGTCCTTCCGCCTCTGTGCAGCATGCTGCCCCTCCGCTCCCTCCAGCCAGAGAGCCCTGCATTCCCCATCCAGAGTGCTATCTCAGCTCTATCTCGGCGATTTGGGGAAGTGCCGGGGCTTCCTGATGCAATGCGATCTTGTTTTCAAGATGCAACCGGGTTTCTACCACTCTGACCAGAGCAAGATTGCATTTGTCATGGTCTGCCTGGGAGGAGTGCGCGAGACTGGGCCACCGCCATTTGGGACAGCCAGCTACATGCCAGCATCCATTTCCGGACCGTCTCGTCCGAAATGAAGAAGGTTTTTGATCAAAAAACGCTCCGTACGCTGGCCGCTGAGTCCGGGTGGAACGATGCGGCCCTCCAAGTGGTGTTCCGAAACGGAGTGAGGGAGGGCCTCAAAGACGAGTTGGCGATTCAAAATGACACCAGTTCCCTAGACGGCTTAATCTCCCTCGCCATTCTGATCGATAACCACATGCGGTCCCGACAGAGGGAGAAGACGGGCCGCAGTGTCGCCTCAACTCAATTCCTCCATCCCAACTCGGCAGCCTCGCCTCAGTCTTCTGGTCCCATGATTCCCTCAGTTCCTGAAACCTCGGCTGAGGAACCCATGCAGCTGGGCAGAACCCAACTTACCCCTGAGGAGCGCCAACAAAGGGTCCAAGCCGGGGCCTGTCTCTACTAGGGGTGGAAATCTAGAACCGGTTCCCGTTAGGAACTGGTTCCAAGTTGTTTGATTCCTCGGAATCGTTCGCCTTCTAGCTTATCAATTCTCTTATCGATTCCAGCATGTATTCCCGACAGCTACGCATAGCAAAACAATGTCACATTATGTGCGCTGTTATGTAACCAGCTTCCCCCTTGGGTGGAATACGCCCACAACTCGCTAAACAGCTCTGCCACCGGGTTGTCCCTATTTGAGTGTTCCCTGGGTTACTAGCCACCCCTGTTCCCTGTCCAGGAGGAGGAGGTCTTCATCCCGTCGGTGCACGCCCACCTCCTTTGCTGCAAAAAGGTATGGAATGACACTTGCACTGCACTCCTGCGTTCCACCGCCTGCACCCAGCGGTTGGCTGACCTCCACCGCATCGCAGCCCCCCAGTACACTCCAGGACAGCAGGTCTGGCTCTCCACCTCTGCTATTCCCCTTCAGTGCACTTGTAAAAAGCTCCAACCTCGATTCATTGGCCCCTACACCATTGAGTCCATCATTAACCCATCTGCCGTCATTTAAATATTCTAACAACTGCAGAAAGACCAGCTTCTCAAGAATTTTATTCAAAAACACCAGGTTTGAGATAGACCTGAAATTATTGAGAATAGAGGGATCTAGGGTGTTCTTTTTAAGAAGGGGCTTAACTATGGCGGTCTTGAATGTGGAGGGAAAAATTCCAGCCTGCAACGAGTGGTTGATAATACTCAGTAGTTTTCCAGAAAGGCAAGTATAGACTTTCTTGAAAAAACTGGTGGGGAAGGGGTCAAGGGCACAAGTGGATGGTTTGAGATTACTTACTACTTTGTCTAACAGTTTATCATCAACAAGGTTAAAAAAGGTAAAAGAGCTCCTGGAAAGCAACATATTTCATACTAAAACCATCTGAGTCAACTGAAAACATACTCTGAAACTGACATAATGTAAGAAAAAAACTCCATAAAGTGATTTATGCCTTTAAAAAAAAAAAGGCCGGTGAGCAGCACAAACGCTGAGAGCCAAGTGAAAGTTGTTATCGCGTGTAAGATGAAAACTGTCACCTGAAACACCTCCGGTGGGAAACTGGGCTGTCTGACGTAGTGACTTGTGTGGAGCAGAGTTAGTTGCTGTGGTAAATTGTGGGGAGTGGAGCCTGTTGCCATGTTGAGATGAAGAGGCACAGGGAACAGAGCTTTTTGTGTGGTTAAGTGTGGTTAAGTATGTGGTCTTTTTCAGGCAGTTAGTCACTGTGCTGTGGTTAAGAAGGAAATGCAGTTTGTTGTTATTGTAAAGTGAGGGGGGTTTGTCACCCTGGTTGGAGGGTAGCTGCTGTTTCTACGGGTGAAGTTGCTGTTCCATTATTAGGAGTGCAGACTGTTTCTTTGGTATAGGGAGAGGTTGGAATCTGTTGCTATGGTAAAGAGTGTTGAGACAGCGCCTGTGACGTGATGGCATTCTGCACATTTTCAGGACATCACTCCGATACCTGAGAAGGACACCGAGATTGGGTTTGGGCTCGTGCACGCCGGGAATTTCCGTCTGTCGCCTCCTCCACTGATATGTGACCGTCACAGTTGGTGTGTGTGTCTGGTCCCCGTTACCGAGGCGATATTTGTCAGTACATTGCAGAAACCATGAGAACACGCCTGCCCTTATGGTGCAAACTTGGTTCGTCCAGACTGTTCTAACCTGTCCTTGGACTGCATGTTTATGCTGTTGTTATGCATCGGTAGCGCAGAGAGATTCTTGTTCTTGTTCTTAGGGTGGGTAACTACAGTTCAGTGATGTTGCACAGCCACCTTTCTGCTAATCTTGGCTAATTAGCTTTTTTCTTTCTTTACCTTGGTGCATACACACAAAACATGCATGTTCCCACACACACTGAACAGATACACATTAATTTGTGCAAGCTCAGTCACACACATACACACACACACACACACACACACACACACACACATGCACGCAAACACACATTCACAGACACATGCACGTTAGCACTCATACAGTATACTCACTCCTACACACTGCACTCTTGGCCCCAGCAGTCTTTGCAGACACATTAAATAAAGCGAGATGAAGCATTTTTAAAAGGCTCAGATGCAGGGTGGCAGCACAATCAATAGCATTTCCAGCGCAGGTGAAACCCCCTGGATCCGCAGTATTGGACTGTCAGCACAAGTCATTACAAACAACTGGATTCGTGCACATTTCTCTTTCTCCCTCTCTTTTTCTCTCCCTCTCAGAAAACCATCAGCCACCTGCGATAAATCACTACACCTGGAACTTATTCAAATTCCTCTGCCTTCAGAAACTAGTGTATGTTCCTGGGACAAAGTCTTTGAGTATTAACACTTCAATGATACACTCCAGTGTGTTCTTGTGTGTGTGTGTGTGTGTGTGTGTGTGTGTGTGTGTGTGTGTGTGTGTGTGTGTGTGTGTGTGTGTGTGTGTGTGTGTGTGTGTGGTGTGTGTGTGTGTGTGTGTAGGTGTGTGCATGTGTGCACATGTGTGTATGTGCGTGTGTGTGTGCATCTGAGTGAATTTGTGTATATGTCTCTCAGATGTGTTGCACCTGGGAACAGTGATTTCATCATTAACACCTGGCACAGTTTGACTACTTAGCTGTGGCAGCCTGGGCAACCCGCAGTCATTACATCATTACTCTGTGACACATCTGGAGCCTTCCCAGAGTAATGAGGCACAGCACCTTGCTTGAGGACACCACTGTTGCAATCACATATGGGATTAGAACCTGCAACCACAAGGCCTAAGAATAATACTGTACATGGGTAGTAATATAATAATAATAATAATAATAATAATAATAATAATAATAATAATAATAATAATAATAATGGAATGTGTAACAGGAAACTGAAGGCAGGATGAATATCTGAATATCTGTACTGCTGGGAAGAAGAGCAACACTGATTTGATTTAATCTGTGAAATGCAATGAGTCCATTAAATAGGAGGCTTTGTGCTGGTATATTTATCTATGGTTTCCATAGATAAATATGTGCATCTGTGAGTCTGTGTGCGATGGTGGAACTGTGCCGGGCCTGTTCTCTGCACATCAGTCAGTGTAGCGGAGGCTGATAATGATGATGCTTTTCAATTAAACCGTAATTATACAGATAGTGACGACTTCAATCATTTATATTAATGGGCTCGGCTTTCCACCAGCTATCAATCCTGGTTGATTAATTTCAGTGGTTTTGCGCAAGTCTGTTTCTGTACTGATATGGAGGGTGTGCTGGTAAAACAGGTAAAACTATCCCTATACCCCCCCCCCCCCCCCAATGAAGAAATTGAATCAAGCAGATTCAGATCACATTTGCCCTAACATTAGACAGAGCAAGTATCAATATTAATGTAGGTATTGTAGGTATATTATATAAACATATAAAGACAAAGGTGTCATAGTTTTGAATGGGAGGCAAAAATCTGGGTCTCTTGTCCATACGTCACACACTGTAATGCTGAGATATGGGAGGGTACCGAAACCCTACAAATAATAATCATATCCAGCCCAGTGTGTAATTTTTTGTTATTTAACCCTTGTGTTTGGTTTGGGTCAATTTGTCCCATTAAAACATTTTAGTAAAAGAGAAATTACTCTTTTGAGAGATGTATTTCATAACCAGCGACTGAACCAGTGTAAATTTGGTTCTTGTCTGTGTTTATATTTGTTGGTCATATAATCTGTATTTTTTTTTAACGTGTTTTTGCCTATATGATTTCCTTGAATATAATAAGATGAAGATTAAAAATAATTATAATAAATATAATCTATTGCATGAAAATTTTGTTTCATTTTAAATTTTCACAGATAAAGATGATTTATGCCCCCCATGCCTTCATTATGAATACATTTTATATAATTCATCTCTTTAAAGAATTAATGACAATTGCATTGTTAAATGTGATCTAGCAGAGGTAAATGTCAACTTAACCATATACAATATTGTTTATTGTTTGTAATTGAGATAAAGATCATATATTTTTTCATCCAGGCGAACAGTTTCACAGGTGCTAATTAGTAAACAGAACATAAGGATTAAAGTGAATCCGTTACTAATTGGTTTTTAATGATAAAAACATAACGAAGCAGTGAGGTGTTGGTTGGTGCTCTGGGCCCTGGTGGAGCAGAGGTGTGAATGCTCCAGGCCTGTGAGACGTCTCTTCGGGCCCAGCTCTTAATTGTTTAATTGAAGTCCCCGTTCATATATGAGGTTGGCTCACCGGGGGTGGATGGTGTCATGGGGGGGGGGGGTTTGGCATTGTAGTTAATTGAGGTGGGGCTCCGTAGGCTGCAGGGACCATTTCCGTGGCAACAGGTGAATACAACCATCATTTAGATGAGATAGATCTGAATTGAGCGATGTTGGGCTGTTGCCATCCTCTTTCTCTTCGCTCTCTGTCAACATACTAACTGGGGAGTGGGGGTACTGGAAATTCAGTGACAATGTGCTCTCTGCCACCCCCCCTCCCCCCCCTCCTCCAGGATGCCTTTCTTACATCACTGTACATTACATCACTGCTCAAATCTTATGCCATTCCCAACAACAATGGCTGAATCTTTCAGGCGCTTTGCACAGCTGAGCTGTCTCTGGTCTGTGATTGCATCCCACCTCCAAATGGAAAGAAGTCAGGACAAGGTTTACCCAGAGGTAAACAGACCGGGGGGGCTATAGGTGCTACACACACACAGTCAGTCAGTCAGTGCGTCAATCACAATCAGAAAACCCATTGAAAAACCAGGATGACCAAAATACGGGACAAATTATGGTATTTTAGAATCGGGACACCTCAAAATGGTCTAAAATACGGGACTGTCCCGGGAAAAACGCGATGCCTTGGCACCCTAGTTAGTGTGCAGGTTGGAGGTTGGGTGAGTGTTGTGATTGGTAGCCATTTCAGTTGGAGGTTGAGGTGAGGGTTGTGATTGGTAGCCATTTCAGTTGGAGGTTGAGGTGAGGGTTGTGATTGGTAGCCATTTCAGTTGGAGGTTGAGGTGAGGGTTGTGATTGGTAGCCATTTCAGTGGGAGGTTGGGACAGGGGCTGTGACTGATAGGTGTATGAGTTGGAGATTGGGACGGGAGCTGTGGTTGTGTGCGAGTTGAAGGTGGGCGTACTTCCCTACAGTTATGTTTCTATCACAGTCTGGCCACCTGCATGTTATTTACTGTTGGGCGCCTGCAGCAGAGTCTTCCTTATGTTCATTAGTGGCGGGACAAACAGCAGGCATTGGGGGTGGGAGATGTTGGGGCTGCTTCTCTAAGGGGGGTACTGGTGTTGTTTAGATACTTTCATTTCACACATACTGTATATAAATATACAATCTCCACAGTGGGGTTCCCCAGACAGCTGCATGACCATAATATGCCATATGCCCCCCCCCCCCCCCCCCCCCCCCCCCAGTCCTAGTACCCAGTGAATTAACCCTGCGCCGATGGTTTTATTACGCACACACACACACACACACACACACACACACAGATGTACACACACTTCTTTCTGCTTCAGGACGGGTTCTAACATAGTTAGATGGCTCCAAACTTGTCATTTATTTATCATTCAAACTTTATCATTATTGTTAAGCTAGACAAAGCTTCTACTGCTACGAAGCCTGCAAACACTCATGTGTACTGTTATAGTGGTGATGTAATGTACACACACACACACTTGCATGCAAACAAGGACAGATTCAGGTACACATGCTTACTTATACACTCAGATGCACGCACACACACACACGCACACCCCCACACGCACGCACGCACGCATGCATGCACGCACGCACGCACGCACGCACGCACGCACGCACGCACTCACTCACACACACGCACACCCACACGCACACCCACACGCACGCACGCACGCACGCACGCACGCACGCACACACACACACACACACACACACACACGCACACACACACACAAACACCATCTGTCCCTGAAAAAAAAAAATCTTGTTTGCTCACTCAGGTGTGGCAGCAATGCCCAATTGAATAAACAGTGTGACTGTTGATTTTGAGCAACTGGAAGGAGCAAATCAGGTGAATATGCCTGTCTGCAGCCTGGCTGTCCCTCTCTCCTTCTTTTGCTCTCTCTCTCCCTTACCTTCTCTTGCTCCCTATCTCTAGCTCCCCCGCCTCTGTCTCTCTCTCACTTCCTCCCTCTTGTTCTCTCTCTCTATTGCTGTCTCCCTCTGCTGCATGCTAAGTCGCTCAGGTGCTTGGTTAGTATTCCTCACTGCTGTCTGTTGAAAGAGGGCTCTGCCAGTCTCCATATCCATCCCCTTCCCTCTGCTGAAAATGAGCCCTCCTGCTCGTCTGAGGCACTCGTCCCGCGCGCGGAGAACGCGGCGTGCCTCGGACGGCACGGCCTTGGCGGGCGGTCGGTCACGCACCGTGAGGGAAGGGTGGAAAGAGAGGGATGAAACAAAATCCCCACGTGGAGATGGAGATCATTTCATTAGATTATCTGAGCTGTAATTGAATGCAATTATCTCAACATGACAGCTACAAAGGGCACAGAACCGTGCCCGGCTATATTTACAGCTATAAGGGCACAGAACCGTGCCCGGCTATATTTAGACCGGCCAGTTCCACTTTTCTTGGGGTTTTTCCTTTTGGGAAAAGAGTGGAGGAAAGGTGGGCGGGGACAGTGATGTGTTCAAATTGCGAAATGATTCATTTTAATGAATCTTTAAATTGATTTCTGTCGGCTTTCGAAGTATTTACTAATGCATTTCTGCCAATAAAGCTAGCGATGTTTGAGAGTGATGCTTGGGATTATGAACCGCCAGTGTTAAGCCATTTCTGTTGGCTGTGGCCACACAGCAGCAGAGAGCCTCCATTAGATGTGCCCTGCAGAGAAAATCTAATTATAAATGTATATAATGTGCAGATATTATTATGGGCAGAGGGACACATTCCTGTCTGCTTAGCCAAGGTGGGGGGGGGGGGGGGGGGGGGGGGGGGGGCTTGGCTGTTGAGATAGACAGCGAGGCGGGCGGGCGGGTGGAGAGGCAGACAGTGAGGGGGGGCTGACGGACAGGGAGGTGGCGGGGGGAGCGAGGCGGGGGGAGAGAAGACTGACAGCGAGGCGGGAGGCAGAAGAAAGCAGCGCTCACAGCGAGGCGTCCCTCTGGGAATTCATAGAGTTTCCCTCACCTCAGCGTAATCCTGTGAGACAGCACCAAGCCAGAAAGTTTCCCCAATTTTTTATGTGGGCTGTTTTTTTCCTCAAGCCCATTTACCCGCTGTTTTGCAGTGCACTTCAAAGCCTTGACGGTTTTCACTTCGTTATCATGACATTGCAATGCTGTGATTGACTCGATGCGTACAGTCAGCACCATCTGAGCCCCACTGTGTGAGACTGTTACCGTTGAACAGTGGAACTGAACCAGTGAGCGCTTCTGCTGTGTCAAGAATCAGGCCAAGAAAAGCCCCACTGCAGAGAGTTGGTCATGACTTCTGAACACTTGGTAGCAAACACACACACATGCACGGACATACATGTGCGATATACACACGTATGCACATATGCTTGGTTGTCTCTTTACTGTGGTTATCCTACACTGGGCTGTCATCATCGAAGTGCACAAAACATCATTTTATTTCCAGCAAGGCTTTGTGTGTGTGGGCATGAGCATGTGTGCATGTGTGTGCAGTAGAGTTAAGACCTAGGGAACAGGGTTGTATACAGTGAGCACCATAATTCATTGGACAGTGACACATTTTTTGTTTTTTTGGTTCTGTACTCTAGCACTTTGAGTTGGATACAATGACAATGAGGTTGAAGTACAGACTGTCAGCTTTAATTTGAGGGTATTTTCATCCATATCGGATGCACCGTTTAGAAATTATAGAACCTTTTGTACATAGCCCCCCCCCCATTTTCGGGCATCAAAAAATATTGGACAGTTTAACATAATGTAGCATAAAGTAATCATTTTTTATATTTGGTCGCATATCATTTGTATGCCCTGACTTCATGATGTCTGTGACCCAACAATATCACAAGACTCGTGATATCTTATTTTCTGTTAATCCTACAAGCGATACTATAACCTCTCTGCATTTGAATGGATCAAAAATCCATTTAAAAGTGCTTTAAAACTATGTTTAAATCACACTAGAGTACAGAACCAAACTAACAAAAAATGTGTCACTCTCCAATGAATTATTGTGCTCATTGTATACAGACTGTTCTGTTCCCTCCTGGTGTTACTATGTGTGTTGGGGGACTAGGTGCCTCCAGGTCAGGGCTGTACCCTAAGCAGTGTGTTCTGTGGTGTAATTAGACCCAAGACCCTGTGCATTTCACCTTAGAACCCACCGGACCTTTTCTACGTATCGGCACGTGCGGCTGCTGCACTGAGGGTGTACATCTGCAGGAGGAAACAGTTGCTAAATCTGACTGGCCTGTGTGCCCCTTTAAGATGCACTGCCATCTCCGTGCACATTGTGATGTGAGCACAGTGTCCTTGCACAGTGGAGATCTGATCACAGTTTCTGTGCACATTGTGATGTGAGCACAGTGTCCTTGCACAGTGGATCTGAACACCATTTCCATGCAGGGTGATTTGACCCGTTTCCATGTGCAGCGTGATTTGAACACAGGTTTCATGTGCAGCGTGATGTGAACACAGTTTTCAAGCACAGTGTGATTTAAACATAGTTTTCAAGCGCTTTATGATTTTTGAACACAAACGCAGTATGAATAGTTTGCAGATTATAAAGCAATTTAGTGCAGAAACAAGTGGCAATGAAAAGAGAGCTGGTATGTGAGACCTTATTTTAGTGGAACTGGAACTGGCCCTTGATAAACACTTCTCAGAATGAGTGTGCAAATGTGTACATGTATGCAGTGTGTGCATGGTGGACTGAATACATGTTCGTGTGTGTGTGTGTGTGTGTGTGTGTGTGTGTGTGCATGCACGTGTGTTTGAGCGTCAGACCATGTGTGTATGTGTGTTTAACTCTGCGTGAATTTGAATTTACACCCATGGTTTGAAGCAACTTGAAGGAAGACAAACGTCTCTTGTGGTTTCCATGGCAACAGGGGGAGTGTGGCAGGCAGGCAGGCAGGCAGAGATACTGTGGAGAGAGACAGAGAGACAACAGAGAGAGAGAGTGTGAGAGAAGGAGAGTGACACACTGGCTTGTAGTCATATAGGAGAATTATATTTGCTATTGTGCGTGCGTGTGTGTGTGTGTGTGTGTGTGTGTGTGTGTGGGTGGCTGCATGTGCACATATATGGGTGTGTGTGTCTGTTTGTGTGCGTGTGTGTGTGTGTGTGTGTGTGTGTGTGTGTCTGACAATATGTGGTGCTTGTGTGTTTTGAGGAGAAATAAAAATCTTCATCCTGGCCATATGAAAGTCCTGTATGTGAAGCTGGTGTTTCCCATCTGTAAACTGCTATTGGAAGCTAAGTGGAAAAGACGGCTGTGTTGTATTCTGACACGCTGTGACAGGTTCCATTAAGTAGCCTGATAAAGAAATACAGCCATGGGGATTAAAGGCACTGGATAGCACTGAACATCATGTACAACCACACACTACACTAAAGTCCCCTGAACACTACACTACAGTACACTGAGCACGATTTACAACCACACACTACACTACAGTACACTGACCATCATTTCCAACCACACACTACACTAAAGTACACTGAGCACCATTTACAACCACACACTACACTAAAGTCCACTGAACACTACACTACAGTACACTGAGCACCATTTACAACCACATACTACACTAAAGTACACTGAACAACATTTACAACCACACACTACACTAAAGTACACTGAACAACATTTACAACCACACACTACACTAAAGTACACTGAACAACATTTACAACCACACACCACACTAAAGTACACTGAGCACCATTTACAACCACACACTACACTACAGTACACAGAACACCTTTTACAACCACACACTACACTACAGTACACTGAGCACCATTTACAACCACACACTTCACTACCGTACACTGAACACCATTTACAACCACACACTACACTACAGTACACTGAGCACCATTTATAACCACACACTACAGTACAGTACTCTGAACACCATTTACAACCACACACTACACTACAGTACACTGAGCACCATTTACAACCACACACTACAGTACAGTACACTGAGCACCATTTACAACCACACACTTCACTACAGTACACTGAGCACCATTTACAACCACACACTACACTACAGCACACTGAACACCATTTACAACCACACACTACACTACAGTACACTGAGCACCAATTACAACCACACACTACAGTACAGTACACTTGACACCATTTACAACCACACACTACAGTACACTGAGCACCATTACAACCACACACTACACTACAGTACACTGAGCACCATTTACAACCACACACTACACTACAGTACACTGAACACCATTTACAACCACACACTACACTAAAGTACACTGAACACCATTTACAACCACATACTACACTAAAGTACGCTGAACACCATTTACAACCACACACTACACTACAGTACACTGAGCACCATTTACAACCACACAGTACACTACAGTACACTGAGCACCATTTACAACCACACACTTCACTACAGTACACTGAGTATCATTTACAACCACACACTACACTACAGTACACTGAGCACCATTTACAACCACACACTTCACTAAAGTACACTGAGCACCATTTACAACCACACACTTCACTACAGACACTGAGTATCATTTACAACCACACACTACACTACAGTACACTGAGCACCATTTACAACCACACACTTCACTAAAGTACACTGAGCACCATTTACAACCACACACTACACTACAGTACACTGAACACCTTTTACAACCACACACTACACTAAAGTACGCTGAACACCATTTACAACCACACACTACACTACAGTACACTGAGCACCATTTACAACCACACACTACACTACAGTACACTGAGCACCATTTACAACCACACAGTACAGTACACTTAACACCATTTACAACCACACACTACACTACAGTACACTGAGCACCATTTACAACCACACTACACTACAGTACACTGAGCACCATTTACAACCACACACTACACTACAGTACACTGAGCACCATTTACAACCACACACTTCACTACAGTACACTGAGTATCATTTACAACCACACACTACACTACAGTACACTGAGCACCATTTACAACCACACACTACAGTACAGTACTCTGAACACCATTTACAACCACACACTACACTACAGTACACTGAGCACCATTTACAACCACACACTACACTACAGTACACTGAGCACCATTTACAACCACACACTTCACTACAGTACACTGAGCACCATTTACAACCACACACTACACTACAGTACACTGAGCACCAATTACAACCACACACTACAGTACAGTACACTTAACACCATTTACAACCACACACTACAGTACACTGAGCACCATTACAACCACACACTACACTACAGTACACTGAGCACCATTTACAACCACACACTACAATACAGTACACTGAGCACCATTTACAGCCACACACTACACTACAGTACACTGAACACAATTTACAACCACACACTACACTAAAGTACACTGAACACCATTTACAACCACACACTACACTAAAGTACGCTGAACACCATTTACAACCACACACTACACTACAGTACACTGAGCACCATTTACAACCACACAGTACAGTACACTTAACACCATTTACAACCACACACTACACTACAGTACACTGAGCACCATTTACAACCACACACTACACTACAGTACACTGAGCACCATTTACAACCACACACTACACTACAGTACACTGAGCACCATTTACAACCACACACTACACTACAGTACACTGAGCACCATTTACAACCACACACTTCACTACAGTAGACTGAGTATCATTTACAACCACACACTACACTACAGTACACTGAGCACCATTTACAACCACACACTACACTAAAGTACGCTGAACACCATTTACAACCACACACTACACTACAGTACACTGAGCACCATTTACAACCACACACTACACTACAGTACACTGAACACCATTTACAACCACACACTACACTACAGTACACTGAGCACCATTTACAACCACACACTACATTACACTGAACACCATTTACAACCACACACTACACTACCGTACACTGAGCACCACTTACAACCACACACTACACTATAGTACACTAAGCACCATTTACAACCACACACTACACTACAGTACACTGAGCACCATTTACAACCACACACTACAGTACACTGAACACATATACCAGAAAGCTGTCTCTTTGGGCTTAATATTGTCATGGTTGCATGATTTCCCTGCACCTGGAGAACAGAGGACGCAAGTGACAGGATGGGCCATTTTCTTCCACCCACAGCCAGGAAATTATTTTGCCCCTCGGGTCACCAATGCAGTTAAGTATCTTCCATAGCAACAGATAATATGCTCAAGGGACGTGATTATTCAAATGCAGGAAAATCAGGTGTGTTGCTTTGGGAGATTTGTCATTCATTGTTAGGGCGTTGACAGCAATCTGGATTCAGCCATCCTGTGCCTTAGCACGGCAATTTTGTTTCCTTTCATATCCATTTACTCCAGGTATACCTGATCTCTCTCCACTCACTTCCAGACAAGATACCCGATGGGCCTGGGGAAAGTAGTTGTGCCCAAAGTGAGGGTTGCGGCTGTTTGCCCATTGGCACAATGCAGAAGTGAAATGAAGTGCTATGATGCCTTATATTACAATGGTTCTTGCTAAGCAACTGCAGGACGACCCGGGACTAAAGCGAATGAGCATGCAGTGCTGTAAAGATATCGCCGGCCTGGTGATCCAAATGCTTAACCAATCACATTTCAGAATGATGTCTGAATATTACCCTCCTTATTCCCTCGCATTTGTGCAGGAAACCCAGCAGGGTGCAGTTGGGGAAAATTGTATATTTACAAGCACAAGCTAAGGAATAATGCTTCGCTGACTGCAGGAGAAAGCAACTGTAGTGGAGCTCAGAGATGTGATTGAGCGAATATGAAGGTCTGCTACATAAGACGATACCACCCCTGGACCTTGAATGAGAGTATGATTAGTTCCCCTGGCTGGGGACCTTGGTCTTTTAGCCAAGCAGGCGAATTGTACCCCTTTGTTACGGCAGCATGGCCGGCACAGGCATGGTAGGTGCAAGCGTATGCAGACAGAAGCTGTGGAAATGTACACTCTAGACCATGGTCATTCAAATCTGGACCTCAAATCCAAATCCGGCACAGGTTTTCTTTCTCCCAGGTAATCAACTGAACAATTAGTGCTTCTGATTGGACAGACTGTCTTCACACCTTGCTCCAAGGTAAAGGGAGGGCGGAAAACCAGCAGTTGTCGGACCTCGAGGACCGTGATTTGAATACCAGGGCTGTAGACCGTAGTGTGTGGCTAGACAGCTGAAGCAGGGTAAGAACTATGTGACTACTCGGCTGAAGAAGGCCAGCGGTACGTGGCCCGCGCCGCTGAAGCAGAAGGACAGTGTGTGCAGAGACCCTGCCTCCAGGGCTCCATGGGCATTTTAGGCCCCAGTGTCTGCCTTTCTGGGGGGAGGGGCCCTGTCACACACTGCAGTCATGTGACCTGTCAGAAATGTTTAATGTGAGTGTGGCCGGGACCCTCTAACACCGGGGCTAAATAACTGAAACCAGGTAACTGAGTGGCAGCAAACGGAACAAGTTTAGATAATACAACCAAAAGACATACATGCACGCACACGCACATTCACATAAACACACACGCACACACACTCACGCACACATACACACACACACAGCACATCTATACACAAACACACGCACGCACAGCTTATCCCTCATTTGTTTTACTCCACTCATCTCTCTCCTTCTCTTCTTCTTCTCTTTCTCTAACTGTATGGTCCCTGTATGGTCTCACTCCCCCCTCCTCTTCCCCCTATCCCGATCTGACACAGCTCCGTTTCACCCAGCCGCACGCTGGCAGTCACTCGATCCCGCCCGGGCCGTATTGACACATAATCAGGTATAAAAAAAGAGGCCTGGCTATTTTAAGGTCTGGAAATGAGGGGGAAACCCTGACCAGGGCCCCTCTGCTGGGGTAAGTAGAGCAGGCTGGGATGGAGCAGGAAAAACAGCTGCACCGAGGGGCCTGGAGCAGCCTGACACACACACACACACACACATACATATGCACACAATTGCACATAAGTGTGGGCGTGATGTTTATTAAAAATAATCTAGAATATGCTCCAGAAAATAATCCAACACCACTACTTATTATTACTATATATTCTCTCAATGTGATGATAAACCCTAACCCTCCTCCCTCAAAACAATTACCAGTGCCCCCAACCCTTTCACCACCTACTCCACTACATCCCACTCGTTTCACTCTCATCCGTGTTAGCTCAGCAAGGATATCACGGTTTACACCATTTGTTGGCATATTTCCCTTGCCTCTGCCTCTGATTGGCTGACTTTTTTTTTGGCAATTTCACAGAAATGGCAACAATGTGTGACAGTGGTAGAGGTGCCACTGCCCTGGTTCTGCATCGCTGCGCTGTTATTTTGTGAATTATGCCTGACGTTAAGACCAAGGACAAGGAAGCAAAGCTCACGCTCTCATCATTCAAGGCCATCCGGAACCTTCAGTTCACATTTGTTTAGGCTTTCTTCAGTCCCATAATGCCACTAGGTTATAAGCTACCTGGTCAGACTCATAGTACCATAAGGTTATAACCTGACTAGGCTAACGGTACCATAAGATTATGAAACTGACAAGTGAGGCTATGTTATCTTGTACTTGCGCTGGGCTTAGAGAACACCGCAAAGTAGCTGTGGGGAACAGAGGGTCTGTTGTGCGCCGAATGAGTCCTTAAAGGTGAAAGGGTCTGAGCACAGTCCATTTCTGCCACATGCTGCTGTAATTTTATAAACCAGATAAGTCAATTCCAGATGGTAACAAATCCAGAGAATTTCATACAGAACCAAAAGTCTTCAAAAATAATATTATATAAAAATTTTTGGGGAAAAAAAATATCCAGTGTTCAGTTAATGAGTGGAGATGTGCTTTTTGCTGTCTGTGATATTATGTCCACTTAATTTTCAGCAAAGTCCATAAACCTCATGATTTAAGCAACAATTTAATTTGGAGAGGAAGGGGTTAGCATGTCTGATACCTCGCTAAGTGCTTATTAATAATGAATCATTTATTTAAGCTATTCATTACTTATTACACAGTTATGTACTATATGTAAATTATTTAATGGTCGTTTATAAGCACTTATGACCTCTTTCTCCTTGTGTTATAACATGATGTGTCTGTAAGCTAAGCTTAAAAATAAAGAAACTTAATAATATAGACAACATTCATAATTGTTTATGAACATTTATGATGTGGCACTACATCAGCCATAGACATCCCTGCTGTTATTTTGCAGTATGCAGTGTGTGAAGGCTCTTTCTGTGAATTTGTGAACAAAGTGTTGGCGTTGCTAGTGATGCTAGAAAGAGGTTCTGAGCAATCATGTCCAACAAAGTCAGCTTTGAAAAAACACTGTAGAAACTACCTACACCCCCACACCCACCTGTCTATGAGTACAGCAAACCACACACTCTGTAAAATTAGGAGGTTAAGATAGGTGGTTTGCCTATTTTTATAGTACATTATATATACATGACACACACACATATACATATTACAGTACTTCATATTTTATGTCCGACATTCACTATCAGGGAAACTTAATTGGCCCTAATATGCACATGCACACACATGCAGGTGCATACAATTACATGGACACGTGTGTGACATGTACCCTCAGACACACACAAACATATAAAAAGAGTGAGAGGTTCACTCCCATACACCAAATAATGACAAATGCATGCATGCAGAACCGGTCATCGTCACACAGACACACACACACACACACACACACACACACACACACACTCACAAACACATTCATACAAACATATGGCGATATATTGGTCAGTCATTTGACACTCTCCAACACAGACTCTCAACCGGCTGCCTCCAACAACCCAGTGCCTCAGGCTAAGGGGGAGGGGCTAAGGCTACTGAGAGGCTGAACACAGGCTTGAGGGAGGGGCTAGGGTGGGGAGGCTGATCACAGGCCACACCCACTGCCCAGCAGTTTGCATTTCTGAAACTAAATTCCTTGTTCCGTAATTTCCAGAGGAACTTGGGGAAAGGAAAAAAAAAAACACACACACACAAAGAAAACGAAGGAAGAGAGGGGGAGGGAGGGAGTAATAAAGAGAGAGAGAGAGAGTAGGAGAGAGAAACAGTCCTCTGCTGCTCTGTGGTTGAGGGGGAGGCAAGGCGGTAGCTGGTAATTAAGAGAGACCTGGTGTCTGGACACCCAGAGACCCCACTGCAGCATCACACAGTTTCTACTGATTAGTGCTCTCTCTCTCTTTCTTTCTGTCTATCTTGCTCTCTCTTTCTCTCTCTCTTCCTCATTCTCAGTCTTTCTGTGAAGGGCACTGGCGTCTCAGAGCAACTGCAGTGAATGTAAACTCATCCCACAGTGCATCGAATGCTGAGAATCAGGGAAAAGACCGTCCGATTCTGTCTATCCAGACTGTGTCTGTTTGTCAAATCTGTTGCCCTAACAGAACAATAAGGATTGTCATCCAGAACCAGGCATTGAAAGTGTCATTTTATATAATACATTGTACAACCTGTACAACACTGTAAGTTGATGGTACCTAGTCAGAGATTTTACAGTTGGCTGTTAATTAGTAGTTTAGTCTCGCTTCAAATAATTTTGGGGTTACTGTAGTTCCTACTCATAGCTCTTCATTACGAGATGATGAAGGAGCACGTTGGTATTGTGAAAACAAAGAATAACCGAGTCTCCCGCAGAGAAATACGGTCCCCACTATTACAGTAAATGACAGACGATGCCGATAGCGACCCGATACAATGGAACGCGCTGGAATCACAGCCGTCGAGCTGCCGTGCGGAGCGAAGCGCCGGGAGACCAGAGAGGGATGGATGTCCCAGCATGGCGGCGATAAATCCATCTGTGCATATCTAACGGCTGAGGGGGGGTCGGCTGGTGGCGGGGGGCGACGGCGGACGTCGTCGGGTTCCCCGGGACAGCGGAGCCCCGTGACGTCTCTGCGCGGGGTCAGAAGGGAGCGGGGGGGGGGGGGGGGTACCCCAGAGACCGCGCTCCTCTGGAACCCTGACAGCGTTCCGGGAATGCCCATGCGCATTCCACCTCCTGAGAACGGACTGTTCCACACACTCGCTTGATTCTCAGGAGCTCCGTCTCTCTCTCTCTCTCTCTCTCTCTTACTCTCTGTCTCTCGCTCTTCTGCTATGAAACGAACCGCTGGTCAGTGTTTATTATAGAAAATCACAATTAGGAGCACGCGGAAGAGGCGGCGAGCAGCTTGGGAGTATACAGGCTTAAACAAACAGTCGCTCGGTGTGGGGATCTTTGCTTAATCTAGCTAACCAAATAAATAATTCAGATCGTCTCAGAGTGCACACATTGTTACCACACCCCTGCCGTTAAATTGTTGTGCTGCATGAGGTGCCTGATTTAGCAAAAAAATCATGCAACATTTGTGCTCAGTATAAATTTCACAGAGAGAAAACAGCCTTTAATATAAATCTGAGAGCTCCTGCTGCCCTACAGCACGCTTTCCCCTCCAGCTTTTATTTATCCTTCATCCTCCCTTTTCCCGCTTTTCCCAGTGCTGCCGACTGGGGAGTAATCTGCAATGTTTGCATTTAGATCTTGGAGAGTTTGCCCTCAAATCACTGTCTGATTTTTTTTTTTTTTTTTTTTTGGTGTGTGTGTGTGTGTGTGCAGGGACTGTTAGGAGGGAGGAGCTGAGGGAGGGAGGGGTGGAGAGAGGGAGGAGGCAAAGGCGGAGGAGGCGGGGGGAGGCAATGATGGGGGGGACGACGCAAAAGTCTCGGCACCAGGACAAAGGCTCCGCGCCCCGTTATCTGGGCCAAAGGGCAACGCAGCAGGAGAGGAGCAGGCGAGCCCAAGACCTGCGCTGCAAATACACACAGCTACCGCTCCGTTCGGCCGCAAATCAATACCTCTGTTTGGCCTGCTTCTGGAGACAGAGAGACAGAGAGAGAGAGAGAGAGAGGGACTGAGTGAGAGGGGGAAAGAGAGAGAGAGAGAGAGGGGGGGAGAGCGAGGAGAGAGATTGAAAGTGAGAGCGTGACAGAGAGAGAAAGAGGGAGATAGAGAGATAGGGGAAGAGAATGAGAGAAAGAGAGAGAGAGCAGGCAGGGAAAGAATGCAGGGAGGCTGGTGGAGGAATGTGGAATGGGTCTCAGGGGGAGGGGGGCCAAACTCTGGGAGTAAACACTGCTGCAGCCCCCCTCCCTCTCTCTCTCTCTCTCTCTCTCTCTCTCTCTCCTTCCCTCTCTCTCCCTCTTCCTCTCTGTGTCTCAATCCCTTTCTCTCTTCACACACTCTATCCGTCTTCCCCTAATCACTTTTTCATACATTTTATTGGTATGTACTGTATGTGTGTGTGAGGATTTGTGTGTCTGTATATAAACGTGGTTGGATGTAGGGGCTGAGTGGAAGTGAGGGCAGGATCAGCCAGGTGGTAGTTTTGGAGAGGCACTGGGACAGGAGCCTAACAGCAGCTAGGCCTGTGCTGTCGAGGTCCTCTCCCTTTGAGACTGTCATGTGGTTTAATCTGCCGCACAGAGAGCATACCGATACCCACAGGCCTGATGCTTGCTCTGGGCTGCTGTGTCTCTCAATAGTGGCCAGCTGACTGGATTGTTGTTCCTGATTTGGTCATATCCGTCAAATTGAATCAATCCGTGATTACTGTTTTGTCTCTCGGAAGGTGAGGGTGTGGTGTTCAGAACCTGTTATTCCTCAATTTGAGTGACAGAAGAAAGAGACAGGAAGTCAGACATGCTAACCTTCAGAAAGCTTTTGCAAGCTTGGGGAAACAGTGAGCCTTCTTTTTAAAGCCTTGCATTTTCTTGCTCTCCTCCAGTGGGCTCCGATAAAAAAGAATAGGCTGTTATGTAGACTGTAACATAGACAATGTAGACTGGGGAAAGACCCTGAGAGAGAGAGAGAGAAAGAGAGAGAATGGATCTGCCGCTCTGGCTGGGAACTGGAACACTCCATCCCCCCAGCGCAATGGACTGAACTGAAGGGTTCCGTGGTTGCAGCACTGGGGCTCTTCCACAAAGCAGGATTACTGAGTTAGCTGGATAACCGCACTGAGTAAAATCCGGAACAGCTTTTTTAATTTTAGTCCATGTTCCAGGTTTTACTCAGTACAGCTATCCAGCTAACTCCAGTAATCCTGCTTTGTGGCAGAATACCCTCCCTGGTCTACCCGCAGCTCCTTGTACCTCCGCATACAGGCATCTGGGGAGGCACCATTACCTCTGCAGTGCCTGTTTACGGCGCACAGCAGCCAATCCCAGTGCTCCATGCATATTGAGCATCCCTTTGGCCACTGAATTTTCAGGATGTAGTGACGATAAAAACAAGATTTCGGTTTCATTTTTGATGCCCCTGAATAATCTCATTAAGATATGTGATTGGTCAGGATCTAAATCTAAAGCAGCGATTATTGAAAAACTGATCTCACACGCTGTCATTTCTACGGTGTATTTTTTGTTGCATATGGGACATGTTATTTAGCACTCTTTTTTTTATTGCCCTCAGGTAATATGTTTTTCATCCCTGTCCTATTTGTTTGTGAGGGCTGGAGTATGACCCCGTAGAGACAATATGGCATTCTATTATAGGCAAATAATTGTATATTGCCTGAAGACAAGCATGGCCTAACTTAGGGGTTGACAAATTGTGGGTTGGGACTTGCTGGTGGGTTGTGAGAAGGATTAAGGCTGTTGCAAGATAACACGCAAGAAATGACTGCAGTTTCACACCAGTCAAATAAAATCCTGCACCTGTTACATGCGCTGCACTGCTTACGGGTGTACAAGCAGTTGTTTTGACATGTTAAAGACATTTTAATTTCACGTTTGAACATATATTAGGTTGCACTTTAATGAGAGGTGGGTCAAGAGCAGGGATACATAATAATATTGGGGTTGTTTCAGTATTGACCAATAATATAGCTTAAAATGAACTTACCCAGTATTGGACTGGTGCTAAGACTATGGCAGATGTGCTGGGCCGATATGAAGAAGCGACATACATGTGCCGGGGAAGCGAAACATTTTATATACCACTAATATTTTTAAGTGAAATGTGAGCGAAATTGCTTCTGACAGTGTCCAATGCGGAGAACATAAAGAGTACACGCTAAGTCTTCATTTTGTTAAACACGCTAAATCTTACAATGTCTGATTATGTTTTCTCGATGCATGCTATCTGAGATCTTTTGCTATACAAATTAAATTTGTTGTAGTTTTCCTTCACAAGTTATTTGATGTCTTCTCACTTCTTCCATGCAATTTGGCTGCAGTTTGAATTTGTGCTATAATATACGAGATCCCACCATCGGAATTGGCATTAGCCAGTCCAATACCGGTATTGACATGCACCCTGAATTTCCATGTTGTGTCACAGGGAACGCATTTGCTCATTAAGTTAGTTGTGAAAAATTTGGACGGCCCTCCGGTAACTATGACCGGGAGTTTGCAGCAGGGAGGTACATTTGGCATCGTCCCATGTGGGGGCTGGGTGGGCTTAAATTGGCCGGTGTCTCAGGTTACCGGGTTACACCTACAGATTGCCAGTTGTCGTCAGTAAGAGATGTGCTGGCTTTCTTGTTCTACCCTGTGTGCCTTGTAATGTGGAAAATAGTCACTGTAGTTACGCGGTGAGTGGGTCCTTTTTCTACATTAAATATAACCATTTTCCACAGCTGGAGGTGAAGCTGAAGCACATGAATGCTCATTAGCACAATAACATCCCACACCTCAGGGCCTGCATATGAGGTCCCTTACCTAGCTGCTATGCTGTTCTACCAAAAATATAGTCTTTGGACTTTGTGGAATGGGTAGAGGGGAAAAGGAGAAGGGGGGGGGGGGGGGGGGGGGGGAGAAAAAATTAGGTAGAAGATTTAATGAGAAGAGAAAGTGAAGCCTTGGAGGGAAAGAGAGTAAAGGTTTGTGGGGTTATTGGACTGAACTGGTTTAGCAGGATTTTGTCATTGTGTGAGGGATTGTTTGTAAAAAACAAAAAACAAAAAATCCCTCTTCAAACCTTTGTTTAGATCATCATTAGGTCTTGGAATGTAATGGACTACATTACTCAGCCCGCTTAAGGCTAAAAGGTAGAATTAACCTTTAGTGTTGACAGGTGATGGTTAATTACAGGGACTGGTTAAAGCTCCCCAGCAGAGGGAAGTACTGTGACCTAATTAGCCCCTGTGCATTCGCTGGCCACCCACAAAGACAATAAACAAGTTCAGACCCGGACACTTTCCATGTAAAAATTTTACAAAGGGCAACAGGTCAAGTGATCAAGGTCTCCCCTGGTAAGTTCAGGAGAGGGTCTCCACAGTATGGGGCTACCTGCAGCCCCTGGGGTAGGTAAGGCACCACAGATTTAGGGAGTTTTTAGGATAGCACACCTGTGCCAGAGAGCTGTAGTGCGGCAGCAGCTCTGGGGGTTACTCTGCCTGCCTCTTCCAGCACACAGCTGGAACCCTGTTATACAGAGACACGGTGATTCTGACCTTAAACCCCACACCTGGCTGTATCTATCCATCCCTAAGTGCGTGTGTGTGTGTGTGTACGCGCTTATGCACGTAGGAATCTGTGAGTATGTGTATGCATGTCCACAAATACTGTATGTGTGTGTGTGTATTTGTTTTGTGTGTTTTGTGTGTGCATGCATGCACATGTGTGTTCTGTACATTAGGTGAGGGTGAGAGGCATGGGAGAGTGGGATTTAGACTCTCCCTAAGGTCAGTTGACCCCTGCCCTACCAAGGCGGTCCTCAAAAAATGATATTGATTTACTAATTTTGCCTCCAAAAACCTCTCTTTCAGTTGCATCTTTAAAAATGTACAATAAATGTCAAAAATAACCCACTAGTTCGGTTAATATGGAAACTAATCAGAACTGAGCTTGGTTAATACAGAACTAAACAGGACTGGGCTTGGTTAATACAGAAACTAAGCAGAACTGGGCTTGGTTAGTACTGAAGCAGAAAGCAGGTCTTGTAGTGAGTCGGGAATGGAGGACCAGATGCGACCGTGAGGGGATCTGAAAGTTACCCACAAGAAGTGGGAACCACTAGAAATAGGGAGGAAGGAAGGTCCACGAACGGAGCAGAGAAAATAAATAAACGGGAAAAAAACTCCCGGCTTAAAGCCAAAGAATAGCAACCCAGAAAAGTGGGCGAAAAGCTTGCAGACTTGAGCAGTAAATAGAGAAAGAAAAAGGAATTGCCTCTAGCTAAATAAACTATCAAAGAGCTTAAATAAAGAGGCAAACGGAAACGAGGCAAAACCGAGGTTACTATCTCAAACAGAGACAGGGAAAAGAAAATCAAGGAAAGAACTAAGTGTGAAAGGGAAAAAGAAACTCCTTACAAGGAAACTCCTACACACACTATGTGTTCTCTCAGCAATATAGCCGACAGGACAAGTAGTCGCCTGAAATCCTAAACCGCGTTACCTGGCTTAGCGTGGCAAACATTGAGACAAAAGCACCGCAACCGGAAAGCACAGTGCTTAAGTAGCCAGCCAGACACCTGAAACAGGTGAGATAAGTGCCGGGCGGCAGAAAAACCTGGCACGGACGCCGTCCCGAGGCTGCGAGAGAAGCCTCCACAGAGAAGGAACGGCAACCTGCAAAACCATGACGGGTCTGGGTTTGATAGTACTGAAGCTAAGCAGGAATGGGCTTAGGTCGAACTGAAGGTAGGCAGGACTGTGCTTGGTTAGTACTGAAGCTTAGCAGACTGGGCTTGGTTAGTACTGAGGTCAAACAGTATTAGGCTTTGTCAGTTCTTTAATGGGAACCATCCTAGGCAGACCACATTGGTGGCTGGAAATGGTGGAGGGACAGTAGGGGGTGGTCTTCCCTCTGGACCAAGGAGAAAAGCAATGCCCCACTACAGCGACAGTGTAGTCGCTTCACATGCGATAGGTTAAACTGAGGCTCTTACTCACTGGCGTCCTTATCTTTTCGTCTAATCATCCCCTAGTTTGTCTTTCTCTAACTCAGCTGGTCCATGGTGAACATTGTGGGGCAAAATACTACTGTGATCAAATTTACTGGTCACTATGACATGTTTTAACATGTAGGCGCTATATAAATTAAATCCATTAATATTATAGGAGTTAACCAGTTGAGGCCCATTGGGATGCTCTTATGGCTCAGTGTATGCATCGGGGGCAATTAACCATCCCTTCAATTATTAAGCATTGTAGTCATGCATTATACATCAATATCTTTATCATGAACAAGGTTAATGCCCTCACTTAGTCCAGTTCTAATTACCAACTTAATAAGTGGGCTTCCTGAATGGACACTTAACATACAGAACTGGGCCCAACCTCTGCTGCTGGACTCTTGAGGCAAGTGCCGACTTTCCTGGCATCCTGCCCATCTCCCAAATGTCAAACGTCTTTCAGGGGAACAAAACCCCCGAACCGATTCCTGTAACTAAGCAATCTGACCGACCAGTGTCTTCCCAGAAACATCACAAGACATAGAAAGGAGAAAACTTTAATTAGGATCTTGTAAGCGTTTTGTGTTTTTCATGCGAGGTTCCCATTACCGTTTTGGAGTGTCTGCCTTGTTCCGTTTAGGAGGAAGACCTTTGGGTCAGCTACAGTGAGCACCATAATTCCACTGAGACCCAACAATATCAAAAGACTCTTGATATCTTATTTTCTGGTACTCCTACAAGCAATACTATAACCTCTCTGCATTTGAATGAATCTCTATGGGAATTGGGGGGTGGGACTAGATTTAGCTGTAAATTATGCTGGAACAGTATGGAATACATGGTTGGCAAAATGGCTGTAAGTTATCAAGGGTCTGAGGTATCAAACAAGACTCAAACCATCTCTCTGCTGCCAGATATGCAGTAGATATGGATGGATCACTTTAATGGTTGTTCCTCCTGGCAAATTTTCATATTGAACTCTATGGAAAAATAAGTCAGGAGAAGAAACCCTTCAAGTTATCCATCCATATCTACTGCATATCCGGCAGCAGAGTGATGGATAGATAACTTGAAGGGTTTCTTCTCCTGACTTACGTCAGACCCTTGATGACTTAGAGCCAGCCATGTGTTCCATACTTTTCCAGTGTAATTTACAGCCAAATCTAGACCCACCCCTCAATTCCCATAGAGATCCATTCAAATGCAGAGAGGTTATAGTATCGCTTGTAGGAGTACCAGAAAATAAGATATCAAGAGTCTTTTGATATTGTTGGGTCACAGACATCAGGAAGTCATGGCTTGCAAAGGATATGTGACCAAATATTAAAAATGATTACTTTATTCTACATTATGTTAAACTGTCCAATATTTATTGATGCCCAAAAATGGGGGGGGGGGGGGGACTAAGTACAAAAGGTTCTATCATTTATAAACGGTTCATCCGATATGGATGAAAATATGCTCAAATTAAAGCTGACAGTCAGCCTTAGAACCTCGTTGTCATTGTATCCTTTCAAACTTACAGTTCTAGAGTACAGAACCAAAATAACAAAAAATGTGTCAATGTCCAATGAATTATGGTGCTCACTGTATATTACAGTACATCATATGTATTATATGATGTTATAATATTAAAATAACTATTTAAAAAAACAGAAGATTCAACCCTGCTGACACACAGCAGTCCCAGGCAGTGGGTCTGTGATTTACAGGGGCTGCATAGTAAAAATGCTTTAAACATTAAATAAAGTGGCTGCTCCCACAGAAAAGCAGGTTCCTCTTAGAGCTCTTGTTGTGCACAATGACCTGAGCAGAGGCCATGTCCTGAGAAGGAAAGTGCACTTTATCCTCCCTAGACCTGGCTGAAAAAAAGTTTTAAGTTTAAATCTTTTTACGTAACGTAATAGTCGAATAAAGTGTCTTGCATGACAAAAACATGCTGCAGGGAAAATGTTTTCATTGTTATTTATTTTATTTTTATTGAATGTCCCTTGTAGTGTAAATTTGAAGCTGACACTAGAATGTAAGTTTCATAGTAGAATATATGGTTCTTGAGATTAAGACCAGAGACTCATGTCCCCTGCAGGGGACAAACATTTGTCATGTCCAGGCCTTAGGTGGTTATCAGGAAGGTCCACTGGTTTGGAACGTGGCAGGTATTTCCCAGCATATACTGTCTCATGTGAAACTTACAGGAAGCTGCTCGGCTGCTGAACCACAACTAACCTGCTCTTACAGTATTTCTGTGTATTCAATGCTGCATATTGCTTTAAATGTGTGCCCTCCAGCTGCCTTGTAATCACAGAGATTTGCAAGATTGAAGCAAGCAAAATATTTCTGTGCACAATAGACAATGATGAAATCTAATCTAATGCAATCATCACACCTAGCATGATTCACTGACCATTTTCCTGTATTCAGATTTCACACTCAGTGCGACTGGCTGCATGTGTGTGTGTTTGTGTATGTGTGTGTGTGGGGAAGTGGCACCATGGTAACCAGCTGCCCTGGTTACCATGGTGAGGCCGTCTCTGGGGCCCCTCCCATTGGCTGGCTGGCCCACTGACCTGGGCGTCTGTGTCTGGGAGGCGGTGCCCAGGGGCGAGGGGGGCGGGGCGAACACGCTGGGAGATCTTCCTGAAGTGTTATCACTGGGTCAGTGGCAGTGCATCAGAAACCGCAACCAGGGGGAAAAAACTGGCACAAAAAAGCTCATTTAAATAAGAGATTAAATGAATGAATGCTGGTTTTTTCCCCTGTTGGCTGTTATTTCTGCATGATGAACATGGGAACATGATTATGTATGCTTGGACAGTTGTCCAGTAGAATCTCTCACTATTTTTTAAATTGCACTTTGGCCGTCAAGTGTTGTACAAGCGGGAAGCGGTTGGAGGGCAGGCGGCAGACTGACAGCTGTTTTGCACATTATCCTTTATCAAATCTACGAAATAGTAGCAGCATTAATATATGAAAATTAGCAATGGAAAACTGAGGCTTCATGAACTCCATAATGTCAAGCTACTGTGTGCTATTAAACAATGGCCTCATGCACACTAATCAAAAAGGCTCAACATGTCAAAACTTCATGATTCAAATTAGCGAGTCATTGGGAAAAAACATGATGGCTTCCTTCATTTTGGGTCTATGTTGTCTCCCTCTCTCATCATCATTGGTTAAAACACAAGGGATCCTGGAGAGCCACAGGGTCTGCAGGTGTTACTCAGCAGTTAATTGATCAACAAAAGAAGTTGATTTCACAGTTAACTCGTCTCACCTGATTTATTGTGTCTATATTGAATGTTGACTCCTGCTTTATAAATGCATAGCAACCTTAAGACTGCAAGCTAAGCCCACGAGCAGCAATGATGTGTGACCACTGTTGTCGTTTCTGGGTGGTTGAAAAAGCCGCAGCCATTGTTGTGACCTGGACTAGTGTAATGCGGAGAGGTGGTCAGAACCCCATGCTCTGCTGGTCTGTCTTCATTCTGCTGCTGAATCTAGGAACAGCGTCTCTGAGCGCTGCTCTCCCATGCAGCCGTTAGAGCTGTTAGCACCATTAGCATGACTGAAGCGGCTGGGGGTCCTGCAGCCAATACTGTTCCCAGCAGGAATATAAACCAGTGTTTCTTAGCACTTTAAATAGCTCCGATCAAGGTTATGCCTGTCTATCCTGCCCTACTTCTGAGGGAAGCTGGAGATGGTGTTGGCCACCAGGAAGCTTCACGCTGGATTGGTCATGCCTGATGGAATGCTGGGAGTTCTGGGAAATGTAGTGAGCTTGTACATTGCCTTTGACATGGCAGTTCTGACACATTGGACAGCAAGGATTTCAAACTTTTGTTTTTATTTCCAGAGACTTTTAGGAAAGACATGTACACAGAGGTGGAAAATCCAGGTTCAGAAAGTATAAGTCCTCCCCAGTATTTTGTTCCAATCACCTATAGATCTGCTAATTAGCACAATTCTTCAGCCAGGAGGTAGAACTAATTAGTGAAATCAGATGGCTGAGTTCATGGGTGGAAGAAACACATGGCAGGACTTTTACTTTCTGACCCCTGGACTTTCCACCTCTGCATGTACACAGAGAATGTTATCTTTGATTAACTCCAGAAATTATTGCAGTGTCCTGAAGAAGATGTTAAGTATGCATACTCCTTTGAAGTTAATCATTTAATTTGAGCAATTTGGTGGTGTTGGTATATTTTAGTTATTTGTTATGTATCCTCTTCACTTGGTAATGTCTACACTGCCCTGCAAAGCCAAAGGGTTTGCATTTGTTGGGCCACCTTGGCAGTAGCACATTAGGTCTAGACTTACAGTACATGCTTTGTGTAAAATTGGACACGGCACAGAATCAGTAATCAGAATACAGAAATTCAGAGCGGTACCCAGGCTTTATACTGGATTGGTGGCTTTTCTACAGGGCTGCATTCAGGCCCCTGGGGCCTCACTACAGAGACCCTTACTACTCAGCATAGTGTTTCCCGTGAATCATTGATAATTGCAAAATATTCACGTCAAACGTTTCTTGTTTTTTTGTATTTTTTTATTATCATTCCCACTCCCACAGTGTTCTGTTCTGAATTTCATTTATCCTCGCCAGGTATCTTGGACGACATGCCACAAAATGAGATTTTCTAAGCATGTCTTTTGGGTCTTGTGATAAATGAAGAGTAATTTACTCAATGCTGTAGCCAGCTCAACTGAGCTTAACTGAGTTAGGGTTCCAGCCCTCTCAAAAAGGCACTCACCAATCCATTGAACTATGTGATTGATATACAGTATAATATGGATTTGGACGTTTCAAAAACTATGAGAACATCGAACAAATGGTGTGTTTCCCACAAAATTCATATTGTGAAAAATATGAGGAGTCCACAATGTTTGCAGAAAAGTTTTAAGAAACTTGCCACCATAAATGTGAGACATCTCAAGCATTAATTCTCGTAACTGACCTGAGTTGAGCGGTGAATTATGAACAACATGCTGCTTGTTCTTGGGGGAATATGCGGATTCCTTTAAACCTTCAGGAGCCAGCAGAGAGAGTAAACATTTCTGAGGGAATTTATCTGTTTTGGTAAAGTCTTTCTATTACCAGTACATTCTCATGTGAACATATTTATGGCGCTCTGAGTTAGTTAAAAAGAATTGCTTAAAAATAGAACAAAAAAGATAGTCAAAGGATCCCATGAAATTCTAAGAATGCGATGCAATTGCGTCAGTTTGTTTTCTTTTTTATAACGCAGCACTCGGAAGGCTGTGTTCCTCTTAGGAGGAAGAGTGGAGGATGTTCGAAAAGAGCAAAGTCAAAACACAGGAACAGAGTAGATATTCACCTTAAAATGGCTAATGATACCCTAACCAGATGCTTCATAACTTCATAATTGCATCATAGAACTCAATATAAATTTATTATAACCAAGTAATTGGGCTAAAATTAATAGCTTTATAAAAAAAAAAAAACAGAGAGAGAGATTGATTTAAAATTTATGTGATAAAATGATCAAATGATAGTAACTGCTGTCAGGAATTAAATCAATTACAAAGGATTTTACTGCTATTGGGTCCTAGTCAGAGACAGAAATAGGGGACAAGTGTCTGACTGATTCTATTGTAAAATCCACTTGCCTGATCATCTGAAGTCCAATACACTCAAAGTTTGGCAGTATGGGTGCATTGGAACCCAAATATCCTGGATATTTGGAAATTAACAGATAATGCCTTGTATACAGATATTTTAACCGAAACCTAACCCTTTTCTTCCTGAAGTTGACTAATGATATTTGGAAGATTACATTTTTTCATTCCTTTGTAAGTCATGGAAAAACCATGTTAAGTACAGAACTACAGAAAATAACTTTTGATTCATGAAAAACCTGAGCATTAAATGGAAATGAGTCACACTTTCCATTGATAAAAAACTAGAAATACATGTCTCGCTATAACTGTATCGTTGGGTCAATCAAAAATCAGCTAGCCCTGAAGGAGCAGTATAATGGTAAAAAACAACAATGGTAGGCTAATAGCTTACTGGCAACACAACACACGTTTTAAAGCATTTGACACATTGACATTTAAGTTGAGCCAATCTTGTCAGAAGCCACCTGTGTTTTCTCTCACTAACTGTCTGGCATCCTTAGCTGACTTCAAACTTGCTATTCACCCCTTGGGTTTTTCTAGCACTTTTCTTGGTTGATAGTTTTTTGTTTCTCTGTAATCGACATGCATCGGCTACATTCTTTATGCCCTTAGATTAGCCTACAGGTTGTAATGTGCTCATTTTCGAGAATTAAAGAAGGGTGGCATTTTTCGTTAGCTTTGTCAACTATTAGACAAGGTATTATTATACTGTGTATTGTTATGCTATCAGATGACATGGAAAAGGTGTTCTAATGAGATCTACTTACAGCTTCTCTGAATATTAGTATATATCTTTTATTATGTCTACGTGCAGATCTGCCAGCTTAGTTTCACTGATATGTCCTTGACTGTTTGATTGCTACTAAAAAAATAAATAAATTAGAATGTCTAGGTTAGTGTTGTCTGTAAAGTAGGCTACTTCTTTAAAAAGGAATAGGGTGTTATTATGCCGTATGATTAATAATATGTCAGTGTTACAGAATAAGTTTGATGGTTTGAAAGTACAACAAATGGCAGTGTATATTAGGCAATAAAACCAGCATTTCCTCTTCTGCAAGCCACATCCACTTGGTTTTATATCCAAATACAGATATGCATAATTTTTGGTGGCACAGACTCAGATACAGATAGTGTCTTCTCTGCATAACACAATAGTGGGCAGGCTGGGCTGGCCAGATGTGGAGGCACTTATCACACCTGGAGGGCAAGACACAGGTGTCCTCCTGGGACATGAATGATAGATACTTTTCTGGGTGGAAAACCTCTCCCACGCTGTCTGCCCACGATGTTTGGAGCATGTTTTTTTCAGAAATGGTGGTCGCTTCCATTACTTCTGTCTCGAATTTAGAACCAGCCCAACAGAATTCATCCTCCAAGGCAAGGGCAAGGACTCTTCTCAGACTAGGCAGCTGCTGTTTTTTTGCTCTGACAAAAATAGCTTTTCTTTTTAATTTTTTAAAATGTGAGTTGCACTCTCTCTCCTCTCTTGCAATGGTTCCACACACACACATTGTTATCTCTATAGTCTCCCTGGCCATGCAATGATCGATCAACTAGAGCTTGTCTAGAAAAAGAAATTATCTGTAGTGCAGAACACTGGATAAATACACACACAGACACACACACACAGACACATGCACACATGAACACACACTCCTTCCCTTCAGCAGTAAGAAGTGAGCTGTCTAGTGATGATGATGAGGGTGAATGTTGTTGAAGATCATTTCTCCCCGTCTCTGTGCTGCGGGGATTTGGGGCTCAGCTGAACCGTTGCTGTGACAACACGGGGCTTATGCTGTCACCTCAACCGATGTGCTGGTCTGTCACTGGAGAGTGGGACAGGGGGAGAGAGGAGGAGGGGTGGACCAGAGTGAGAGGAGAGAGGAGAAGGAGAAAGAGGAGGTGAAGAATAAAAAGGTGGGCCAGTGAAGGAGTGGGGAGGGCACAGAGAGGAACTGAAGGAAGAAAGAAAAGACAGAAAGAGATGGCTGGCAAGAGGAAGAGGCCATATGTATGGTTGAGAGAGCTGGAGGTAAAGGTGGAGAAGAGACAATAGAGAAGATAAAGAAAGCGGATTAGAACAAAAGAAGAAAGTTGAAGCACAAGCCTTTCATCTCTTCTAGGCTTCTTTTTATTGCTTCCATCGAGACAATAACCAGAACCATTCCAGGCCAGGATCCGATCACCCCGGGGAGCCAAGAGACAGAATGGCAGAATGGAGACAGGGATTTTGAGCAGGAGGTTATGGGGTCAAAGTGGAAGGTCTGGGTCTCCTGTTGTCCCCCCGCTGTTTGTCCACATGCATCCCAGTTGCCACTGGGCATGGTTCTTGACAAATGTCGCCCAACTGCTCCCTATTTCCCGACTTTGTGAGATACGAATCTGAAACTAAATAAAACTGAGGCGTTTGATGGGGGATGGATGATGAAATCTGCTTGGCCCGGCCACTCCCCCCTCTCGCCTGCAGCCCCCCTCCACTCTCCATAAGGTGACAGCGGCGTCCCTCCTCGCTGCTTTGTGACCTTGGCTCACCAGCCACTGTAAAGTCTGGAGGGAAAACAGGCTGCTTTTGGAGGAGAGGTGTGTGTTTGGGGACATTTAGGGAACGGGAGGAGGGGGGGAGCAGCTGTCACTCACACCCTCCTCGTCCCCCCGTCCCCCCGCCCCCCCCCCCCCCCCCCAAAGCTGTCAGCGCAGCTGTCTGTTCTGCCACCACACTGGGACCTGTCTGCTGGGCTGTGGGGCCACAGATGGTCCTATGTGTCTCCAGAGGTGGACAGGTACAGCCGGGTCCCCAGTTTATAGTCATAAAAATGTATGCATTCGGTCTGTGATGTGCAAGGTCAAAGTAATTGTTTATTGTTCTTATCTTTTTTCTACTTTGTGTCTGTGTGTGTGTGTTTCTGTGTGTGTGTAGATCAGTGAGGGACTCTCTGTCTGAGATGGATCTGTTGGAAGCTGAGGCGTACTTACTCACAGACTCAGGAAACAGAACAGGAGATTTAGCTAATTTCATTCTCGTTTCTTTTATCCCAACAAAAAATGCATACAAAGCACTGTCTATAAGTCATTAAAACTGGCAAAATCTAGGCCTGACATTAAAAGTATTGATATCACAATGAGGCCAAGTTACAACAAACAATATTGGCTATTGTAGTCCACACAAATAAAACAAGCAATGTTTCCCAAATTTGTTTATGTAACTTGGCCCTGTGTTGTCTCATCTTACCATACGAAGAGAATGTGGTCATCCAGAACCCTAGAACATGGCCTTCTTGGCTCTGTACCTTTGACAGATGAGTTTTTCTTCATCCATAGGGGCAGGTGTATGGGGTCAGATGTGTGATGGCAGGTATGCAAGGACAAGGGGGTTTAGGGTGAAGAAATACACCTTGCCTCTGCTGAAGATGGAGAAACTTGGTTTAGGTTGGGGTGGTACTTTTGGTGCAGGTAGTTATGGTCCTGTTGGTGTAGTTAGGCAGGGTCCTGCTGGTACAGGTAGGGATGGTCCTGCTCCTGCAGGTAGTGATGGTCCTGCTGGTATAGGTATGGATGGCCCTACTGGTGCAGGTACGGATGGTCCTGCTGGTGCAGGTATGGATGGTCCTGCTGGTGCAGGTAGGGATGGTCCTGCTGGTGCAGGTATGGATGGTCCTGCTGGTGCAGGTAGGCATGGTCCTGCCGGTACAGGTAGGGATGGCCCTACTGGTGCAGGTACAGATGGTCCTGCTGGTGCAGGTAGGCATGGTCCTACTGGTGCAGGTATGGAAGGTCCTGCTGGTGCACGTAGGGATGGCCGTACTGGTGCAGGTACGGGTGGTCTTTCTGGTGCAGGTATGGATGGTCCTGCCGGTGCTCCCAGCGAGAGCAAGGCATAGCCAAAACCTTGTGCGATCCTCAACACTGTCAGGAAGGGTGATCCTGAATGCAGGCAGGACAGGCGGTCCTTAACGGTGTGATGTTTTGTGACGAGGAGCTTTAGAGTGTGTCCTTGAGACGGAGTGTTGTGGTTCTGATGACAAAGGCCGCTGCGGCAGCTGCCAGATTTGCAGGAATTAACGAAGGAAGAATTCCGGCCCGGCTGATTGAGGCTGCTTTTGTTGTGACGCTCGCGTTGGCTAGTCTGAAGTATCAAGTCTCTACTGTCCCGATATTGAAAGCAGCCAAAAGCTCTGAGCCAAACATTGAACTGTGTCCAAGGAGAAAAGAAGCAAGTAAGTGGTCCTGCAGACAAGCGCTCGGCACAGCCCCCGTTACTGCTTACAAACACGTATCCCCACTCAGGAAGCCATCGATATGTAATTAAACGACTTGGCAGACGCTGCCACGAGACGCTGAGAGTGGCGGTGTAGTTTGTGTAAACTACAGTGGCAATCATAGCCGTGTTTCTCCAGTGCCTTGATTAGTCATTTGCTAAATAAATTGACATCATTACAAAAAACAGGTGGGTTCCTGATTAAGCTGGTTGGAATTACGGCATTAGTTAATGACAAGATAATTGATGTTATTTTATATCAACACTTTCATTTCCACTCACCTGGAGCTGTTTGCGCAGATGAATAAACCAACTGCTGTATAGGGGTAAGGAGGGAGAAGGGTGCAGTTAATAGAGGAGTGGAGGAGAAAAGATGAAAAGAGGAGAGGAGACAGAAGAAAAAAGTGGAAAGACGTGAGAGAATAGGAATGGAGGACAGAAAGGGTGAAGAGAGAGGAGAAGATATGAGAGGAAAGAAGAAAAACCGAGGGAAGCAAATGTGTGTTTTTGTGTATGTGTAATGTGTGTATATGTTTGTGCGTCTGTGTGTGCATATGTCTGTGCATTTTATTGTGTTCACAGTGCTGTCTGTATTTGGGCAGTTGTTTTGGCTTTGTATTCCAGCATATTAGATATGGAATGAAATAATGAACATGAGCATAAAGTGCAGACTGTCAGCTTTAATTTGAGGGTATTTACATCCATATTGGTTAATTTGTGGAGGACGTACAGCCCTTTTTAGACATGCCCCCCTCTCACATTTTAGGGGACCAAAAGTAATGGTATAAATTAACATAATCTTAAATCAAGTCATAATATTTAGTACTTGGTTGCATATCCTTTGCATTCGATGACTGCCTGAAGTCTGTGACCTATAGACATCACTGGATACTTCTCTGGTGATGCTCTGCCAAGGTTGTACTGCAGCCATCTTCAGTTCCTGATTGTTTTGGGGGCTTTTTCCTTCATTCTTGTCTTCAGCAAGTGAAATGCATGTTCAATTGGATTCAGGGCAGGTGAATGAAAAAATCCTTGGTTGCTTTAGCTGTATGTTTGGGCTCATTGTCCGGCTGCAAGTTGTGCATCCAATGAGTTTTGAGGCATTTGGCAGAATCTGAGCAGATATGATGTTTTTGCACCATTCAGAATTCATCCTGCTGCTGCCGACAGCATTCACATCATCAATAAAGACAGGTGAGCCAGTTCCAGCGGCAGCCATACATGGCCAAGCCAAAACACTGCCTCCACCACAATTGAGAAGGTATGCTTTGGATCATGAGCAGTTCCTTTCTTTCTGCAAACTTTCCTCTTTCCATCACCTTGGTACAGGTTAATACTCATCTCATCTGTCCATAAGTCTTGAGTGTTTTTTTATGTACTTTAAAACATTTTTTTTTAGCAAACTCTAATGCCAATAGCAGACTACACAACTTTCAAAATCGCTATACCACTCACGATACACATCATGTGAACATCATGCGAACCCCGATCCTCGGAGTACAACTGCACCAACTGAAAGTCGGCGCTCTTATCGTTGTACGACTGCAGCGGCCCCTATCTGTTGCCTTGTTGACATAGTGGTGCACACACTACACAGTTGAGCACAGACGAGTTCACAAATTACAGTATCTTTCACCTGGAGGGATCCGCTACAAAGAGATCCCTAAACTCTGTTGTCTCACGAATACACACGCGAGAGGTGACTTCATCTTTTCACATGAGAGCCTGACAAAAAAGAGCAGCTTGCCTTTCTCGTTGTTTGCGTGCTCATTTGTGCCAAAAAATGGAAGAAGTGGACAAAATGCGAAATATACATAAAATATAATAATATAATACACTGCCTGGCCAAAAAAAAAGTCGCCGTTGCACCCATCATGCATAGTGCCCACTGTACAAGCCTCTGGAGGCAGTGTTATGATCTGGGGTTGCTTCAATTGGTCAGGTCTAGGCTCAGCAACGTTATGCAGCAATTAAATGAAGTCACCTGAGTGCCTGAATGTACTGAATGACCAGGTTATTCCATAAATGGGCATATTCCAGGACGACAATGCCAAGATTCATCGGGCTCAAATTGTGAAAGAGTGGTTCAGGGAGCATGAGGAATCATTTTCACACATGAATTGGCCACCAGAGTCCTGACCTTAACCCCACTGAAAGTCTTTGGGATGTGCTGGAGAAGACTTTACGGAGTGGTTAGACTCTCCTGTCATCAATACATGATCTCGGCCAAAAATGAATGCAACTCTGGACGGAAATAAATGTTATGACGTTGCATTAGGTTGTCGAAACAATGCCACGACAAATGCGCGCCGTAATCAAAGCTAAAGGCGGTCCAACAAAATATTAGAGTGTGCGACTTTTTTTTTGGCCAGGCAGTGTATATACCATGTTGTTTTGTAGTTATTTCCGCATCCACAAGCTTTCTTGTGTATGAACTAATGATGCAAGGACACATAGCTGGCCAAGAAACAGCTGAGCAGCCAATTGTCCAATTGTACTTTTGGAGGTTTGGTCCTCTAAAATGGGGGGGATTATTTATGAAAAGGGCTGTAATTCATACACAGATCATCTCATATGGATGTAAGTACCCTCAAATTAAAGCTGACAGACTGCACTCAAATTCATTGTTTCATTTCAGCTTGTGTTTCAAAAATTGTGTCACTGTCCAAATACTTACGGACTGCACTGTATGTGTAATGTCTGTATATGGTTGTGTATCTGTCCATGTAATGTGTGTATATGTTTGTGTATCTGTGTATATAATGTGTGTATAGGGTGTGTATATGTTTGTGTATCTGTGTGTATAAGGTGTGTATAGGTTTGTGTATCTGTGTGTATAATGTGAGTATAGGTTTGTGTATCTGTGTGTATAAGGTGTGTATAGGTTTGTGTATCTGTGTGTATAATGTGAGTATAGGTTTGTGTATCTGTGTGTATAAGGTGTGTATAGGTTTGTGTATATGTGTGTATAATGTGAATATAGCTTTGTGTATCTGTGTGTATAATGTGAGTATAGGTTTGTGTATCTGTGTGTATAATGTGAGTATAGTTTTGTGTATCTGTGTGCATAAGGTGTGTATAGGTTTGTGTATCTGTGTGTATAATGTGAGTATAGGTTTGTGTATCTGTGTGTGAGGGGGAGAAAATGAAAGGCAGAAAGGGGAGGAGAAAAATGAAGGGGGATATGAGAGAGGAGAATAGAGGATTTGGCTCTGTATGGATAGCGGTAATCCACAGTGCCATGTACTCAGTGCTTGTTTATCAGTTGTAGTGCCTGTAACTATGGAGCCACACCATGTCTCTGTCTCCTGAGAGATTCTGTCTCCTACAGCCGCTCAAGGTCAGAACACCTCCATAGAGAAAGGAATATTAAGGGAAGAAATACACACCCGCCCACATACACACACGCACACACACACAAATTAAGTGAAAGTGAATTGTTGAATGGCAGGAATGACGTCCCTTTCCATAAACCTTGTCTGCACCGACGATGAACAAGCCCCCTTTGTCAGGAAAACTCTTGTTATCTTTCACTCCAAACATTGCCGTTTCCCCTGGAGTGTCATGCTCCCTGCTCCCCGCTCCCCGCTCCCCGCAGACCAGTTCAGAGAGGGGTTCCACTGGGCGGTCTCAGGTGCACAGGCTCTCCCCTTGGGGCGAGAGGGAATGAGGTGTCTGATTTTGTGTGCAAAGACTGTGTCAAGCTGAAAGAAGCAAGGAGACTTCCCGGACAGGACAGTATGGAAGGAACTGTACAGAGTGGACACTGCTGTGCTATTCCTTAAGCCTGTACTGTCCCTGTGCTACGCCCCTGTACTGCATGGTTCCATATGGTACTATGGTAATAAACCTGTACTGTCCCTGTGCTACGCCCCTGTACTGCATGGTTCCATATGGTACTATGGTAATAAACCTGTACTGTCCCTGTGCTACGCCCCTGTAGTGCATGGTTCCTTATGGTACTATGGTAATAAACCTGTACTGTCCCTGTGCTACGCCCCTGTAGTGCATGGTTCCTTATGGTACTATGGTAAAGCAGACTCTTCCAGATCTTTCTGTGGGATTCCCACTCAGGTCACTATACACGACCACCTGAACTTTGGCACCCTGTGACCAGCAGGAAACTAAAGGGAAATGGCTCTGCTTTTCCCACATGGGCTGGGCTGATCACATTTGACCCTTTAATAATATTGAGGGAAAAGACAAAAAGCCTCCATGTGATGATGGCAGGATAAGTGTAAGGATAGTGTCCCTTTATCCCTTCCCCCTATAGGTAGCCAGTATCCCGCACCTCGCCTGTATCTCACAATGTATCCAACACTGTTTCTGGAATGCCTCATTTATGGAGATATAGAACAAATGTATAGACAGACTGTTTGACTGTCCATACTCTTGCTGGTGTCTACAACACATAACGTGAAAAAAGACAGATGGAAGGACACACTTCTCCAATTCTTCTTTCTGGTTTTACATCTTAAGGGGAAATCATATTGCACATGTAACACCGTGACCACACACACATCATAAACAAATGCACGCACACACACTCTCACACATGCTCATACACACACAGATGAGTGCTAAGAAATACAAGAAAAAATATTAACTTAATCATTTTGTTTTAGCTCCGACCTTCACCTCCCTGACCTATCAGCCATGCACCATCTTAGGCATAGCTTATCTTGGGGCCACACACCTGCATATATGTGCAGATCTGGAGCATCACCACAGAGGAAGAAGGAGCAGAAAAACAAGCACTTATTGTTGGATGTCAAATTTCTATTCTCTACAGTGGTTATACACAGTGATGAAGCACCCTGCATTCTGGTAGTGATTATACAGCCTGCAATCTGGTACAGCCTGCACTCTGGTACTGATTAAATGCCCTGCTCTCTGGTACTGATTAAAGAGCCTGCACACAAGCACACAGATTTTATACTTGCAACATGGTCGGCCTCCTTGCCTTTGCATTTCCTGTGATTATGAGGTACACAGGGCAGCATTACTTGTGACAGGGCAAAATGTATGTGAGACCCCTAAGACCAATTGAGTAGGGATGTCCATGTGTTTCACTTGCCTTGTTTTGCTTTTGTTCAAAATGTGTTGCTGTATGCGGTTATTATAGTCCCACAAATCCCTCTGTCACTTGATTTGGAAGAAATTCCAAAATGATGTCATGAACTGGCTTACAGGGAAAGGAACGGTGAGCTGCTTACTGCTTCAGATTTGATAGCATTCAGTCTGGCTGTCAATCTGAGATCTCGAGGAAGTGTTGTGTTCAGTGAGCACAAGCAGTCAAACGCTTTGTAGTCCAGAAAACGGCATCATTCTGCTGCTGCAAATACTGCAGCTGTTGTTGTTCTTTTAATCCAAAATTACATGAGTGTCCTGTCATGAAATGGCCCACAATCCTCTAGTCCTGAGCTTTGAAGTAAAAGTGGAAACAGAGGGAATGAAATATAGGGCGGCCTGATTGTGAACTCTTTTTTCCTCCTTCACGGTGCCAGATGTCACCATATTCTGGGGTTTATGACACTAAAAAATGGAGTGTCTAGTGTTCTGATCTTATTACATAACAGATAAAAAAGAGCACGGCTCTGCATTTACGGTACTGTACACAAAACACCGCATAAGAGCGCTGAAATACAACGTGCGACGTGTAAAACAAACCTCAACCAACGTTTGGCTCTCAAGACACACACTAATCATGTAAATATTGCAGATTGTCTTTATTTGCTCACTGTATATTACCAATGAGGTAGTATATAAAAGCAAAGGCTCCACATCTGAAGGCGAAGAATCGCATATTCTCCAGAGAAAAGGAACAGACATTTTTCCCAGCAGGGGATTGTGGGTTATTTCTCTCCCAGACAAGAAAAGTCTTTTTTTTACACCCCCCCCCCCCCCCCCCCACCCCCCCACCCCCAACCTCCTGTGATCAGAGAAAATCAGCAGAAGAACTGACAATCAGTAAAAATGAAAAAAATAAAAACTGTGTAAAGTATCAAAGGAATGTGTGTCCCTGTAGTGACAGGTTTACTTAGGCGCTTATTTTTTCTCTCCTTTCCCCAATTTTTCCCCCCCCATTCCTGGTTCTTTTTTGTTGCTTCCATCGATTCCTCTGGGGGTTATGGCAGTAGCTGGGATTAGATAGCACACAAATGCTTTAATCCCCTGAGATCCCCCCTCCCACATTTATTATGCAGAGAGAAAAATACAGAACCCCCACCCAAACTTTCATAGCTTGTGCCGTCACTTGAAAAGGGGAGAGAAGTGGGAATCCATTGATATGGGTAATTTTATTGAAGTCATTCAGAAATAGGAATTACTGGTCTGTTAAATATATATAGTTACGGTCCTTTTTATACATTTTAGGGGACAAAAAGTAATTGGACAAATTAACATAATCTGACAGGGGCTGTACTGCAGCCATCTTCAGTTTCTGTTTTTTTCAGGGTCTTTTTACCTTCAGCCTTGTCTTTAGCGAGTGAAACGCATGTTCAGTTGAATTCAGGTTGGGTGATTGACTTAACCAATCAAGAACGTTCCACTGCTTGGTTGCTTTAGCAGTGTGTTTTTGGGTCATTGTCCTGCTGCAAGGTGAGGTGCCGGATTGAAAGTATCCTCCCGTCATCCACAACAGTGGTCTGGTCTACCAGGGCTGTTTGCTATTGCTGAGCTCACCGGTGTGTTCTTGCTCCTTAACAACGTACCAAACAGTTGATTTTGACACACCCCAATGTTTTGGCTATGTCTGTGATCGAGTTATTCAGATATTTCCACCCTATGATGGCCAGCTTTACTGGCATTGACACTTCTGTGGGCCTCATGATGAGAGACAACAGAAATGACTCCAAACGCAAATTCCACATCTAGAATCAACTCTAGACCTTTTGTTCGTTTTCTTGTGCATTAACTAATGATGCAACCAACTGCTGGCCAAGAAAAAGCTGAGCAGCCAACTGTCCAATTACATTTGGTCCCCTAAAATGGGGGGCTATGTATAAAAAGGTCTGTTATTCCTACACGGACTGCATTGTATATATTTGTCTAAAATGTACAATTTTGTCTTAATTATTCAGTGTAATTTCATTGTATTTGTAGTCCATGGTATTTACCCCTTGTTAGTATTATTAATGTGCATTAGGAACAATGAATCTCTTGTTCATACTACAGGTTATGGAATGTGGGGATCTGGGGATGTTTATGTTTTCCACACTATCCCCAGCTGTGTCACCTTGTGAGGTGCTTTTTCTTTGATTTGCTGGCCTTACTTGGTCTTATCTTTGCTACTAGGGCAGAAATGTATATGCATCCCTGGAGTAACCCTGGTTACCAGGTGTACCACGATCCCACATTTCCAAGGATGTGCTCACCATTGGTTACCACACACTCTGTTGATCTGCCAGATACTCAATTCCTTATTCTTGAATGTTCGGTGTCCCGACTGTTGACGCCAATTAATTGACACCTAATTCATTTACGGGGTGCAGATACTGTGGCGATGGAGATTCTGAACTGTAACATTGTTGCAGAAACTCCTGTAGTTTAGTAAGTAGGGAACACATATGGAACGCAGGGCCTGACCATCTGGTTAGTCTATAATCTCTGTGATTACTCTGAGGGGAACTTGGTTGCTCTGACACAGCCCCACTGTGCACTGCAATTGTTTCTGCTTTATTTGTGTGTGTGTGTGTGCTTGTGCCTTTCGGCCGTGTGACAGCAGCGGGCGAGGGAAGCAGCACTTGGTGCGAGGGAACACTTCACATTTGCGTCACCTCCCTCCCACAGCTTCAGTCACACCGGGCTGCTTAATACAAGTAAACTGCACATGTTTTACGTTAATATTTTATAAGCATACATTTTTAAATATCAAAATCGGATTTACAAATGCGAAAAGCTGAATGGGGACTATGTGTGTGTGTGTGTGTGAGTGTCTGCGCACATGTGTATAAGAGTTTATGAGTGCATGGGTGACTTTGTGTGTGAATGTCCGAGAGCTCACATATGTGTTTTACAGACTGGCAGTAGAGGAGTGGGGGTGGATGAGTGAAGAATCTCTAGGTGACGTTGGGGACCATCGCAGAACAAGCGCTGCTGCTGTGCTAGGCGCGTGACGGCGCGGTCTGAACACAGCCCGGTGTGACAGCATGCCCTCTCCCCCTCCTGTGCATCAGATCCAGCTCCTGGCACTGGCGCAGTCATGGCCACCAACGGGAGGGGGAGGGGCCATGTATCGATGAGTTTACCCAGAAGCCCTGGCTCTTAAAATGAAATGATGGAAACAAAACAGAGGGGAGGAGGAAGAGAGGGCACGGCGGTGACAGGACGGGTCTGTGTGAAGGAATCACACAGTGGTGTGCCTGTATGTGTGTGTGTGTGAGTCTTAGTCTGATTCTGTACATACATGTGTGTACGTACATGAGCATAAGCATGAGTATGTGTATCTGGGTATGAATATCATTGTGTGTGGGTATGTGCGTGTGTGTATCTGTTTGCATGTACTGTATGTGCATGTGAAAGTACTATACAAAATATAAAGAGCAATAACATTGCTAAAATTTCCCAAACTGATTTATAGAATTTCTAAGCATTTTTTTCTCTTGGCAGAACTTTTTTTTTCTTTTGCTCAACCATTATTACAATTGACTATGTATAATTTCTGGCCCATTAGTAATTGCAGAACATGTGCAAATACAACCACAAAGAAAATCTTAAAGGATCAGTCAATCTTAGATCACATGTGAACGAAGAAGGACAGACAGGTCAGTCCAGACCTGGGTAAAATAATTATTTGCAATATAAAAATACAAAATGGTATCTGCGCCTAGGTAACAATTTGGCTGATGGGTGCGTAGGTAAAAAGTGAAAATAATAAGTGAAATTATAATTTGAAAAACCCCATAATTATTCCTTCAGATTACTTACAAATTGAAAAGAATGATCTATTTCCATCATTATTCAGAAAATTTAAAAAAAAAAAAAAACATTTTGGCCAGTGTCTTTTTTTCGCAGTTGATTATGCACATAAAAATTCATTAAATAAAGTTTCATATTCTGAAAGCGTACAACCATCAAAACTATTTTTTTTAACCAAATATATGTGTACGTTCTTATTGTTTTCACAGAACTTGCACAACAAAACAAAACATTTTTGCAAAATACTAAACATGAAAATCTTGTACCATGAGGTTTAATGTGAGATTGCCTAAATGTCACATTTAAAATTACAAATGAATATGCCGTCTGGGCCCTTATAGCATGGCTGTTGCTTTCTCTATTTCTCCGGTGAGAACCCCATTCCTCAACAGCACGAGTGCTGGAGGGGACGTAATCAACGACGTTTTTGGGACAATATCAGTTTCCACTTTGCAGCAGCGCTGATACGTGGGTGTTTTCAAGACCATTCACCTTCCATTTTTTAATTCCGTTAGTTTTTTTAAATCTTGGGGTATAAATTGCATTTATAATGCAAAAATATAATGGGGTATAAATTCGCGATGTTGATGAAATACGTTGGCATGATAGAAATGAAAGGATAGAAAACTGAGTCATTTATCACTGAACTTGACCACTAATCACTTGATCAGTGTCATTGAGCATTTTCCTGTCATTTATTTTTTGCAGCAAACTGTGATTTTTATGTTTATCTTAAGTGATTACAATACCTAATGTAGGCTGGCCGAAATATACGTTAGCACGGTGTCGCATACTTAATAAAATTTCCTAAATACCCAAGACAAGAAAAAAAGTCTTGTATAATGGAAAATGAACTAAAATGTAGACTGCTAAACATTCTGGTACATTTACAGTTGCTACTCCTTTGGTGAAAATGTGGGAGACATGAGCTAATCAATAGATGACAAGTTAATATAATAACAATATAATTTTGATTGCAATGTTTAATTTTGAGGAGGGACTTGGAAATAATCAAAGCAGCACCGCAATTCAGTGTATATTCGGGGTGTTTTGAAAGTGGACGTCTGTTTCGGTGGTTATTTCATTTTCGGAACATGGAGTATTGTTTCCAAATTGCCAGATAAATTAGGAAAATTGTAACACGTTTCATTGAAAATACTCAATGATCTGTGGGGTGTTTACAAATTAGACCAATATCTAAAGAGTTCAATCATTTAAATTGCGTGTTTGATCCAGACCGGGACATTCTTGTCTAGGTAAAACCTCTAAATGGAAGAGGTGTGTATATAGGCGTCAAAGGTCATTAATTGATCCAGTGCTACTTTTACCGCAATGCTCTTATTTGTAGATTTTATCAGTAATGCGCCGCTTTCTGAAGCCACTGCAAACCGGAAACTTGTTAGCGTTTCACCACTCTGCAATTTTGGCTGGAACTAGATGCGCTCTGGTGAAGAGGCTAATTCCCCTGCCTCCTCTACCTCATCTCTCCCACATGGAAAAATGTGAGAAAAAAAAAAAAAAGTACATAGGCTACATATCGCGTCATTTTTCTTGACTTGCTTGCCCAAAACATCAGAATGTTTTTTTACATTTTCTTGACACTATAGTTTTAAAATTACCGTAAGAGAACAAACATTAATCTCTGAAGTAAATAATAATGATATAAGTTCGAATAGGCTACATTGTCTGTGCCCGAGCTGAGAATGCGCTCTTTGTCAGCTCGCTAGGCTACAATCTTGCATTGATTCCAAGCTTTTAATGTATTCAATGGCACACAGACCTGACCTAGAATTGCTACTTAGAATTCGGGCTAAACCAACAAGCGGGACCAGGCAGGGGGGGAAGGAAGGAAAGATAGGTGGTGGGTGTATTCCAGCCAAACAGCCAGAAATTAAATGCAAAGACGCAAACATGTTTCTTTACGCGTAGTCACAAATAATGCTGCAGTTCTTTCTACGCTATTATCGTGCGCTTTTGGCGACGTCGCCTGCGAAGACGCCTTCTAGGTGAGTATAGGCTATTATGAAGGAGTAATATTGTTGCACACCTCCTAAGAACGGTATATGATTCCTTCTCCATGAATCCGCTCGCTTTCCCCCCCCTAAACTACCCCCTCCTTGCTCGCGGCGGTAAAGTGGCTGTTCCCGTCCGTACGTTTAATGTGAAAGGATAGAAAACACAACGCTAACTTAAACGAATTTATGAAGAATGCGGTCAAATATAGCTCATTATAGCCCTGACTATAGCCGGAAAAAAAGCGCACGGAATGACATTAACAAGGAATATCTTATTGCTAGCGTTTCATGAAGTAAAAAAAAAAAAAGCCTCAGGTTGTGATATTGATATTAATATGGAAATAAGTAGGCTAACGCTGTAAAAGACCGAAACCACAAAGTGATGCGTTGAAATGATCAACACGGCATTCACAACGATCAAATAATATCGCAATTTTTGAACACATAATTATGTTGCAGTGTGCTAAATTGGGTAAACCACAGCGAAGCACTGCTGTTTTATGTGCAATTTTGTTCCAAATAGCATATAAGGCGTGCCAGCCATTGCTACTTTAACATTGTTACTTTTGTTTAAATAAAACTTGCGCTATTTCATCGTGGAAGGGACACATTTGTTATTACTGTAGCCTATGTCCTGTCTGATCAGCCGCTGCTCTTTCGAGACTTTTGTCAATGTTGGCTGGTTTTTAGCTAAGAGACTTTTGTCTAAGAGGGCTGAGTTGTGAGCTTGGTGGAAAAACCCCCTCCCCCAAGCTTTAGTGAAACAGGAACAACTTCTTCGAGAGAAAAAAAAGTTGCACAAGTTTGAAACGTCTTGAAGAAACTTTTTTGGTCGTCTGGCGTAGGCTACCCCAGTCAGACGCTGAGATTTTTTGTTTGTTTTGTTTTATGGATTGCTTGTTGTTTGTGGATGTTCTCAAAAAAACATTCACACACGCCTTAATCTTCTTTCCCCCCTCCTGGAAAAATGGTTTATTTACTTCGAAGATTGTAATTGGGTGCAAAATTGTGGAAGTTAGCAGCAGACTACCCCTTTCAAAAGAGAAACTACAGGATTCGTGGGACACTTACTGCCTGGTCACTGTACAAATCTTTATGGGTAAGTTTGGCTTTACAGTCGCCGTTTCAGAGCGTGTATGCTTTCTCCCTACAGTCTGCTTTCTCCTCGCCCTCATGCCCGCTGCCCGGCCTTGTTCTCTGGGAAGTCAGCCATTTATCCTCACCTCTTGGATTTCTAGCATTTCTCTTACTGTGTAGGTTTGCAGTCGGTTGGAAATCATAATTAAAACCGGCATTTCACAGTGGAGACGAAACGTTTCAAAACCGGTAAAAAATGTTAATTGCAAAGTTAGCTAGTCAACCAGTTTCCCCAGGCTCGACATTATCAAAATTTAGAATGTGGGAAGCCAGATGTAGTAGGATTTATTGAATTAACTTCGCTCCCAGTGAACATTAGTGCTTATGAATTTATTGTCTCCGGTTTTCTCAATTGCAATATTTTGAAAAAGCATTTTTTGTTTTTACACGTGGGGTGAAATCAAAGCTGAGCACTTATTACCATTCAGTCGTATGTGTGTGTGTGTGTGTGTGTGTGTGTGTGTGTGTGTGTGTGTGTGTGTGTGTGTGTGTGTGTGTGTGTGTGTGTGTGTGTGTGAGAGAGAGGGAGAGGGAGAGGGGAATGGAGGGTGTTGGAGTTTGTAGGCGTTCTTTAGTTTCACCAACTTTTGTCCTGGCCCGTTTTTGATCTACACCGAGTTTACTATGAAGCTGGGACCAGAAGGGTCGGATTCTGTTACAGCCATGTTTTCGACGTTCAAAGTCATTACACAAGGGACTGGGGCTGCTCTCACTCGCAACAAAGAGACAAAAAGCGAAGGCGATACATTAGGATGTCTGAGGGTAAACATGTTGCAGCCCTGTCTCAGAATAGCTACACATTCTTAGTGTGCGATCTCACGGGATCTTTGCGGTTCGGAGTCGTGGCTGTTTATCCGCATGACTCTTGTTTTTGTCTCGTTAATCTAGCGCCTCTCAGTCTTGGAAAGCGTTGAATTGGGACAGCCAGAAATACAAGAATGTCTTTTTGTTTATGTTTTTCTAATAGAAAATTGGGCACATGTAGCCCATAGCACTATCACGGGGTCTGTCGGTGGACATTTTTTGGCGGATTTTATTTATGGACTTCTTGGTACATTGATCAGGTAGGCTATGGCAGAGGCAGTGGGATGTTTTAGAAAAGACTCAAAGAATAGAACTTGAACAATAGTGTGAAAGCAAAGGCTGCAGTGTAGCCTACAGTATGTAGCCTACACACGGAGCATCTCAAAAAACAGCCTAGGCTATAGGTTTGGTAGCAAATCTGAATGTCAGTCCATCTAAGATGCCACCAGGGCCTTACTGTAGGCTAAACCTGGAAGCTGAGCTTAAAAAAACCCTGACATTTTTCATTGGGTTTATTTTTGAAAGGGCAAACAGTGTGACAATGAGTGAGCTGTGGTTTAAATGGTTAATTTAAAAATAAGATGTACATTGGCTACATGCACAATAAAACCTCAGCATTATGAAACTCGAATTAACCTAAAGTGACTAGTCCTTCAAACAGGGTATGAACCTGGAAGTATCATAAGCAATTGTATTTTAAAGCTTCTTATGACACAGGCTGCCTTTGTTATTATCACCCATCCGAAAAAGTGAACGGTAATGTGAGACGCATCACACTTCCCACGGGTTAAAAGAACAGGAAAAATGCCTCTCCCTCTATTACTGTATGTTGGGTTCATCTGAAGTCGGTGACAAGGGAATATCGGCAGACTGATATTCCCTTGTCATTGTTTCCTCAATGATGCTCTATCTCTTATGATGTGGCTAGCATCATCCCTAAATTGCTGTGAACTTGGTGTGTTCCATGTATCCTTCTCCCTCGTGGTTTTCTTGGTCAGTTGTTTTAAGTTTCTCAGTAATCAACATTCATACACTGACATTTCAAAGAATAGTTTGTAAAGGATGGATGGATGGTTGGATCTGAGCAGATAAGATGTTTCTGTACACCAGAATTCATCATGCTGCTGCTGTCAGCAGTCACATCATCAATGAAGACAAGTGAGCCAGTTCCAGTGGCAGCCATAACACTACCTCCATCATGTTTCACATACAATGAGCCCCATAGGCGAATACATTGGACAGTGACACCTTTTTTGTTATTTGGGTTCTGTACTCTAGCACTTTGAGTTTGAAAGGGTACAATCACAATGAGGTTGCACATTGAAGTGCAGACTGTCAGCTTTAATTTGAGAGTATTTTCATCCATATCGGATGAACCGTTTAGAAATTATAGTAAATTATATTTAGTACATAGCCCCCCCCCCCCATTTTCGAGCATCAAAATATTTTGGACAATTTAACATAATGTAGACTAAAGTAATCATTTTTTATATTTGGTCACATCACATATCCTTTGCATGCCATGACTTTCTGATGTCTGTGACCCAACAATATCAAAAGACTCTTGATATCTTATTTTCTGGTACTCCTACAAGCGATACTATAACCTCTCTGCATTTGAATGGATCTCTATGGGAATTGGGCGGTGGGATTAGATTTAGCTGTAAATTGCACTGGAACAGTATGGAACACATTGTTGGCTAAATGACTCTAAGTCATCAAGGGTCTGACATATCGAACAAGCCTTAAACCATCACTTTGCTGCCAGATATGCAGTAGACATGGATGGATAACTTGAAGGGGTTCTTCTCCTGACTTATTTATCCATAGAGTTCAATAGGAAAATTTGTCAGGAGAAACAACCCTTAAAGTGATCATCCATATCTACTGCATATCTGGCAGCAGAGTGATGGTTTGAGGCTCGTTTGATACCTCAGACCCTTGATGACTTACAGCCATTTCGCTAACCATGTATTCCATACTGTTCCAGCATAATTTACAGCTAAATCTAGCCCAACCCCCCAATTCCCATAGAGATCCGTTCAAATGCAGAGAAGTTATAGTATCGCTTGTAGGAGTACCAGAAAATAATATATCAAGAGTCTTTTGATATAATTGGGTCACGGACATCAGGAATTCATGGCATGCAAAGGATATGCGACCATTTTTTGATGCCTGAAAATGGGGGGGGGGGGGTTTATGTACTAAAGGTTCTATAATTTCCAAACGGTCCTTCCGATATGGATGAACCTCATTGTCATTATATCCTTTTTGAAACTGAAAGTGCTAGAGTACAGAACCAAAATAACAAAAAATGTGTCACTGTCCAATGGATTATGGAGCTCACTGTATGGGGGGGGTTCTTTGGGTCATGAACAGTTCCTTTCTTTTTCCACACTTTCCTCTTTCCATCACTTTGGTACAGGTTAAGATTGATTTCATCTGTCCATAGGATGTTGTTCCAGAACTCTTTTTGAATGTAATTCTTTTTTAATGATTATTTTTTAAGCGAACTCTAACCTGGCTTGAGGCTTAAATGTCATTGTGTATGTATGTGTGGTTTGGGGGGTTTTGGATTACTGCTTTGTTCTGTTGTTTTTGCTCTAAAGGAATAATAATAAAAAAAAGCAACAAGCATCTCCCTCAGTGTTGGAGACGGGCTCGTTTTGAAAGGATTGGAGGCTTGCTCAGCCGCTGTGCTGAACCCAGCATGCTCTCAGTTGCTGGTAGCGGTCTGGTCTCAGTTTTCCCTCTCTACAAATGAGATGTGTAAATGGGCCTCCATTTGGCTCAGCCAGTAGCAAACCAGATTAATGAAACATGGGTCTAGTCCCAGGTTTAAGCCTAGGTTATGACATTGACCGCATTTACATGTACACCCTGTTCTGAATAACGACCCTTATTCCTGTTTGGGACATATTCCATTTATGGGGTTTACACACATCCTGAAATGAATAACCCATTCTTATTCCTGTATACATGGTTAGCTTAATATTTTGTTTACGTCCTTCAGTCAATGCTAAAGAATGGCGTCCTAGTAATTTATCCCTGCCCATGAAGTGTTTAAAATTGGCTGGGTGTGAACTGCTGGCATTGTTTTGTTTCTTTGCTTTAAAGTTAGGGTAAACGCATGCGATTCATTTTTAATGATTAATGCGTTAAACTTTTACACAATTAATCACATTTTCTTATTTTGGCTTAAATGCATCAGTTAACATGTTAATGTTGGCAGCCCTACTTAAAATACAATGCTTTCAGGGTCTTCCACCTGTGTCTAATTTGTTCTATGGTTTGACTGAACTCAGAATCTTTCATTTTGTCTGCTACAGCCTTAAGTGGCTATTACAATGTTTTTTTTGCCGTCCACATATTGCACAAGCACAATGCTTAATTCCTTTAATACAGAAATTAAGACTTCTGCCTCCTTGCTGGTCCAGAAGTGAGGGCTTTGTACTTGCTGTGACATTTTTAGAGTTAACTAGCTGGCTGACTTCAATATCCAAGACGCCTTCAGGGCAAATCTGCACATGGGCAGACTGTGTTTAAGAGCTGTAAATGGAATAAGGTATATAAATGGTTTTTATTTGCAGATTAGTTGAGGCATAAGCAACTTATTCGGATTTCACATATTTGGACTAAGGCCTTAACCGTAATTTGCTTTTTGGTATAAGGTGTTTACATGGACTGTGCTGTAACTGGAATAGGTCAGTTTTCAGAATAAAATGAGAATAATGATGTGTATGTAAACGTGGTCATTAGCTGGTCACTGGCCTTTAGTTTACAGTTGTGGTATACATTTGGGTTTCACGCCATTGGAGGGTACAGTGTCTTTGAGTCTGATCGTTGTTCCTTGCATTACAGCAACATTAGTTTGTCCCGGCATTATGACAATCACGCACAGTGAGAGAGAACCTATGTCTCTCCACTGATTACTTTGAGGCTAACTCTTTCCTGTAGTACCGTGTGCCCTGTAGGGTATAAAACAGTCACTGGCTCTCCTGTAGTGCTGTGTGGCCTGTAGGTGTGAAATCGTCACTGTCAGGGTTTCCGCTATAAATCTTTGGTGCCAGCCAAAGTGTCCGTTTAGTTTTACCGGACAAATAAAAAAATAAATAAAAATGCCAGCCATATATTGCCTGTGCATATTTTGCTTATTAAACACTTGCTTATATAGAAGAATGATGGCAAATGGGTTACATCGCAAACATTTTTTGAAGTGATTTAATGGCAAATACACATATAAAATAAATAGTTTGAAATGCCTTAAACAGGCCGCCACGGTGGTGGGGCAGTAAAAGCGCAGACTTTCAGTTTGTGCAGTTGCGCCCTGAGGATTGGGGGTTCGATACCCGTTCCTGCCAGAGCCGAGTATAGCCAGCGCCTTGAGGGAGTGGCAATTGGTGGCTGCTCCCGGGGTGGGGGGGAGGAGTCATCGTGGATAAGACGGCCCTGGGCGAACTGGAATCACGGTCAGGAGCTTGAGGAGTCGCGCCCTGAAGAGGACGTGGCGCCCTCTTTCCTAATACCGGCTGACAGGGTTGTAGCGGCGATTCTCTAGCTGTTGCTACACGGGGGAATTGAATTACATAGGGTCCAATTGGCTGCCAAATTGTGAGAAAAAGGGAAAAATCTGAAGATAAATAAATAAATAAAAAAAGAAATGCCTTAAACAGTTGCACCAATAGTTACCTGCATGTGTGAAACCAACAGGCTTAACGCGTCAAATCTCCACATATAAAATAGGCTAAATCAGCAAGTGACCACTTGTGCACAAGAAAGGTCTACAAGAATCAATATTTTGGCTTTCAAATAAACATCGCAATAAAATCACAATTTACAGTAATCGAAAACTGCCACTTTTGCCATTTCACATCGAAGCCAAGGGAATTGGTCCTCCCAACCGGGTCTGAAGCAGCGCGATTGTTTCATTTTCTTTGGCGGGTCTGGAAAGGCTGCAGCATTCTCATCTGTCTCAGAGACTTCAGTTATACTGAACTGCATCTCACTCTGCATTAGTGCTGTTGGGATTCTTGAAAATGGCATTTATGGGCAATTGTCTGGCCATTTGTACGTTGCTAGCGCAAACTTACCCATAGGCTAATGTTAGTCACAACTCATAGGACTGAGGACACTGACAATTGGTTGCACCCGTGCACAAAACATGTCAGACTAGGATGGATGGATGGATGGAGGGAGAAATAACCTCGCCTATCCGGCCCTAACCATTTCAACAGTCTACTTTCATTAAAGCTGCAGTAGGTAAGTCTGGAGGAAATGCCAAGAACCAACAAGAATTTGAAAAGATAAAGGCAAAAAGACCCCCCCCCCCCCCTTCTCTCCTCCCTCCTATCTCCCTCCTAAGCCCCTCCCACCAAATGATGCTCCAGACATGCACGAACGAATGCACACGCTCCAAACATGCACTCTACTGACCTTGAGCAGAGTTTTTATATCTATAGCGCAGAAGCAGGCAACGCTACGCTGCCAGCCAATGGAGTTTGTTCTAGCTAGCTTGCTAGTCAGTCATATCTGATTCACAGAAACAACACTGACCAGAATAAGTGTGATCATTGACCATACAAATGTGAATAACACAATATAAATCTACATTATTTCAATGCTTACAGTAAAAGCTAATGCTAGTCTAGACTGCTAACAACAAAGCTGGCTAACGGAACCCAGCTAGCTAGCTTTGTTAGTGACAACGTTATAGCTTATGTGTTGCAGGACATATCAATTGGAAGTTTGTTTGTATTTTCCACAGCGGCACCCGCAGCTAAATCAGGCACTTTCCATCCGACTTCTTTCCTCTCCGCCGGGGTCTTCGGTTTCTTACTATGATTGGCAGTGTACGCCGTTGTCGGTAAAGGTAGAATTGGAAGTTTGTTTGTGTTTACCATAGCTAAATTTACACACGCTAGTTAGTTAGCTCACCATATTGTGAGAGAACTCTCCGTCTGCTCCGAGTGCTGCTGCCAAGGAAAAAAACAAGCCGTGCACGTGCGGAGACGGGCAGACAGGGAGGGGTGGTTCTTATTCTACGGGGAGGATCTTTCGCTTGTAGATAGTTTCCCTGATTGGTAGCTACATAGCTAGCCCTGATTGGTTGGTTTTTGTCAGAGCGGGGTGAGATTTTTTTTACAGCCGAATACAGAGCCCAGGACTCTCACAGAAACCAGACTTTTTCCACAGAACACTTGATTTATTGATAGCTGCTGGAATGTAATGAGTAAATTTAATAATTTTGCCGGAATTATAGCGAAATAATCTTGCAGCTTTAAAAGAAAAAATACAATGACATGATGTTGATAATTTTTTTTATTTGGAAAAATGCATTTATTTTCATACAATTCTACAATTGGTTTGAGTGGACTATACATTTTTTGCTGGACGTTATATCAGGCGAGATTTAATTAGCATTTGCATTTACATTCTTTGCCGGCTAACGGAAACGCTGGTCACCGTCCAATTTGTGATGTGTGGACTATTATGTATGCTAAAGGTTTTTGTTGTTACTCAGCACTTGACTGATGAATTAAATCTGTTGATTACACAGTGAATCTGGTTTCTTGGGATTGAATTGTTTGCTGATTGTCACTGTTACTGATTTTTGGAACACCGACAATCAAGTACTTAGCAGCACACAGAAATTATGTCCCACCTGTGTTCAGGTGGGGTGACCGCAGGATCTGTTGCTTTCTGCAAGAGAGGTTCTCAACCTGAATTGCCCCAGCTAAAATGCAAAATATATCCAAAGCAGATGTAACTGTTTAGCATGCGAACCATAGTGAGGCTCGACAAGGGGATGGTGTGGGCTGGATCGGAGTCGTTTCTCCTGTGCTTGTTTTGCCAATTTTAGTTCTAAGTGTGAGCTCATGAAGCTTTTTTCCCCTTCTCTCTCACAACTGGACATGGAGTCTAAACAACAATCCCCTTTTCACACTGCAGGAAATCCACCTTTTATCCAGCATTTGGGGTCGCATTCAACACAATGTCCACCTTCACTTGTGCTCCTAACCAAACCTTCCCTTTCACACTGCTGTTCCTTGCAGGTAACGGTGTGGCAACCGAGTCTTACTTTTTTAGCCTCTCTTCCCTGTTGCTACGGCGACAATGTGCGGCACATATCTGAGTGTAGTATAATCGGTAAAGGACTGGGCCTGTAACTGAGCTTGCAGATTTGATTCCCAGGTGGGTTTGAGTAAGCTATTTAACCTGAACTGCTTCAGTAAATATCCAGATGTTTATATGTATTAAAAGTACACCGTGTAACTCTCTGGATAAGAGTGTCTGCTAAATGGCTGAAATGTGAGAAGTAAAATAATCTTCCTTCTAAAGTGGGTGAATTTCTGACTGATTACATGGCTCAAATATCAGCTAAAGATGCTTATGACAGCCCCCCGATCCTGCAGATTCTCCCGTCACAACATCAGGTGAACCCTTTTCCTCAGCTACCAAGGCTGCTCTGCTATTGGCCCAAGTCCTGATAATTTCTTATCTGGACTACTGCATTTCCTTTACTGGCCTGTGTCATCATCCCAATGAAACTAGTATAGATGCTCCCGGTCGCAATGGTCTTCAACCTGCCTAAATTCACACATAACACATCTTGCCTCCCCTCACTGGCTTCCAGTGGTAGCACACATCCAGTTTAACTTGTTTGCACTGGCATACAAAGCTGTGAGAGGTGCTGACCCATCTTACCTTCAGACAGTGATTACACCATGGACTCTTAACTGCCCATGGCTGCCCCGTGTCTTTGGGCAACCAGCCGTTCCTTGTGTCCCCAGCTCTTCTCCGCTCTTGTTCATTCCCAGCCCCGCTGGCTGTTCTGCAAGTGTCTGAAAACCCGCCTTGAAAGACTGCACCTCAGTTCAGTTCTTGTCGCATGCATTTCACTGATTTGATTGTAGCTTTACTTATCTCTAGCTCTATTTGCTTACTGTGTGAAATGCACCTTTTGTAAGTTAGATTTAAAGCAAACTTACCACGTTAAATGCAAGTTACGCAGCTTACAATCTCAAAGGCTAAAACTGTCCTGGGCCTCAATTATAAATTGTGCTATGTGTGTTCATTTGAAGTTAATTTGTGGAGTATAGTAAGTTGCATTCATGTAACTGCTTCATGGTTGCCGCCATTAAATAGGTCATTAATAAGGTCACTTTGCTGCCAGGATGGATGTGTCCGCCTGTTTATGCCATGGTCCAGCCTGAAACATCCCGCCCCCCCCTCTCTTCATCTCTCCAGGTTTGTGAATGGATGGTGTGGGCCACTCTTGAGGACGAGCTGCAGGATTGGAGACTGGGAGGCGGCAGTGGTTTGTGAAACCGCTCTAGCACACACAACCTTGCTTTGTCTGCTGTGGAGGGGTCAGAGGTCACAGCCCTGGGGACCTGTGGGCAGGCGCTCCTGATGAGGAACAGCCCGAGAGCCCTGTGAGACCTGGGGGCATTCAAGGTACCTGCAATGCACACACACACACACACCACCCATATGCATGCTGTCTGACATGCACACCATACACACATGCCCCCCCCCCCCCCCCCACACATACACACACACACACACACACACACACACAAACCCCCTTCCTTACTGTGTGTTACGAACTCCTGTAGATGAATCATAGAACGGCCGAGACTGAGCTTGTGGTTTTTCTAAGAGTTTGAAGATGGCAGTGGGTGGAGGCGGAAAGACGTGGCCTACAACAGAACCCTTGCCGCTGTAGAGTACTGGAAGGGCAAAGCCCGTCTGCCTGCCAGGCGTCAGGCCTAAAGGGATTTCTCTGATGGACAGCAGAGAAATTGGCCCAAAAGAATCCCGCTAATGCTCTTAATTCAGTCACTGTTTGCCACTGATATAAATAATTGGGAAGTACTTATGTTGCAGTGTTTTTTCTGAGTGGAGAATTGGGGGGTATCTGTGCGTGCGTGCGTGCGTGCGTGCTTCTTTAGTCAGTCAGACACCGTGCACATGAGACTATAGAACAGATGGAGAAGGAGGAATCCATTCATGAGAGATTTTCCTATAATTATTTTGCTTTAGCAGAGAGAGTGATGCTACTGGGCTGAGTGTGTTTGGAATGAGTGGTGCTTCTGGGCTGAGTGTGTTTGGAATGAGTGGTGCTTCTGGGCTGAGTGTGTTTGGTGTTAGTGATGCTACTGGGCTGAGTGTGTTTGGAGTGAGTGGTGCTTCTGGGCTGAGTGTGTTTGGAGTGAATGGTGTTACTGGGCTGAGTGTGTGTTTGGAGTTAGTGGTGCTACTGGGCTGAGTGTGTGTTTGGAGTTAGTGGTGCTACTGGGCTGAGTGTGTGTTTGGAGTTAGTGGTGCTACTGGGCTGAGTGTGTGTTTGGTGTTAGTGATGCTACTGGGCTGAGTGTGGTTGGAGTGAATGGTGTTACTGGGCTGAGTGTGTGTTTGGAGTTAGTGGTGCTACTGGGCTGAGTGTGTGTTTGGAGTGAATGGTGTTACTGGGCTGAGTGTGTTTGGAGTTAGTGATGCTACTGGGCTGAGTGTGTGTTTGGAGTGAATGGTGTTACTGGGCTGAGTGTGTTTGGAGTTAGTGATGCTACTGGGCTGAGTGTGTTTGGAGTTAGTGGTGTTTCTGGCCTGAGTGTGTGTTTGGAGTAGGGTTGTCACGGTACCTCATTCTTCACTCACAAAACTATACCAGTGAAAGTATACCTATAACTATACCTATGCTAACAGAAACTAGGGCTGTCACTTTTCTGTTTCTGAGTCAAACTTTGCCTAAGTGAAATAACGAGCCCTGTCCGCTCTGCGGTAATCCTTTATTGCACTCATGGTAGCGCTCCATATCAAAGAGACCGATAAACAACAAGCCATGTTGTTATTTTGTCTGGAGGGTAGCTTAAATAAAGTTCATGTGTGGGTCATGCTATACGCGTAGCCTGTAGGCTATACATTCTAAATGGAGGAGCCAAGAAAAATTGTAACTTCACTGCACCTCAGGAGTGCCATTTGGAAATATTATGGGTTATATGCCATTGGAGACAAAATAACCAAGGAGAAAGTTACCTGCAAGGTATGTAAGCGGCAACTGCCCTATTAATCCTCCAAACACTTTTCTCTTTTCCAAAGGAGATTTAAGGAAGCCATGTGATTGTTGTGAATTAATAATTAGTGAGTGGTGCTACTGGGCTAGGTGTGTGTTTGGAGTGTGTGGTGCTACTAAGCTGGGTGTGTGTTTGAAGCGAGTGGGGCTACCAGTCTGACTGTGTGTTGGAGTGAGTGGTGACACTGGGCAGGTACCAGGCTGTGGTGCCTGTAGCGGTCAGGGATGCTCGGTTGGCAGTATCTGACCTCTGCTCTGTGCAGGCGCTTGTCGTGCGTGCAGGGGAACGTTGACGCAGAGTAAGTCACGGCTCCTCCTGTCCTACACCCCTAAACCTTCAGGCCCCTTGGTCTCAGCTCACCCTCACTACCTGTGTCTCCACAGCAGCAGAATCTGCGTGGGGAGGAATAGGTGGTCCCCATGCTCTGCTTGCTGTGCAGTATTGGCAAGTACATGTAGAGCTCTGTTGGAATGATTGCTTTAACTTTTATGCCATATAAGTCAGCTATAATGTACAGAGGCAGTGCTTTGTGTCTTTTAGGGAAAGTGTGCAGTTTCGGAAAATGAGCATGAAATAGGAGCCGCGTTATTTTCCAGACTCCGGGGCTGCGTTCGGATCTGAATTTTATGCTTTCTTCCTGTCGCTCCCTTCCCTTGCTTCAAGGGGGGAATCCCCAAAATGCCAGGATGAAATATGGCAGCCACACAAAGTGGGATTCTGTTCCAGTTTAAGAAATGGGAGGGAGTAATTATATTCCCTCACTCCCTCATTTGTCCTCCCTTCCAACAAGGGTATAAAATGCAAGCTTCCTGCCAAAAGGGAAACCCACAATGCAATGCTCCACATGGAAAAAGTCATGTTTCAGCTTTATCGGTAGCACTTCCTATATTGGCTGTGAGGGCCATTCCGTTTTGGTTTGTTCATCATCTAACCTCCCTTGCAGAGCACCTGTTAAGTTCACTTGTAGCACATCACAAAATAGCTCACTCGAGGGAAGAGAGAAAGGGAAGGGAATTTGTTAAATAGCCTATTTGCCAAAGATGGTTGTCGATGTAACTTGACACATACATCTTAAATCCCTTCTTCTTTATGCTTGATGGAGCAGCAGATGAGGCATCTAGGATGTGGTGGACATCATTCGCTGTAAGGCGAGGCAAATCTTGCAAACATCGGCTATAAAATGCTGCCTCAAAATTTCAGAGTCCCTTTCTGGGGTGAAAGGAAGCGTAGCGGAAGTAGACCGGGTGTTATTTTGCTCATGCAAGTATGCTAGAATTCAAACGGCTCCATATTATGTACGTAGCCTATTGGGTCTGAATACAGCTCTGATAAGTATCAGTTTGTACGTTTATACCCAGGGGTGCTGGTCACAGCCCTCATGAGGGATGGATTAAGGAGTGACACTTAGGGATGGCTATTGAGAGCCGGTATTAAACTGGTGCCGGTTCCTGGTTGGTCAGGGCCGACATATTGATCCTGCTATCGGTATTTGAATGTAGTTCACTTTAATTGTAACATAGCTGGTCGGCATTTTCAAATTTCCCCCTGCAAAATAGACGTTTCTAGTCGGGCCCTAATGATGACGAGGTTGCAGGTGTCAGGCGATTACGTTCCACGTTGTCCATTTACGTTCTGTGCACTCCAGTCATGGCAGACAGTTTAAACACTTGAAAGTGTGGGCCCACTTTACCAAAGAGAATGTAAATACTAAATGCAGTTTATGTAAAAAAAGCTATTGCGTGTAAGGGGGTAATACTAGCAATCTCATGAAGCACTTACAAATACAACATGCTATAAATCTGAAGCAGTGCAGTGTATTTGACTGCTTGAGCAAAGCGGCTGCTGCGCCATCCTCCTTGAGCAGCCCCCCCCCCCCCCCCCCCCCCCCCCCGGCTCTGAAGCTCATGCAGCCCACCCCCGGCTCCGAAGCTCATGCAATTCGACAAAATAACGTGACTATCTCGACATCGTCAAGTCAAGGTCACACTCGTTATAATATAAAACAAGTTATTAACAGTTGGGAATTTGCTAGATGACCAGCAGCATAGTCACAGCGCTGGACAACAAAGTATTGTGTGGTAAATTACCTGGAACGACGGCAGTATTACATTTTTGTCGCTCCAACTCCAACTCTCTGTTACCCGTTCGTAGTGTACATGGAATATATTTCCGGAAAAAGTAGTTTAAGTAGTGAATCCAACGTTCAGTAGCATCTTCACTCGCATTGCATAAACCCAGAGCTAAAACTATCGATGTTTTTTTGGGAAATTATTTCCCGTAGGCTACACTACGCACAGGTAACAGAATGCCTTGGAGAAAAAAGGCATTCTCTGTCGAGCAATACATCGTTGTCCAGTGCGTTTGCGATATTATAAATCTAGCAACGTCAGCATCAGTTTTAACACTTTTCAGGAGAGATCCCAGATTCTGCCCTGAGCGCTGATCACATTGTTTTGTTTACATGGCTTTGCTCTTTTTGAATGCTGTTCTTTTAGTTAAGTTATTTATTTATTATCTTTTATCTATTTCTGTTAGGTTCTGAGAAGCACAAGAACTATAGTTCTTTGGTAATCTATAATTAATTTTTTTTTTTTATAGTAAAGCAGCAACAAGGTACACTATCAGACATTTATTTATAGGAATGGATCACCTCATTATATACTCTCAGGAAACTGAGGAAAAACTTATTTCATTTTATCAAAATAACTATGTTGTTATTTCCGCCAAAAGTTATAATAAAATAACTTGATTTTTTTTCACAACATTTTTTTTTTCTGAACAAAATGATGGAGCGTTGTATCGATAAGTATTGGTATCAATAAGCAGTACCGGTATCGATAAAATCCTAACGATACCCATCCCTAGTGACACTCGCAACATGTGGTCGCACTCCCCCCGGCGGTGTCGCATGACCAGCCCCAACACATTGCACAGTGTGCGGCATCCGGTCTGGCCACACATTTGTGTTGGAAGCTTTTCGGGTGAACCCTCATAACCCTGAAGACATGCCCTAGCATGTGAGTGGAGGGAGAAAATTCAGGCTCGCGTTGTCTCTGTCTGTTCAAGTGCGAGGAGTACGAGGGGACTTGTGCTCTTACCAAGAAAATCCAGCTCATGTGCGTTTCATTCTCTGGCATCAGATATTCCAGATTTTGTCCAAAAATGCGAAAACAGCCAATTTTGCTCTGTGGTTTTCAAGTTATGGGTGTGCGTGTGTGTGTGTACGTGTGTGCATGTGTCTCTCTGTGTGTGTGTGTGTGTGTTTGTGTGATAATGTGTGTCTGTGTACTTCTGAGTGCAAGTGCATGCTTGTGTAGGTAGTGTCTGCAGTCCCACTCCTCCGCTCTGTTTGTCTCTTTCTTTCTTTGGCTGAGTAGTGATCTGGCCCCAGCCCTGCCCTGCCCTGTATGGTACCAGGCCCGGCCCGGGGCGGGGCGGGAGGGGTGAGCGTCATGTGGATCAGACAGACGGACTTGGCCTGTGGGGCAGTGGTCCAGTTACTCTCTGCCCAGTGCTGTCCGCCTGGCAGGGGCGTGGGCTGGGGCTGGGGCACAGTCAGAATGAGGAGTGGTGCCAACCACTAATCACCACCAGCACCCTCCTGCCTGCGCCCCACTTTGCCCACCGCTCTCGCCCACAAATGGGTTATCTCTGGCATCCTGATGGACACGGGCCTGCGCGTGTGTGTGTTAATGTGTCTGCTCGTCTGTTAGGGCTGTGCTCGAAATATCGAATCGGCAATATATCGGAATTCACTTCTTGACGATACATGTATCGTACTGTGATGGCTGTATCGATATATTTTTTTAAATTTAATTTAATTTTCTCAAGATAGAGAAGGGCGTCAAGATGGCAGAGCAGCTATAGCCAGCAAGCGCTACGCTGAAAGCTGACATTTGGAAATATTTAGGCTTTTTTTTGACATCTTGCAACACTGATTCTGACCAAGCCAATATTTCACGCTTCCTCTGCCCTGCACCCTACTCTGTAAACTTTGGCTACTGCTTATATCGCTATATACAGTGTATTTTTACAATAAACTACTGTTCTACTCAGACTGTATGAGATCATATTTTTTCGATAGCAAAATTCACATTCCTATGAGGATTGTATTGGGAGCTGTATTGGGAGCTGTATTGGGAGCTGTATTGCATCGCGACTCCCATATTGAGATATGTATCGTGAGTTACCTGCCAATACCGGCCCTAGTGTGCGTCTGTGTCTGGATGGTGGTTTGCTTTTGTTCTTAGGGTGGCTTTATGCATGCACCCGGATGAACCCTGAAAAAACCTGACACATCTATGGATGGAAAAAATGCTTTCTTCACTCAGGAAAACATTTTACATTTTAAAATATATATTTTTTTAATTAAGTTGCATAACAGCTGAACTTGGAGAGCTGCCTTGTCTTTAATGCTGGGTACGTTCCTTAAATGGATAATTATGTAAAGCCAATTACACTGTTGGTTTCTGTGTGGGAGGGCAATTTCTTCCACTTCTGTTTGTCCTTCTATTTCACTTTGGGTCTTTTCTGTCTTACAACACCAGTCAGCGACACTGTTCAGAGTGAATGCAGAAATCAGAGATGTGGAGTGGCTACATTGGAAATGTTTCCATTTAAAAAATGGATTAATATATGAATATTCAGGGTTGTAAAGCGCATTACCTTTGATGTGGGCGGCAGTGTAGTATAATGGTTAAGGAACTGGCCTTGTAACCGAAAGGTTGCAGGTTCGATTCCCAGGTAGGACACTGCCGTTGTACCCTTGAGCAAGGTACTTAACCTGAATCGCTTCAGTATATATCCAGCTGTATAAATGGATAATATGTAAAAAAATATGCTAAAAAGTTGTGTAAGTCGCTCTGGATAAGAGCGTCTGCTAAATGCCTATAATGTAATGTAATGTAATGTGATTCCGACTAACAGTGCACACTGCTACACTGAAAAAGAACATGTTGTGAAAAAGTCACTGTTCTCGTGCACGGATGGACCCCGTAGTCTGGTATTAAATCCGGATTGTACCGGTGCTGTAGCTGGCAGCTCCTCGGGCCGATGTGCATTTGGCGCCACCGTTGCCCAGGGATGCAAGGGCTTTAGTCAGCCGGGATGCCAGCGTCCGATCGCGCACCAGCAATCCCAGCTGGTCAGTCAGGTGCCCGGAAAATTCGGCTGTTGGGCTGCACGCAAAGTGCCTTACGCCAGCTCAAGTCTGGGTGAGCCCGACATGTGAAATGTGAAGTGGTGAGAAGCAGCGGCTGACATTGCGTGTTTCGGAGGAGCATGTGCTCGTCTGCGCTCTCCTGAAATTACAGTGGAGGTTGCGCCCGTGACTGTTGAACAATTCGATGTTGCATTGGGGAGGAAAAAGGGCGGGAAAGCATTTAGAAACGTGAGAAAACAAACATTATAATTGATGGATAAATCAATCCGTCCAGAATGAGCAGATCCACACATGGAATAGCTGCCAGACCGATGTGCTCTTTCCTTGTAGGTGATGAATGCTGTTGGAATCTGGCTAAATATTTGTATTCATTCCCAGAAGATGTAGCTGTCGGGTTCTTGCATGCAGATCGCAGTGGCGTTTAATGTGCAAAACTATTGTGATCATCCTTATCTTTAAAATGTTCATAAAAGGTGAGAGCGCAGGTATAAACAGAATTTATGGAGGGCACGCAAAATAGTCCATTGTGTATGGGGGAAAATAATAGTTGAATTAATTATATTTTGCGTGAAAACAGAGAGGCCAGGCAGTACACAGCCCAGTGTTTCAGGAAATGTTTTCTCAAGGGAGAGCTACTGTTACATGCGCTTCTCATCTGTTTTGTTCATTCTGATAATTTTAAGATTTGAAAATGCGCGCTTGTCCGTAGGAATAGGCGCTATTCCAGGGGATGGTAATGTCGTGGTGTTTTGAAATTTGTGGTAGTGTCAGCGACAGCTGGGTCAAAGTGAAGAGACTCTAATGACGAGTCTTATATGCTTTATAAAATGTTATGCCTAGCTTTAAATGCTTTATACACAGTAATGATCAGTCCAAAAGGCATTATAGAGCATTTGGTTTCTGTTGCAATGATGCTAAAGGGTCCTGACCATGACAATGAACAGAAAGTCTGTGGCTATATTGGCAGCAGTAGCACTGCATCGGCCAGTTTAGACCAAAGTTTAAAAGATCGTCTCCATTAAATAAAGCACAGGGAGTGCTCCTCTCTGGGTTTTTGTACATTTTCTGTACGAGTTTCCCCCCCAATGAAGGTTCTCTTTGACTGCTCTGCTTAATGTAAGAATTTGCATCCTCGCTGTGATCTCAGTGGAGTGGGTTTGAGTCCTTTCCAGGTTGAAGGGTATTGGGGGACGGTGGTTATGGTCACTCTGGTAATACAGAGTAGTGAGTGCGGTCAGGATGTGGATTTGGAATTGTGTTTTTGGAACCTGTTGTCGGGTAAATGGCTCTGCTGACACATTATCGAGCCCAGTAGTTGCGTAGATATGCTGGGAGTGACAACTAGGCTAGCTACAGCTCAGGGGCAGCGATAGGGTAAAAATGTGATAACTGTGACATTTTCTGATGGAGGGAATAAAATTAAAAAATCAAACCACCTGATAACAGCTTGCCAAGGCGGTGTAGTGTAGCCATTGGAAGATTAACCCTGGTGCTGAGCCTGTGCCAAACTGTGTTTTGGAGCGATGCAGCCATGCCAGTGCACCCTTACGCTCCCAAAGAAGAAGAAGAAGAAGAAGAAGAGAACCATGGCTGTTCTGTGCCAGTGAGAGCACTCTCTTGTGCCAGGATGCTGAATGGAAAGGTTTTTAGCGGTGTGTCATTCTATTGGAATTTTAAGCACAGTGGCAATCTGGGGTAACATGGGGACAGGACCTGGCTCACGGTTTTGTGCACGATGCTAATTTTAGCATGTGGGCTGGAGAAGGCTGTGTACGAGGTGGTGGCCCGGCTGGGGGGGGAGTCAAGGCACCAGGTGCATTGAGGTCTCTAGCTGAGAGGTGAGACGGAGGTGGTGCTGCTCAGTGGATTTAAAACAAAAGTGCTTGCAGGTTAAAAATGGCCTTGGAGCCATATTTGTGCATGGAGCAAAGCTTTTCTCTGCCTTTCTTTGCCCCAGTCAATCTCTCTCCCCCAATGAGAGCATTTCCATGCCCCACCCCCTGGTCTTGCATTAGCTCTGCTGTTGTTGATTGGCTTGTTGTTTCAGGCCTCAAGACAACTTTGCTTTGCTGTTGGCCCTCATTGGCACAAACACAGACTGACACACAACCTAATGGCAGGACAGCTTGGAGGTGCATTGGGGAGTTGTTCCTGTGTGGTGAGATGGTGGAATGGGTGCAGGTGTAGGTTTTACTGCATCAGTGAGCACCCTGTGTGTATTTCAGCCCACGGTCGCTAACACAGAGCTCTATGTTGTACTAATAGGTGTGGCCATAAAACCTGGGTCCCCTGTACTGGCCTCACTTTCCATTTCTACTCTTGGGGGAAACACACAGGCAGTTAAATAAGATGGCCTCTGCAGATGCTTTGTGCATTTTGTTCCTTTGGTTAGACAGTCTAGAAATGGGGTTCAGCCAGGGCAGCTATGGTTGCTATCTGAAAAGAGAAACGGTTCCCAGAGAAAGTGTTTGTTTGGACGAAGCAGGCCTTTGTCAGTCAGCCTTTGTGAGCCCAAACCTAAACACTTTCTGTGGGTTTGCTCTTCAGTTTATTTATCCCCTGGGAGAACTTTTGTTTCAGTACTATTTTGCTTCAATCTATTGATTATAATTGGCTGAGTAAGCTGAATAATATTGATCGTTATTCAGAGACATCCTGAAGTGACCTTTGGGGAAGACGACAAATAAAGGGGAATAAGTTGTTTGCAGGTTATTTTCTTGTGTAGTGGACTCCCAGTGGATCCCTGCTGTTCTACCTTTGATTGGATCCCCTATAAATCTCCACTGTTTAATAGTATGTCATGTCTTTTCCATGTTTTAAAAAAAAATTATTTAAGTGCATCTCCGATGGTCGCGCTTTCGGAAACACACAGTCGTGGAGTTGTGAGCCGGTGTCGTCTTCGCGGTGTCGGTGGCGATGGCAGCTCGTCTTCTGCAGTTGTCTGGAGATGCCCCTCCTGCTGTTTGGAAAGTTTGTTTTGCTGAAGTTTCTTCTGGTCAGCTAGCGCAGTGCTGGACGCACGCTAGTTTCCACGTCGGATGAAGTAAGCTTAGTCACCGCAAGGCAAGCTAATTCAGCGGCCTCTTGGAGAGCCACGTTCTCTGTGTTTTCACAGAAGTCTCCTCAGCAAGAGCAGCAATCCTAGGTGATCTGTGAAACCCAGAATTAGGAGAACTGCACAGAATTGTGGGAGTTCATGAGACGTGGGAACTCCACAGTGTTGTGGGAGTCCCAGGGAAAAGTCCACTGGATGCGAGGGCGAGAAGAAGAAGCTGAGCGATGGTTGTAACTTGGTGGGGGGGAAGGGAACCTTCTGTGTGATGAGGATTTTTAGAAACTGTATTCAGGGGAGTTGTCACAAATCGTGTACTAATGAAGCTAAAACACAGAAGTTTGTTGTTTCCACTCAGTTTGGTTGCAGGAGAAATTAATATCTGAGTTGGGCCAAATCTTGGCACCATTGCCATGGCCACAAGGGGATCTGCGCGAAGGGGTTAAAAAGCACATTTCACATGCCAGCTTTGTGAACGTGAGACTGAAGCAGCAGGTGCTGTCTCTCTCTCTCTTTTGGTGTCTGTCTTCCTCTCTCTCTTTCTCTCTATTGCACTGGGCCCGGTTCCACAAACTGTTTCCCCTCAAACATGATGAAACACTCATGTCCTCTGTCTCAGACTGGCACAGCAGAGGGGGGGACAAAGGCAGCTCAGAGCCCCTGAACCGTCCTGCCATTGGGGGGGATTTCCCCACAATGCCTTGGGCTGTGGCCAAGGAAAGTTTCGCACAGCATGGGTAAAGGAATGTGCCTACAGTGTGTGATCAAGCAGAGTCAGGGGGTGAACAAAGAGAGCAAGGGGCAAACTGGAGGGAACCTCAAACTCTCAGAAATGGTCGTTACTGCGCCTTCAGCACTCATATAAATTCTAGTCTCAATCAATATGTATGGATTGCTGTATGTATTTTATGCAAAAATAATGCAAAAATATTAAAAAAACCCAAGCAGAAATTATGAATTTCTTGAAATTAAGATTTTGGATCGGTCCTCAAAATGAACTTTTTTTACTTAGTAGCACTGGTGCTTCCAAACTCAACAAGTTAGGAGCACCAGCAAAGATTTAGGGGCACTGACCAAATTTAAGGAGCACCAGCCATTTTTTATTGAACAATGGACAGTAGTGTATTTCTATTGAAATTACAGTTACAAAAGGGAATATTAGCACATGGTACACTTGGATGAAGTCATTATATAGTTTGGTAGGCTACTGAATATCTCCTTCCAGGTCCATAACGGGGGTGTTGCATATACCGATTATTGGAAAAACAATTTCAAAATGCAAAAAAAGTGTGTACATGGGGACCTACATTTTTCAAATACAGTTGGACTAAGGTTATGCGTTTTGGTTAAGTGGCAACATTACTTTGAATAGCATATTCCAAGTTCATGATGAGTTAAAAATATAGTTTATTAGAAAAATTATTTTAAATGAATTAAAGGTTTCAGAAATCAGCAAGTGCTTGTGTATGGTTTTACTTGGTGGTGTTCTTCTTGATGATTTAGACCATTGTGTCACCATAGAACCTTGGAACCTGCCGTGTATTTAAGAATTGGCCTACTCAAATAGAATTAATCGAGCATAGCTACTGTGTCTGTATGTAGCCAGTGTTACCTGCATGAAACTCAGTTATCCATACCCTTTCCAAGTAACACGAGGTGAGTATCTGGTTTGAGCGCTAATGCTTTAAGTGCTGGTTTAACCGCACTAGTGCAACTAATCTTTGATTGATGAAAAACAAGAAAATGGACAATTTCTTAAATTATTTATTTTACAGTTCCATCAGAGGTCATGAAACAATCCACGAATGGTATCCTTCCAGCACAAGTTTCAGGCGCCTTTGTCATCCCATTTTTTAGCGTAGTGAATGAAAAATCGTTGGCCGTTGTTGATATTATTTGTCGACGTAAGGATGAAGGGGAGGTTTTGATAAAATCCCAAATCACCCTCACCCTCAGCAAAATGCAATCAAAATGCAATCTCTTGGTAGCTGAATTTCTGAGATAGTAAGGCTTTGAAAATGAATGCTGCACATACACAGTAATTGAAGTAGAACTGAATAAAAAAACATTACCTGTGATAAATTCACAAATCATGCTATGCAGAAAGCAATTAATTTTCTAATATTTAGGAAAACAAGTTATAAACGACAAAAAAAAAGCAAACTTGAATATCGAACTGCAAGCTATCTTTACAGTGGTGTGGCAAACTGGGTTTTACCTGCGATCTCCACTCCGCATAGTATATTTTGCCCGCCTCGTGCCTTAACCAGGTGGATTCTTTGAGCCACGCTTTGCGAAAGGTGTCGGCTCAGCTTCCCTTTCTTTTCTGGCGGTTGAGTCGTCTCAATCAACTTTGCCGCTGATTAAGGCGGTCGCTTCTTCTGAACCGCTAATATTGATGTTGCGGAAAAGCGCCAGTTTGATGTGCAGTGAAAAAACGCTCTAGGGAATTTCTTTCCTTGAGCAAGGACTGGTAACTATTTTTGTTTCTCCTCCAGAGGGCACCACGATCATATAGATTGCAAGGGTAGGCACAAATGGCTGTGTAGATGGTTATTTTTAAAAGGGCATTAAGGTCAAAATGTAGGGCATCCACAGCAATGGCTATATGGCCGCTGAGTAATTTGAGCACCGACTGGCAAGGTCAGGATACAATTCCGAACAGCTAGCATAAGGTGCACTAAACAATACTGTGCATTGTAACATGGATGGGGGCATCTTGTTAACACCCTCAACTTCAGTGGAATGAAGGTGATATCCTTATCAGTGTAAACTCGGGTAATCGCTGGACTAGTCCAACCTAGATGTGCTGGCTTCCTGCGAGATGGTGTGTGTGTGTGTGTGTGTGTGTGTGTGTGTGTGTGGGGGGGGGGGGGGCGGGTGAGGCTGGTTCTGAGTCGAGGAGTGAGGGTGTGGTTCTGGGCTCAACTCCGCCTGTCTGAGACTGGTTTACCAGGAGGTTGTGGTAAAACAAGGCCAGATGGGATACAGTGCTCTGCTTAATTTTTGGGACAAAGATTTTGATTTGGCTCTGTACTCCACAATTTGTAATCAAACAATTCACATGTGGTTAAAATGCTGATTCTCAGTTTTATTACAGGGTATTTTTTGTATATTTTGGTTTTGCCATGTAGAAATATTTATACTATGTTGTAGCTTATTGTGTCTTACAGAGTTAGTCTTAACGACTTGTGAACTTGACTTGATGTTCTTGTCTATGGATAGCTGTTGCTTTGATAGAACTGTACTCTATCTGACCTGTTTGTAGTTTCAATGACCTTCGGTATGCACTAATTTGGATGAAAGCGTATTCCCAATGAATGTAATGTAATGCTCCCCCATTTTAGGGCACCATAATGTTTGGGACATATTAATGTTATGTAAATGAAAGTAGTCATGTTGAGTACTTTGTCATATATCCTTTGCATGCAATGACTGCTTGAAGGACTCCTAGACATCACCAGGTACTGAGTATCTTCTCTGGTGATGTTCTGTCAGGCCTCTACTGCAGCCATCTTCAGCTCCTGCTTTCTCTTCAGCATATGAAACGCATGTTCAATTGTGTTCAGATATGGGTGACTGACTTGGCCAGGTCTCGTCTTAGCAGTATGTTTGGGATCATTGTCTTGCTGTTGGATGAAGCGGCCTCCAATGAGTTTGGAGGAATTTGCTTGAACTTGTACACAGATAAGATGTTTCCGTACACTTCAGAATTAATTCTCCTAATGCTATCAGCAGTTTCATTATCGATAATGACAGGTGAGCCAGTATCTGAGGCAGCCATACATGCCCAATACATGCACTTTAACCGCATGTGAATTGTTTGATTACAAATCAAAAATTGTGGAGTACAGAACCAACTCAAGAAAAACAGTGACACATTTTTTGTTGTTTTGGCTCTGTCCTCCAACACTGAGCTGAAATGGAACAGTAACTATGAGATTAAAGTGCGGACATTCAGCTTTAATTTGAGGGTGTTTACATCCATATTGGGTGAACCCCAATTCACCCGATATGCGATTGTAGCCCTATTTATACATAGCCCCCCCGAACCCCCATTTGGACAAATGAACAAACTCAGTAATCATATTTCATATGTATTAAAGATTAATTCTAAATAAATAAATCTAAGTAAAAAAAACAAAAAGAACAATTTCAAGCATTCAAATAACTGCTACTGCATTGAACTGCAACTGCAGCTCCACTATCAGAAGCAGTTGTTGCACAGACAGCAGCAACAGGTGTTTGGGTACTCAGGACTTGCCTTCCCACTAGCAAAGTGCAGGAATAACATGTTTGTTAGAGAACAGTGATTTCCTTTCCTCCTTTTAACATTTAATTTATTGTGTCCCTGTTTAGATAGAGCTAAACAGTAGCTATAACAGCTGACGACCGTTACAGTTAGCCGAAGCTAAAGGAGGTGATTGACGTTGCATTGTTAGACCATTGAAAACAGTTGAAATAGATGTTGATTTTGATATATTTTAAGTCAGTTAGCTACCATTGTGTAGCTAGTTTCTTTTTTTCAGTTATGGTAGCTATTAACACCAAAATAAGGGTAATGTTGATGTTAACTAACGTTAGCTTTTTACCTTGGAGCAAACATAATGTTAGGTGTGCTTCCTAATCTCTGAGGGGTTCAATTGTGAATGAGGTCGCCCACATAGTTTTATCCACAGCCTACACTTTTTCTTGTTTGATTTCGGTTTTGGAAACAGGGAAAAAAATGACATCCTCTTCCAAACTCTTTGGATAAGGAGTGTCAGTTTTGCAGGTTCCCCAATCTCACCGTTTGACCATGATGACAAGCTAGCCTACAACTAGGAAAGCTTGACTGAGGTCCACTGCCTAGTCACGGTTGCTAGGCTATGATTGGACTATCGCTGCTTGGAGGAGGGGTTTAGCGAAGAGTCAGTTGCTACATGGTTCATCCGATGGATGGATGGATGTAAACACCCTCAAAGCTGAACTTAGTCACTGTTAGTCGCTGTTTACTTAGTCATAGTCACTGTTCCATTTCAAATCAAATGTGCTGGAGTACAGTGCAAAAACAACAAAAGAATGTGTCACTGTCTAAATACTTTTGGACTGCACTGTACATATGCTCAGTCAATAGAACTGTATGCGTCACTGGTGGCTATGGAAAATGACAGAATGGCCATGGTGGTGCCATGTCACCTGAGATAATGCAGCATTATTTTGATATGCTGTGCAGTCGCAACAAGCCACTTATATTTTATTTTATTTGTGAAATTAACACCAGCGACCAGCCAAATGCTGGTAAAATTTTGATTGTGGCTGACAAACTTTTTGCTCAAGCAGACCAATTTAGTCAGTAACCAACCAGGTTGTGTTATATTGTAAAAGGTAATGTGGCTGGTAAAATGTTGAGTGGCTAGTGATTTTTTTTAGAATCTGCGGGCTTTGGCTTATCTTGCCAACATTTTCACGATATACAATCTTGAAAATGATTGAAATAAGTGAATAAAACTATTAAAATATCCTAATTTAGCAATCAGGAAATGTACGTTTCTAAAACTCGTTATATTGACAAAAATGCGTAATTTTGGCCATGCCAAAAACTAGTTTTAACAAAATAATGGAATTCAGAAGTAGGCTAAATGTCAAACAATTTTTCAACAAAATAACATGCAGGTTATTGAAGTCAATGTAAACATTTTGGCCCACTTTAAAACAAAAAAAATTACAACTATAAATATCTGGAATACTTCCAACCTAACCCCTGTTTGACGGGGGAAAAGCTCTGTTGTTTCTGGTAATGTTATCTCCTGCTGCGGCGATGTATGTATATGTTGCCATGAGACACAATGAAAACTTCCTTTATGTCACTGTACCTAGTGAGTGTCAGAGAATAATAGCTGGGTTGACCAACACTAAGTTGTAACAGACAATTATTTTGATAATGACTTTATAAATTTATGACGATTAAACAACCGTTAATGTTTTTTACAGAGCCATATAGTTATATAGTTACATAGATTATCATCCCATTCCTAGTTTTAAGTTCCTGCTTTTGGGTCTGATTAGGACTGCCTCAGTATTGTTTGGCTCTTTATGTGGGAGTCTGTTTTATGGGGTATGTGGCAGTCTGTGTGTTGTAGCTTGTCAGGCAGCGTGTGTTCCAGTCTCACCTTATGTCATGTAGTATAGTGTGGTATTGTTTTATTCAATAAAATTCAGTGCAGCCTGGGTTTGTGATGCTGTGAGTTTGATGGTCTGTGAAGATGGTTGTGTGTATTTTGCGGTCTGAGCCTTAGTGTGGAGTGCAGTGTTTTGTGGTTTTATTCAGTGTGTAATGCAGTATGTTGTAGTTTTATTCACAGTGTGTAGTGCAGTGTGTTGTAGTTTTATTCACAGTGTGTAGTGCAGTGTGTTGTAGTTTTATTCACAGTGTGTAATGCAGTGTTTTGTAGTTTTATTCACAGTGTGTAGTGCAGTGTGTTGTGGTTTTATTCACAGCGTGTAGTGCAGTGTTTTGTAGTTTTATTCACAGTGTGTAGTGCAGTGTGTTGTAGTTTTATTCACAGCGTGTAATGCAGTGTTTTGTAGTTTTATTCACAGTGTGTAGTGCAGTGTGTTGTGGTTTTATTCACAGCGTGTAGTGCAGTGTTTTGTAGTTTTATTCACAGCGTGTACTGCATTGTGTTGTAGTTTTATTCACAGTGTGTAGTGCAGTGTGTTGTAGTTTTATTCACAGTGTGTAGTGCAGTGTGTTGTAGTTTTATTCACAGCGTGTAATGCAGTGTGTTGTAGTTTTATTCACAGCGTGTAATGCAGTGTGTTGTAGTTTTATTCACAGTGTGTAGTGCAGTGTGTTGTGGTTTTATTCACAGCGTGTAGTGCAGTGTTTTGTAGTTTTATTCACAGCGTGTACTGCATTGTGTTGTAGTTTTATTCACAGTGTGTAGTGCAGTGTGTTGTAGTTTTATTCACAGTGTGTAGTGCAGTGTGTTGTAGTTTTATTCACAGTGTGTAATGCAGTGTGTTGTAGTTTTATTCACAGCGTGTAATGCAGTGTGTTGTAGTTTTATTCACAGCGTGTAATGCAGTGTGTTGTGGTTTTATTCAGTGTGGAATGCACCATGTTGCGGCTTGAATCAGTGTCCAATACAGTGCATTGTTTGTAACAATTTTGATTTACAGAGTGTATCAGAGTGTTTTGGTTTTATGCACAATGTATAACACAGTGCTTTGTTGTTTAATTCATGGTGTGTAATGCAGTGTGTTTCTCTCTCCACCTCCTGCAGATTTCAGAGTTTTGTCTGCGTGTCCAGTTGCTGCACTGAAGAAGATATGGCGACAGCTATATCGTGACACAGAGGGACATGGTGAGTACCTGGACTAATGTATTGACTACCTGTTACACCAGCATGTGCAATGGTGAATGGTAAATTGTGGTATCAGGCGCTTATGTTGGTGAAATAGTGAATGGTCTAGTTATGATATCGGGTGCATAGGCAGGTGAAATGGTGAATGGTGTAGTTTTGATACCAGGTGCATAGATAGGTGAAATGGTGAATGGTGTCGTGTGTGCACAGAGTCCAATGAGGCTGTGGATCTCCTCAGTCTGTTGCAAAATCGAAAGTGTTCTTATTGCGATGGCGTTAGCGATAGGCGGGGTTTCCGGCGAAGCGCGTTGGCGCGGCGACGAACTTGATGCAGTGCCGGCCCCGGAAGTTTGGCCGTCTGCTCTGTGGAAACCGGCCCTTCTGTTGGGGAGAGCCGTCGGCACGGCGGAGATGCTTGGTGCGGATACAGAACGGTTGAAAGGTTCACGGCAAATATTTGAAATGGCAGGCATTCAAGAGGAAAACGGAGCTGGGGTCAAAAGTGTGTTTGTCTCGGAAGCATAGACGAATGCGACTGAGTCAATGGCGTCACCCTGGTATGCATATCTAATCAGCAGGGATATTTGGCCTAACATCGCAGGTGTGCCACCACGCCGTTGTGTTACAGAATTGTGTTGGTAGCGGCCTTGTTTAGGGGTGGTGGGTGTTTTATTTAGTATAATTTATTTGTAGCTCCGCAGGACACATTCTTGCAGTTATATCACTTAGATGTTTGGACCAGTGGAGTGAACCAAGACTTCAACACCTGTGGCAATGGCCAAGAACATGCATTTACTGTTTCCATTTGAACAGCAAAAATCAAGATGCCTGTTAATGCACCCATTATATTTTGCATTTAATATCCTTTATAATGGCCTAATAATGTTGGCAATCTGTGAAGCAATGACAATGAAACGATTAAAAATCAGCAGCAAACAGGAAAGTGGATGCGCATGTATGACTTGCAGTACACAAGTATGGAACAAACGGCTTCAGCCATGGGGAAAAGGACTGTGGGAGAGACCCAGTTGGGGCAATCTCTGTTTTGTGGGGATAGAATCACAGTGGCTTACCTGGGGTGGGGTGGGCAGGAGTGAACCAATCACTGCCGGGAGTATAAACAGCTAGGCTCTCCCTCAGATCCACCGGGTTCCAGTTCTGGCTTCAAGGACCTATGCCATGTTTTCACATAGCAGCAGGGTATGTGAAGGTGTACCCTGCTGGTATGCGTTTAGCTATTAGACGGTGCCCCAAGAAATCTGCGATTCCGTGATCATGGATTTTTTTTTTTGCGGAAAACTGCATTTTCCATGGAAAATTAGAGAGGCAGAGGAATCACGGAATCATGCAAAAAAGTGACCGACACTTAGCTTTGTACCCCAGCGTTTGCCGTGGTTGGTTTTGGAGAGGAGAGACGCACTGTCAAAAGCGTAGCCTACCCAGGAAAGGGAGAAGCATAATGAATTCAAGACTGAAGACTTTTTAAAAGCCTTGCACTTTGTATTTCTTGAGCTACTTTTTCCATTTTGTGTATTGCACATTTTTGCACTTTTCTCAATGCGTCTAATATGCCTTGATACATTTTCCCCTTAGCCTATATACCAAAACCGTCGTACTGTAGAAATAAAACTGTAGAAATTAATTCAGTTGTGTCCTTGATATGTTGCCTTTAGTTGCTCGTAGGCAATCAAGACTAGTTAATCATTAGATTTCTGTAGTGGTAGAGGTTGACACAGCTGGGAAATAGGCTAACTCTTGGTCTTGCAAATTTTTTATAAACATTTTTACATTACATGCACTTTTATCCACAAATACTTATTATGCAAGCACAACACAAATTATGTGACTTTTAATGGACTTTTTTGGACTTAATCAATGGATTTGGATTGGAATACATTTTGTCTGGTTTCCTTTTGGGATACTCCAGCACATACGATCTGCCCTTTCATTTTGGCAACCGCTCCAAATGTGTGCAAGGAAGTTACACAAATGTTTGTGGTGCTATTCAAACTTAATAAAAATTTTATCTGTCAGCTAGGCAACTAACCCGCCAACTTGGTACAGAGACGTAGCTGTCAATACGTAGCAAGTAATTGCTAGCGAACGAACAGACCAACAAAAAGCATGATGCATGGAGCGGGGTTGTTATTGAGGTGGTCAACCTTGGGGCCAGCATCTAATAAGCTGTTCTTTATCTCCTTCAATCAGAAAAATTTCTAAAACATTGATCTTCTGATCTGAGTGAAATTTATGTTTAAACTTTGCTCAGATGGACCACAGACTAAGGAATAGGACTCAGGACTCCATTCACAGTGAGCAATTCCACTAATTCTGTTTTTTTTCTGGAGATGGTTGTAGCAACTAGCAAGTAAATCTATATGCCAATCGCTAACGGTAGGTAGCTAGCTAAAATGCACAGTTATCGCAGTGCCATGCAAAATAAATTTGCAGGCAAGTTTGCCAAAATGAACAAAATTTTCAAGCGTCATTGCACAAAACAAATTAGCAAGAAAACGGCAATCAGAAATAACAATCAAAATAATAAATACCTCAGAAATCCAGGGCTTCACATTCATGGTTGCTCAATCTACACACTGTTAATAAATAGTGTTAATATTATATTTCTCTTTAACGGCCAACTGCTTGCACATTTGTGCAAAATGTTTTCAAGCTTCTCTCTGAACATTATCATTTTTGCAGAAGGTAGATGGCTAGCTGCAGTTGCTGTAATCAAGCATGGTATTATGTTTGTTCACTAGGTAGATGGATATTTAGTATGCATGGGCACAAGTGCTTGAGTACTAAAAATGTATAGCCTGCTTAATAAATGCAAGTGGTTTTAGTTTCATAATTAATTTTTAGATTACTACTTTAACAGTTTGTTGTTTAAGTGTAATAATCTTAGCTTCTAGAATCCTTGTTCCACAGTCTGCATTTCAGCAACAATTGTGACCCTGGAACATTGGGAGTTTGTTGGTGTCAACATTGTTGGTGTCATCAAGGTTACAAGCAATGATGTTAAGTCCCACTTGATCCAAGGGTGCCATGCTGTCAGAATTCAAATCAACGTGGTGGGAATAGGGTCTATAATGAAACTTAATGGTTTTTATTTAACAGCATCTTGAACTTTCTTTGAATTGAGTATTTTTGTTTTTCCTTCATGAATTTTAATTCTTGGATATGTCTAATGTACCATGGTGAGGAGACGAGGCTTTTTTACCGCTTTGATAGTGGTGTGTCAAGTGACCAATTCCATCAGTTCCATGCCTAGTTAGGTGGCTAATCACACAGCAATGATATCAATGATGTAGTGTGACTTTGATTATATTAAAATACAGGTTACAGTAAGCCTTAAGGCTTTTATCCAATGGAACAATGCTCACTGAGGCCAAAGCTTGATGGATTTGGCCACAGTAAACCACAAAGGGACTTTAGGGTCAATTATAAACATAAATATTAATTTTAATAAAGTGCCGGTACTACTTTACTTCTTGGTTCTGAAGTGGCGCAAGGAAAGTTGTAGTAATGTTCATATAGGAGGCTGCGCCACAATTTGGAATTTGTCTCTGGTTGCATGTGCCATAAGAAATGGTTATAACTAAAATTAAGATTAAATGTTATTTTTAAGAATAAGCTGGTATTATGAACGCAACCTCTGGAGGCATAACATTGCTGTACAAGTTACTTTGGAGTTTCTTGAAGTGCAGTGTCTTGCTTTAGACCACAAATCTGAATGCCTCTATACCAGCTATTGTAAAGCCAGCAGAAGCATCTGTAAACATCTAAAATATCCTTCACACTGCTGGCAGAAACTGTCTTGGCCAATCGAAAACGTACACTAAAACTGAAATAATCATGAAAGACCAGAAGGTGAACTATCATGTTACATCTTTGGTGTAACTAGTTACCTGCCATGTCTCACTATGGTATCTGATATTTGTTATTTTTTATTTTCAATTCCTTTTGTCTGTTTTGAGCTTTTCAGGAGCACTCTGCGTTGACAGTTCGATGTACCTGGAGTAGACTGCTTTACTCTGGCAATTCTACGCTGACAAATGTATTTGTTTATATACGCTTTTCCCTGGCTGAAGGTTTTCAGGAAGGTGTGAGTGTGTAGTGGAGAGAGTAAGCCAGCTGAAGGCTGCTGCTGCTGAGGGAGTCGGTGAAGGACAGAGCAGGTGTGTTGTGTCTGGGGACAGTGTCGAAGGGGCTAAGGGCAGGTGGGGCATAACGGCAAGAGGTGGAGAAGGCATCTTCTCTGATGCTACTGTGGATAAATCTCCATTACCATTTTTCCTCTGAAGAACAGGATGCAGGCTTGCGCCAGCCTGGGATGGAGATGGCTGTTCTCAGTACAGTGAGGTTGTGCTTTCTCTGCATTACCTGCAGCGGCTCATACGGCTCTGATATGACACGGATGGCATGTGCAGCCTAAGAATCTAGGTGTACACACAAATGCCCCAATAAGTACACCCCGCGTTTCTTCTGAAAACCTCCAGTTGTTTCCTGTGAATAAAGTTAGTGGCTCCTCAGTGTTTTAAAGGACCAGTTGGTGGTGGGCGTGGTTACGAAGCCCCCGAGCAGAGGAAGCGCTAGCAGGCGCAAGATTTCAGGGAGAGGCACCTGAGTGAAGCTAGCCTGTTAACCCCTTCGCATCAGCATACTCCTGCTCAGTGGCTGCCACATTGCCACTGGGTTTGGTGTAGATGCCACCCTTTAGAGCTGGAAAAACATGAGCTTTGATTGGCTGGCCTGCTTACACTGGACATGCTCTGTCCTGGCCGTCTGGTTCACATGGAGAAAGGACAGTGTATGCATCAATGTACGCAGATCCACACTCTCTCCTAGAGCTCATTATTGCCTAATTTGAATGATTGCACCACGTTCTGTAGTTATGTCTTCAGGTTATTGGTATACTAGTAAATAATTAATATTAATCAAGTTCTTGTCCCAAGGAAAAATTGAGGAAATGTGTAATGTTCCCCTTTTATTATCTTTGCCCTCTGTGTTTGTATCTTGAGGCACCATAAGGTATCGGGTAAGGCGCAAGATGGAAGACCCATACGTTTGTGAACAAAGCATATGTCATTCCTAAATGGACATAGGCACTCAAGTCTCGGCCCGGATAAGGTGAGACGTGCATCATATCAGGCCCGCTGAGGGTATTTAAGCCTGTATAGCCTGCATATACTTTTACTTTCAAGTGTTTGTGTGTGGAGTTCCTACATCATCCTGACTTTGACTCCATGGAAGGAAGCTTCAGTTCCTAACAGTTTTATCTTCATTATCTTGATACTTCATGTGTGTTAGAGGAGCTAAGAGACGCACTGGAAATGATCCCAGAATGGGCTTCAGGTCTGTATGTGTAATTACTGCCTACCGTGTGATCCACGCTAAGCGTATAGCATACATAATGAGAATGCGAGGACGAGCATGGTATTGAACAGGGAGATGAGCGAGTTGCAGAGATGGGAGGTGTTGGGTGTTGCAGGCGGTGAGACGTGGCTAGCAGCCTTAGCCCTTAGCATGCATATGGTCGTAGCAGTGAGAGGTGGTTAGCAGCATTAGCCCTTAGCATGCATATGGTCGTAGCAGTGAGAGGTGGTTAGCAGCCTTAGCCCTTAGCATGCATATGGTCGTAGCAGTGAGAGGTGGTTAGCAGCCTTAGCCCTTAGCATGCATATGGTCGTAGCAGTGAGAGGTGGTTAGCAGCATTAGCCCTTAGCATGCATATGGTCGTAGCAGTGAGAGGTGGCTAGCAGCATTATCCCTTAGCATGCATATGGTCGTAGCAGTGAGAGGTGGTTAGCAGCATTAGCCCTTAGCATGCATATGGTCGTAGCAGTGAGAGGTGGTTAGCAGCATTAGCCCTTAGCATGCATATGGTCGTAGCAGTGAGAGGTGGTTAGCAGCATTAGCCCTTAGCATGCATATGGTCGTAGCAGTGAGAGGTGGTTAGCAGCCTTAGCCCTTAGCATGCATATGGTCGTAGCAGTGAGAGGTGGTTAGCAGCATTAGCCCTTAGCATGCATATGGTCGTAGCAGTGAGAGGTGGTTAGCAGCATTAGCCCTTAGCATGCATATGGTCGTAGCAGTGAGAGGTGGTTAGCAGCATTATCCCTTAGCATGCATATGGTCGTAGCAGTGAGAGGTGGTTAGCAGCATTATCCCTTAGCATGCATATGGTCGTAGCAGTGAGAGGTGGTTAGCAGCATTATCCCTTAGCATGCATATGGTCGTAGCAGTGAGAGGTGGTTAGCAGCCTTAGCCCTTAGTATGCATATGGTCGTAGCAGTGAGAGGTGGTTAGCAGCATTAGCCCTTAGCATGCATATGGTCGTAGCAGTGAGAGGTGGTTAGCAGCCTTAGCCCTTAGCATGCATATGGTCGTAGCAGTGAGAGGTGGTTAGCAGCATTAGCCCTTAGCATGCATATGGTCGTAGCAGTGAGAGGTGGTTAGCAGCCTTAGCCCTTAGCATGCATATGGTCGTAGCAGTGAGAGGTGGTTAGCAGCCTTAGCCCTTAGTATGCATATGGTCGTAGCAGTGAGAGGTGGTTAGCAGCATTAGCCCTTAGCATGCATATGGTCGTAGCAGTGAGAGGTGGTTAGCAGCATTAGCCCTTAGCATGCATATGGTCGTAGCAGTGAGAGGTGGTTAGCAGCCTTAGCCCTTAGCATGCATATGGTCGTAGCAGTGAGAGGTGGTTAGCAGCATTAGCCCTTAGTATGCATATGGTCGTAGCAGTGAGAGGTGGTTAGCAGCATTAGCCCTTAGCATGCATATGGTCGTAGCAGTGAGAGGTGGTTAGCAGCCTTAGCCCTTAGCATGCATATGGTCGTAGCAGTGAGAGGTGGTTAGCAGCATTAGCCCTTAGCATGCATATGGTCGTAGCAGTGAGAGGTGGTTAGCAGCATTAGCCCTTAGCATGCATATGGTCGTAGCAGTGAGAGGTGGTTAGCAGCCTTAGCCCTTAGCATGCATATGGTCGTAGCAGTGAGAGGTGGTTAGCAGCATTAGCCCTTAGCATGCATATGGTCGTAGCAGTGAGAGGTGGTTAGCAGCCTTAGCCCTTAGCATGCATATGGTCGTAGCAGTGAGAGGTGGTTAGCAGCATTAGCCCTTAGCATGCATATGGTCGTAGCAGGAAGCGGTGGTTAGCAGCCTTAGCCCTTAGCATGCATATGGTCGTAGCAGTGAGAGGTGGTTAGCAGCATTAGCCCTTAGCATGCATATGGTCGTAGCAGGAAGAGTTAACCCCATCAAGGTGCTGGCCTGATACCCCTTGAAAAAGAGATGCTATTCTCAACGAGATTTCTTCTTGTATAATAAAGCCTGAGTGTTCAAACGGTGTAGCTGTGGAGTCTTAAGTGCTCTTTGTGGAACATAAAATGAAAGGGAATCTGAAATGTGAAGAGGTGCTCTACCATTTAAAGCTTTGTATACAAGTAAAAGGCCCTTAAAATTGATTCTAAAAGATACATGGAGAATAAATGAACGGCGAAATTAATATATTAATGAATGGGGTAGGTGAATTGGTGGTTTGGTGATGCCTTTGTCAGGACTTCATGCCAAATGGATCGATTTCCTCTGTGAATGATGTAGGGCTCTTTTGAATATTTAAAAAATATTTAATATTTAAAAAATATATATATATATAATTTTTTGTGCAATGACGATCATTTTCTTAATTATATAACTTCCCGGAAGCATTTCACACTGCCTCTGAAGTTTGGCCGCATAAGGTATAATTAAAGAAAAAAATGCAGAAAGAAAGGCAATGCACCACATGATGGCATTGACCGTTATTGCGCTGGAAAAAATTAGATAATTATCGAACGAGTATATTGCCCAGCCTCAAGAAGGATGTTGAGAGCAGACGGAGGAGGATTCTATGATTTTGGATTTTTATCCAAATCATTTATCTTTTTTCCAATCGAGTCCCACTGAGGTAAAAATCACTTTCTAGGGAACATTGGCCATGAGATTGCGGCACATTATAAAATACAATACAACACATTACAATATTAGGTCAGACTGAAGGATGTTTGGAGCAGAGAGGAGGATTGTGGGATAGATATTGGATCAGACTGAAGGATGTTTGGAGCAGAGAGGAGGATTGTGGGATAGATATTGGATCAGACTGAAGGATGTTTGGAGCAGAGAGGAGTATTGTGGGATATATACTGGATCAGCCTGAAGGATGTTTGGAGCAGAGAGGAGTATTGTGGGATAGATATTGGATCAGCCTGAAGGATGTTTGGAGCAGAGAGGAGTATTGTGGGATATATACTGGATCAGCCTGAAGGATGTTTGGAGCAGAGAGGAGTATTGTGGGATAGATATTGGATCAGCCTGAAGGATGTTTGGAGCAGAGAGGAGTATTGTGGGATAGATATTGGATCAGCCTGAAGGATGTTTGGAGCAGAGAGGAGTATTGTGGGATATATACTGGATCAGCCTGAAGGATGTTTGGAGCAGAGAGGAGTATTGTGGGATAGATATTGGATCAGACTGAAGGATGTTTGGAGCAGAGAAGAGTATTGTGGGATAGATACTGGATCAGCCTGAAGGATGTTTGGAGCAGAGAAGAGTATTGTGGGATAGATATAGGATCAGACTGAAGGCTGTTTGGATCAGAGTGGAAGATTGTGGGATAGATACTGGGTCAAACAAGAATGTTTGGAGCAAAGTGGAGGATTGTTGGAAAGATATTCGGTCAGACTGGAGGATTTGGAGCAGAGAATGGAGGATTAGAGAAGAGGATTGTGGGGCAGGTAGATGCTGGTGAAGCTGGAAGTGGTATCGTGGAGATACTGGATTAATTGTTCTTTTGATTCTCTCCTCACCATAGTCAACAGCACTGTTTGGGATATGGCATTGGAAATGTACTTGTATTTCTGGGATTGTACGTATGTTTACTAGTGTGTGTGTATTTCTGTGTGTACAGTGCATGAATAAATGCATTCAGGGTTTTTCTGTGGCTGGTTGGGCTGTAATGGCCGCGCAGTCTATAATCCTGAAGCTCTGGGCTGGCGTGTATGCGATGTGTGCGAGCCTTTGTCCCTGCGGGCAGCCAAGCTCATAGAAGGGAGGAGAGAGTGAGGAAGAGAGTTTATCACTGATGAGTTGTGGCTCTGCTTCAGAATAGGATTTGCATAATATGCCTGGTAGATCAGCGGGCCTTTTTTTTTAGCCAGCGGCCACAAACAGGAGGTCTTATAAGTTGAAAGGGGGGGCGTGCGTGCGTGCGTGCGTGCGCAGTCTGAGTGTGTGCGTGCGTGTGCATGTATGTTTGTGTGTCTGTGTGCATGTATGTTTGTGTGTCTATGTCTTTGGCCATTTGCGCTGGCTTGTGTCTCTGTTTTTTCTGCATGCGTGTGTCTCTGCATGCATTTGAGCCTGTGTGCTGTGCGCGCGACGTGTGTGCGTGCGCGTCTGTGCTGCAGCCTTTGTCTATTTGCGTGTCTGAGTGTGTGAGACGCTGGGTGGGTCTGTGCCCGTTTCTCGGCCTCAGTCGGCCTTGTGTGGCACTAACGAGAGTGCGAGTGTTGCACTGCTGTTGACCCTATCTCCTGCTAACCTGCTAATTGGTGCTGAATGGTTTTAATTTATGGCTCTGTGTACACGCAGTGTCCACAGTGATTAATCAAACTCGCCTCTCCTTGATGATGACTATTTCTGGGCCTTTTTTCTTTTTTTTAACGCAGACGAAAGAGCGATAAACGTCTTTGGTGCGTGCGCGTGCGTGTGCGTTCATGTGTTGGGGGCACTTGCGTGCGTTTAGCCCTATTGTTTAATATAAGAAGAATTGAAATCCAATATATTGTATGCTATGTAGGATTCTGTTTTCACAATGAGGCTCCTTTAAGATTGGTATCAAGGCACTATCCCTTCAAAAAAAATTTCTAATAAAATGTTTTATTTTTTTTAGAATGTATTCATATTTGTCTGCTGCAAAGTGTTGGAGTGTTGAAACGGAAACCGTAAAGATGGTTAAGAAGAACAATAAAACGTTTTGTAGTTGGCTCTGTCTGGGTTGTGCACGTACAGGAGTGTGTTAATCACTTGCGATGATTCTTTGAAAGGTGTCTTCCCTCTATAGGAGCCCTGAGGATGGCTTTGTGAGACTGTGTATCCCTGCACAAGTGTTTTGTTTATTTTTTTTATCAGTTCGCTTCGCAGATGCCCCGGGCGACATATGGAAATTACACTCAGGATAATCTCATTTATGCAGCTGGATATGTAGGATGCATGAACCATGCAAATGCAGTGCTTTGCTCAAGGGTGCATTGGCATCCTCCTACCCAGGATTCGATCTGGTGAGCTTCTGGTCCACGCCCCCACACCTCTCCCCACACGTTCCATCCTACAAGCTTCCGGCCACGTGTCGCAAACTTGCCCAGCAGCAGGTGTCAACGTCACAAAGCTGTGTCATAGCTGACATGTCACTAACCAGCGCCATAGCAGACATCACGTCGCTAACCCGTGCCGTTACAGACGCGTCACTTAACCTGTGCTGTATCCAGCATGTCGCTAACCTGCACAGTAGCGGACGTGTCGCTAACCCGCGCCGTTACAGACGCGTCAGTAACCTGTGCGGTATCCAGCGTGTCGCTAACCTGCACTGTAGCGGACGTGTCGCTAACCCGCGCCGTTACAGACGCGTCAGTAACCTGTGCGGTATCCAGCGTGTAGCTAACCTGCACTGTAGCGGACGTGTCGCTAACCCGCGCTGTTAGACGCGTCAGTAACCTGTGCGGTATCCAGCGTGTCGCTAACCTGCACTGTAGCGGACGTGTCGCTAACCCGCGCCGTTACAGACGCGTCAGTAACCTGTGCGGTATCCAGCGTGTAGCTAACCTGCACTGTAGCGGACGTGTCGCTAACCCGCGCTGTTAGACGCGTCAGTAACCTGTGCGGTATCCAGCGTGTCGCTAACCTGCACTGTAGCGGACGTGTCGCTAACCCGCGCTGTTAGACGCGTCAGTAACCTGTGCGGTATCCAGCGTGTAGCTAACCTGCACTGTAGCGGACGTGTCGCTAACCCGCGCTGTTAGACGCGTCAGTAACCTGTGCGGTATCCAGCGTGTCGCTAACCTGCACTGTAGCGGACGTGTCGCTAACCCGCGCGATAGCAGCATGTCCGTAACCTGCGCCGTAGCAGTCGCGTCACAAACCCACGCTGAACTAGAGGGCGCGTCACTAGCCCACGCTGTAGTAAACCTCACGTCACTCGCCCCATGTTATTTGGTTTATTTATTCATGTGGTGGGATGTCTGGACACCAGGCCCCAAAATTTGACACGGCCAATATTCGCAATACTGCTTACGGCATTTTGCACTTTGTCTTTCCTGTTGACTAATGTGGCTCTTCTTTGGTGCAAATGCACACAAGTATAATGATGGCATTTTGTCAGAAACGACTAAGTTATGTTTGAATGCCCCCCCCCCCCCCCCCTGCCTTCACAAGGAAAAGGCAAAACTCCAAATGCTCTAAAGTGATCACCGGTTGATACCAACCTCTATTCACTGAGATGAATATTTAATGAACAAGCTTCTGTGACAGTCTTTTTAGAGCATTTTGCAACATTTCAGCTTATATTCAATAAGTGCAATTGCCTCCAGTTATTGAATACACATAGTTACTCATGCATGTGAGCCACAGATGTTAAAATCATAACATTTAAAAATGTTTTCGCTTGCTGTTCTATCGATTCACTTAACACAGTCTGGGGACATTTGAATTTGCAAATCTATTTCCTTGGGAAGGAGTCTATCATTTGGCGGACATAATATCATTAGAACAGAACACTGTACATATTTTCTTCTGGAGATGATGAGCGGTAGCGGTAGCCTACTGCGACACTGTCGGCGAGAGCGTGCGTGTTCATGTGCACGACTGTGTTCTCTAGATGACACTCTCTCCGGCCGGTTTTTTTTGTGTTCCGAGTCACTCCGATTCAGACACCTCTGCCGTTGCCATGGTGACTGTGCCCTTGCTTTGCTGGAACAGAGGTAAAGGGGGGGAAAAAAAGCGCCTTTCTCCCAGGCTCAGACATCGCCGTAAGCGCATGCTGGGTGGTGGCGGCGGTGTTTTTTTTTTACCCCCCCCTCTCGGAACTGCGATAATCTCCTGAGTTTCACAAAACCCCTTCGTTCCAGGGGAGCTGCGACGGAACCTCGTTGATAAAAGGAGGAAGCTCTCCCCCCCACGCCTCCTCAGTGTTTGAGATGATTAATAGATTTTCCCTTCTCTTCGGATGGGAGTTGTTAATATTTATATTCGGTGTGAGGTGCGGGTTTTGACAGAGCGCTTCATTAGGCTGTTTACTGCCTTTATCTTTTCACTGCTGTGTGAATTCAAACCGAATGTACAGCGTGAGTGACATTTTGGGTGCTTTATCGGGAGTAAAAAAAGAAATCTGCGCGTCCGTTTCCCTTCGCGTGTCACTATTGCTTTTGCGTGACAGCCATAACGCTAATTAGTTTCTTGTTAACCAGTGAGTGAAGGGAAGAGGGAAAATGAATGGTACCCGTTAGGTCTCTGATGCACGGTCTGTGGGAAGCGGATGCCTCTGGCGAAAACCTGGGCCGACTCCATATGGAAGGGAGGCGTGAGCTTAGCTATCGGGCTGGCTAGCACTGCTGGGCATTTACACACACAATGCCACCGGTACCTGTGATGTGACCCAGATGTAGAGTACAGGTATAACTTGAGTGTAAGCAGTCCTATGCAGGCTGTTCACATGCGCACATACGCTCACGCATTTTTTTCACATGGCCAAAACCCCCAAAAATCTGAGATAATGGCACCAATGTTGTAAATATCAGACAAAAAAACATTTCCCTCCCCCTCTCCTTTTTCTTGCTTGAAAAGTGGTGCCACAAGCTGTGATGTGCACACCGGTGTGGTGTAAACAAACACAAAGGAAAAGTAGGAATGTGTGAAATGACAGACTGTTGTCTGTCAGGTCAGCTGATCAGCTGTCCCTAATCCCCCCACTCCCCACATTTGTCCTGATGTTTTTTTAGGGAATTGTATTTAGCATCTGGTACTGGTTTACATTTTGGAAGTAGGCCTACTAAATTTGGCTCTATGGGGGCTCCTATTGTACACCCCTGCCTTCCCTCACGCTTACCCTAGTGTGCAGTTAGCTGGTCAGAAGCTTACAGTATGCTCGGTAGCATGTTGAATGGCCATTGGGCTCTTTCAGATGTATTGTTCTGAAAGGCATATTGTTTTAAATAAACTTGTCACTAGATGAGCAATATCGTTCGGGATGTGTATGACAGGAAATGATACAATAATAATCAAATAGTTTATGCCAGTTAAAGCTGGAGTACACAACTTTCTCAACCGTCGCATTTGCTGTCAAAATATGTCATAACACCCCTTGGCTCTGCCCACAGAGAAAGAGACGCCCCCCCCCCCCCTCCCCACTGCTTCCACAGACCTGGTTGTGAACATGCAAGTTTTCTAGATACGATTGCAGGATTATAGACGGTATAGCTAACGTTACAGTAAAAATGTCAGCTACAAGAGTCCAGGAAAAACAACGGAATCTTTTCTGTTGTTGCAGAGTACAATAACATAATGAAACATTTACCATTTAGTCACCAAACTTGCAACTGAAGTGATGGTTTTGCTAAAACGACAGACAGATCACAGCGAGTTTGTGTAGCGTTAGTCTGAACCAGGATTTATCTGGCTACAGCTGGCTTGCATGGTTGTAGCAGAGTAGCCGGTTCTAGCTAACGTGATCTATATGACGTATAATCTTAGTAAACATTTCCTTCTTCCAAGAACTAGCCACCAAATTAAGTAATTTTATCAATAATAGCAGCCTAGCTACTATTCATTTTAGGTAATTACAATTGGCTTGCAAGCAGAAATAGTGACAATAGTGGCACTTAGAGACTCAGCATTCGGCAGAGTTGTCGCAAATCGTGTATTAATAAAGCTAGAACACAGAGTTTGTTGTTTCCACTCAGTTTGTTTGCAGGAGCAATGAATGTCTGACTTGAGCAATCATGGCGCCGGCGCCATGGCCACTAGGGGGCGTGCGCGAAGGGGTTAAATGAGCTAAAATTGTAAATCACAATGAATGTTAGTTAGCTAGCTAGTAACATCTCATTTTAAGAATTAAAACTAGATGGGGAAGTTAAAAATCCCTAAATGAAAAATGTAATTGCCATGACTACATGCACACACAGCTAATGTTAACTTTAGTGAAGGTAAAATGGCTAAACTTAAAGGTTGTATCAGCGATTTTGGGTGACGTCACTTCTGAAGCGAAATCCCAAACAAACAGAGCCAGCTCCAGCTCAGAGCCAATTATGTTATGTTTTAAAAAATAGTGTTCAAGCATCCAGAATTATAACCACGTTAATAACGTTTGTAAGTAACCAAACCGTTTGTAAATCCGTCAAGATTTCAGCGAGATAAGAGTATTAGCGTATTAGTATCACCCACCCCTTGTCGGTGATTGGTTGGAATACTGTTTATTTTGGTTTTGAGTGGTTGGTAGTACCATTTGTTTTTGTGTACGATCTCGGAGCATAGGCTGCCTACAGAGACGCGGTTTTTTGACGGCCTGCTTATGGGGCGGGCAGCTAGCGGATCGTGAGGAAAAATCAGATGAATGTGATCATTTATGTTTCGACCCAAAATCGCTGATACAACCTTTAACGAATGTTGCCATTGAATGCATTAACTGCAATTATAATGTCGTGGTTGTCACTGAACACCCTCTATGCTTTAATGATGGTCAACATTAAAAGTCATGTATAGTTCTAAATGAAAATTACATTTACACAGAATTACAAAATGACATAAATATTGCTGCAGGATCAGGTATTTGAATAGTGTAAATATTAGAGTATTCAAACTCATCTACAGTGGTTTGTGTTTTGGCAAAACTGAACACCAGCGAAGGTCTTAATTGCCCAATTGTGTGATACCCTCATTTACACGTGCTACATTTGGCCCAGGTTGGACCTAGTTGGAGCAGTGCAAACAACTGCGACTGTGAGCCGAGATGTGTCAGACACCAGGCGGGATACTTTCCCAGATAGGCTCCTTTAAGAAAAAAAAAGAAAAAGATATATTTTTTGATGAATCACATCTAAAAAATGTTGTGTGAATGTACAGCTTTGCAGCTGTGGTTACCTCAGCAGTGATTGCGTGTGCCAGCTCTTCCGTGATTGTGGTGGCAGAGTCGAGTCGGAATGACAGGGCAGCGGTCGGAGTTCACAGGCGTACCATGGAGCCAATGCATTATGTGAAAATGGCAGGGCAGGAGACAGACGAGCTCTGTGTGGGTGGACATTCAGTCTCTGGAGAGGTGTAAAGACGAGCCTCTCTCTGACATGTTAATGGACAAAGTTGGGGGGGGAGAAAGAGATGTGGCTAGCTGGAGTACTGGAAAGATTGGTCGATAAACATGGATTTTTAATATTTCTCTCAGCCTACGGATTCACAAGTGCAAACATTATTTTTTTTTTAAAGTGGGAGAGGGAGACATTGTTTTACCGTGGGGAGGTTTTAGTGTTGTCTGAATGGTTTGCTTTCATTGTAGCAGGCCTTGTAAGTGGTGACAGTGATGCAGACTACTGGCCTCCTGAGACATTGTTAGTAACATTTTGTCCTTTTAAAGAACGTAGTTTAGTTTGTTGTTCGTTTTAAACTCTTGTTGGGCAGTCCTGTTTCCTTGCTCCTCAACTGAAATTACACGTGTAATCTCATGCTACATCAGCGTTCTCTGCTCTGTGTGTTGTCTGAGTATTGTGTTTTGTCCCGTCTAATCTGTGTTGCGTAGTCTCGGTGTTGTGTTTCAGTGTGGTGTAATCTGCATAGTGTGCTGTTTTAGTGTTGTGTAATTCGGGGGGTCTAGTTTCAGTGTACTATTTTAGTGTGGTGCAGTCTGTATAGTCTCGTGTTTAGTATTGTGTTATCCAGGGGGTCTAGTCTCAGTGTGCTGCTGTTTTAGTGTAGTGTAGTCTGTATAGTGTAGTGTTCTGTAATCTGGGTGGTGTAGTGTTGTTTTAGCGTGAAATCATATGTGTGGTCTCTGTGGTTACCTCTGTGCTCGTATATCCGAGTGCTGCACTCTCAGTGTAGTATCTGTATTAGAAAGCTTATTTAATGTTATCAATCAATGTGCTTAACAGATGTCCTCACCCAAGGCGACCTATATAGCTTGTATTTTTAAACACTATCTGTTCATGTAGCTGGGTATTCACTGGAGTAATTTAAGTACTTTGCTTAAGGGTACATGGCAGGTGTCCCGCCCCACCCTCACAAAGCCACTCTGTAAATGTAAGAGTGCTCCAGCATCGGTTGGAGTCTCATTCCCTCCATGGCTGGTTTCAGTGCCTGGCCCTGTGAGCCGGAGGCTAATGTGAGTGCTGGTTACATCATTGCAGCATTTTGGAAGCTGCTGTAAATATTTTCTGGATGACAATGTAAACTGGCTTTGCAGCTTTTTCAGAAGTTTCTCACACTTACATGCGCGAACACTCACGCACGCACGCGTGCGCGCACACACACACACACACACACACACACACACACACACACACACACACACACACACACACACACACACACACACACACACACACACACCACAACTGGAGAAAGGGAAGCAGAGGATATTGTTTTCCTGCCAGTGTTCCATATTATTAGTGGGTTTGTGATTGTTGGCTGGTGGTGGTGCCTGCCCGCACAGTGCATTGTTGGATGGGAGGAGAGCAGTGCCAGCCTTCAGGTCTCTCGGACAGGGCGGGGGGCTGTCCCTGTCCCTGTCCCTGTCCCTGTCCCTGTCCCTGTCCCTGTCCCTGTCCCTGTCCCTGTCCCTGTCCCTGTCCCTGTCCCTGTCCCTGTCCCTGTCCCTGTCCCTGTCCCTGTCCCTCTTCCTCTTTGTCTCTTTGTAGTTGAATTTTTTCCTGTAATGTAATGAATAGCCTACGTGCCACACCTGCAAAAGACTCACACCTGCCACACCTTTTTCCTGCCTGCCTCCTAGGCTAGCCAAGTCTTCAGGACCGCAATGGAAATAAGTCATGTGACTTGATAAAGTACCATATGCATATCTGCATGATATGCATTTTGATAAACTAAAATATGCATATGGCAAAGTACCATATGCATATTTTTAGTTTATCAAAAAAAAAAAACAATGTTAGTAAATCACAATCATTCATGGTGACTTAGGGGGGGCAGGGAGGATGTCGCATTTAATGACTTGTCCGTATCTGTCCTGTCCTGTCTGCGCAGGGTGCCCACGGCCTGTAAGGGCTCCTGGGAGACGCAGAGAATGCTGGAGTTGCATGACGACAGAGCAGCAGCAGCAGCAGCACATTTCGGAAAGAACGAGCGCCCTAAGAAGGAGAGGGAGGAGGCCAAGGACGGCCGTCCCAGCACCACCACCACCACCACCACCACCAGCAGCAGCAGCAGCAGCAGCAGCGCGGCCCCCCGGAGCACCCGCGCCAAGGCTGCTCCCACTGCCACGCCCACTGTCACGCCCACGCCCAGCCCACACCAGCACTCGACTCCACCCTCTGCCTCCCTGGGATCTCCGTCAATGCATTCCAGCAATCCCAAAGTGAGGAACTCCCCATCGGCAAACACTCAGAGGTGAGCCAACGGACTTGGGGGGTCCGGAGTCGCAGGTCGATACGGGGTCGTCCCCGTTCGCTTGCTTCTGCTTACGGTCAGCTGGAACGCTGTGTTGCGGGCCAAAGTGGCCAAAATAACAAAATTCACACACGTACACATCCGCTTTTATGATACATGGTAAGAAGAAGAGGGTCATATGGGAATTGGGACCCACACTGTATGTTCTGCTCCTTAATAATACCCCAGCTTGTGTGGTGATATTTCTGAGATATTAATTCGGGGAGACAGGGTTATCTTGTCCCTGCTTGTTAATGCTGCCATCTTGTCGCACTGTTAATTTGTCGCCAGGAAAGTGCTGATTTTAACTTAAATTATTTTTTTTAAGTCTTGTTTGAAATGTGCCATGCCGTGAACCGTGAAGGGCTGGCTTTTCCTCTGGTTGGAGGTAGACAGCGCGACACAACAGGGCAGGGCCAAAGCGCATTGGGGGGATTGCAGTGCCGCAAGATTATTGGTCAAAAGTCGGAATATGGAGCTGTTTGAGTAATTGCAAATTTTGCAGGGTGTATTCATTCAGTGTGAAGCAAAAAAAGCAAACTGACCCCTTCTAAGTAGAATTTGGTGTGTGTGGGATAGAAGTTCCAAGCAGCCGTGCAGCTTTGGGCCGTCAAGGCGCAGTTGCAGTTGCATTAGCCGTTACACACTGGCCTGTGGATAAGCACCAGCCCGCGCATGCGCGCGCACACACGTGCGCACTAAAGGTGTATACACTGCCGTCGTGCCTCAGTAACTGTTTAGTCCAGTGAAGTTAGTAAAGAGGCAATGTGGGTTGTCAGGACTGTTCATGTGGACATGACCTGGTTTAACCCTGCGGTGACTCGGTGAGGATGCTGGGAAGGAACCGGCTCCTTTGAAGGTCACCCACTGTCCTGGTGGCTCTGCCAGTTCGGTGCTCACAGATTCATGCTTTTGGAGTCGGTGGGTAGGAGGGTCTGCATTGCAGAGGACCTGTCACGCATGCTTTCCACGCATTATTGTTTTATTCCTGTTTTAATATGTTTTTACTTTTTATATTTACTCATGGCTTCAGGGTGTCCGCGGGTCATTAAAAAGTCTTAAATAGTCTTAAATTCATATTTATTAAAAAAAGGCCTTAAAATGTATTAAATTGTATTAAATTCGTTTTTGAAAGGTCTTAAATATTTTTTGAGGCGATGTGTTCCCAATCTCACTATACGGTGTGATTGAGTTTTGCCAAATGATAAACTGAAAGAAAACCAAAATACGATAGAAACTGGATTTTTTTTTGTAAAAATACGCAAGGATCCTTTTTAGGTGAAGTCACGTGACCGCAAGAGTTCGCGGGTGCTTCTACGTTACCAAGCAATCGAAACTGTTCCACAGTAGTAGGCTACTGTCAGTAGGAGCGATTCTGACAAGATTACTTTCTGCTATATTTCTGCTTCGGATTCAGTCAAGGGAGGTAACAATCTAAGTTATATGTAATAGCCAAGCTAGCAAACAAACTGATTCATGGATAAATGCAAGTTTAACGATAAATGGCTTGAGAAAAGCGAATACTCATGGTTAAAACCCATAACATGGTTAAAACCCGTGCCCGGTAATGTCTCCGAAGCCCGATGCAGTATATGTCGCAAATGTTTCAAGCTTGGCACAATGGGATTCAGGGCGGTAGAATCCCATATGCAAAGCGAACAATATTCAAGAGCACGCCAGCAGACTCCAATTGCTCCGTTCTGCACAATTATACGATCCCAGATTAAACCAATTTCGGTACTTTCCTGTTCTTTATCCTGCTCTTAGTCTTTTAATGTTTATTTGTTACAGGGATCACTCATTGGCAGCTGAAGGTAGTGGCGATTCTTTTTTTATTGTATAGCTGATTATCTCGCGAAATTCGTCTGTGTGCAAAGTTATTTTCCATTGACCGCGCAGTTTATTTTAGCTGTTTTGGCGTCATGAACGGGTTTTCTTTGCAGCGCTTATTTGGAGTTACAGCCCACACTCGTGTTGCCGCAAATTCGAACATCTCTTCTTGTATTTGCCCTGTCAAGTCAGGATTGAACTGACCACAGTGTGTACGTGTACAGTCCTTGCACACCAATAACCACTTTCCTGGGATGAAGGAGAATTATTCTTCGTTGTCCAAAGAAGGGCATCATTTTTTCCGTGCCATTTGATGTTTGAGGGCAATAATGTAGCCTAGGCTTAGCGATTGATTCATTAAACGGGAGCACTTCCTTTAACAGTGTGACCTTTAGGACAGAGTGGGTTTATAAAATGCTTGCTTTGTTGTCTAATGGTTTAATATCTATTTTCAGCTTCATATTACAATCATATATCCAACCCCCGCCCAGTCACCATAGCTAGCTGCATAGCTAGAGGTAACGTTACTTACAGGTCCAACAGAAAACACGCCAACTCCACATCGCTCTTCATCCCCTTGCTGAACTTCAGCTGTTGCCATCGAGGAAAAGCAATTCCGATTCTGGTTTTTGAACGAGCCCTGTCGGCTTGTCATTTCACTTCACTGAGCTTCTTCACCTCCGCCATTGCAGTAGCTATCTAGCTACAAACCCTCCGCTGAAACCTGATCCCACCCCACAGGCTCTGTAGCCACACCGACCCCTATTTCACTGTAATAAACATTTGGACAAATGTCCTTAAACTCAAGTAATTAGTGTCGTTTTGCCTCAATGTTGATTTAGAACTGCATTCATCAAAAGTTTGACCTCGATGTAAATTAATTGTAAATCTAATCTACACATTTATGTTCCCATTTACGATCAAATTTGTACTTGAATGAGGCCCAATTGGGTGCTGAGGCCCAGTGGGTGCTGTTTTCAGGCTCTTACTCCAGTGCGCTGTGCACTAAGACAGGTGGTGTGGCGAAAATGTGGCATGGAATTGAATGCAGTACACATGCAGTAGACACAGAGCATTCCATTCCATTACACATTTTTGCCACACCGCCTGTCTTAGCGCACTGGAGTAAGAGCCTGAAAATATCGCCCATTGTCTTCTCCAGTTAGGCGTACTGCTCCCTTTCAAGAGCATCCAGTGGTTTGTGGAATACTAGAACCACTTCTGCTAACTTCATTCTTGACAATATTACATACTCAGTTGCGAAGAGTGTATACACTTTTCATGTTTATTTTTGTTGCAAGTTTGGTCTTAAATTTCATTCTAGGTGGCATTAAAAATGTCTTAAAAAGTCTTAAAATTAACTTCTTGATACCTGCAGACACCCTGGGCTTGTAAAGCACCCTGTGCATCCGTGCTGGGAAGGGTGCTATATAAATAAAATTTACTTACTTTACTACTTACTTTCCCACCACTCATTCAGGTCTGTCCCAGGCATAATCGCACAGTGGGGATTTGCCCTGCGATACGGACCCTTTGGAAGTGGATTGGTGTATGTTTGTGTGTGTTTTTTGTGTGCGTGCGTGCGTGCGTGCGCACGCGCGTGTATGTGTGTGTGTGCATTTGTGTGTGGTTGTGGAGTCACAGTCAGGCTGTCGCCCGGTGTAGGGAAAAGCCTGCTGTTAACCTGGCCTGTTTGCACAGGGCTTACACCAGGATTACAAATTAACCGCTGGTCTGTCAACAGTGCAAAGACCGAAAAACAAGACCTGCCACATTAATGCTCAGAGAGATGGGCGTAATTAGTCATGTTTTTCAAAAATAAACAGGCAAGATAAATTGCAGTGATGTTTGTCTTTATCTGCTTGTTGGTGATGCTCCAGAACATATTTCAGCCTCTAATGAGGGACGGACAGCTGGGGGCGACCAGTACACGGAGCAACACGGGAAACATTGAAAGTTTACTTTGGGAGGCTGTTATTTGCTAGAGGGTTGTCACCCTGTAGGTGTTTGGGCCAGTGCACTGATCTCTGCTCTTGAGTCTTTCACAGTATCGCAATGACGTCACTTCCGGCAGAAGAACATGCATACAGTCATTCGGTTTATTAATTTCTTCGGACAGACAAACACTGGTTCTGTCCCCTGATTTTTGCCTTCACGATCCTCTCTTTGCTCCTACCTTTTTTTAAATCTCATTTGCCGTCTACCGTCTCTGGCTTTCATTAAGCTGCATCGCAGACGGTGAAATAATTACCGGTGAAACGGGAAGTAGTATTCTGTTACAAACGCTGTCTGGTCCTGCACTCTCCTACAACTAATTAGTGTTTGGAGCTTCCGCTGGCCTGGCCGTTGGATGTGTTATATGGAGAGTGTGTTTGCTCAGGGCTCTAGGACCAACACCCTACCACCCCCTCTGTTTTGCTTCTAAATCTAGGAGGATTGGGGGCGGGGGGGGGGGGGGGGGGGGAAGGCAGACATACCGTGTTACTTTAGCCGTGCGTATGTGTGTGTGTTGTCTGTTTGTATGTGTGTGTCCTCATGCAGACGTGCATGGATGTGGCCGTATGTTCGCGGACGCGGGAACTAGGGGCTCCTGCATTTGGAAAAAAACCCCCATCTGGAAAAGGTGCTTGGTGGTTGGAGCGCCGCAGTCCAGCAGTCTAAATCCACAACACTGTAGTATCGCTTCACCATCTTAAGCAATCCAAGCGCAAAATGACACTGCCTGTGTCAGAGAACAACCACCTCCCCCTCCCACCCCCGGTTGAATTTGTCAGTCCCATAGTTTTTCGGTCTGGAATTCCGAATGTCCCCCGAACCGAGCGAGTTTGCTCCCAGCACCACTGCTGGAAAAAATGTTCCCGCGTGCCTGTGTATGTCCGTAGGGAGAAATCTGGAAAGACGGAGCCACGTGCAAGTATACTAAAGCAGCGGTTGCCTTATCCCATAAACAGGGCAGCGTGAGCTGTCGTGTGTTTGTGAGCGTCAGGGTCTGGACGTGTGTGTGATTGTGTACATCTTGCTGTACAGAGTTTGTGTTCCCTAGGCCTCGACCAAATCACAGTCCCGGGCTTCAGGCTCTGCTGCTCTTCATGAGACCTGCTTTTACACACGAGACCGGCTGAAGGAGAACTGCTTTGCCAGCCGAACGAACTGACGACGTGCATTCCAAGCATTCAGTCCTTCAGGACTCAGTCCTTGGTGCTTTGACGCCTAAATGAACATGCTCTGACCCACCGTTTCTTCACTGTGTGCTCGGATGGTCATGCTGTCTGCCTCTGTTGTTTCCTTAGGGAGCCAAACGGGAAAGAAATACTCTTGCGCTATATGGGGATAGACACGTCCTCCAATATGTCTACATAAAGGAATGGTCGATACTTCTGTTTCTCATTTCAGTCCTTGTTTTCTTTTCTGACAGCAGTCCAAAATCCAAGCAGGAGGCTATGGTGCGGTCACCCCCTGTGATGTCTCCTTCCAGTGCCGCCCAAATGGACTCCAAACTGCCCAATCAGGGAAAGCAAGGGGGCACGGGCGGCCAATCGCAGCCGTCCCCCTGTGACCCCAAGACACTGAGTGGTAGCCACGCCCCGAAAGGGCCCCAGGGGACGGCGGGCGGCCTCGGACTTAAAAACGGACAGGGCCTGAATTCGGGCAACGGGGCCAAGGGCAAGGTGAAGAGGGAAAGGAGTACGTCTGTGGAATCGTTTGAGCAGCGGGACACTGGGACGCCTGGGAACGAGGTGGAGCAGAAAGGTAAGGACCGTCGGAACGCCCCCAAATACAAATGCTCAGCTGGTCCCGTTCCGGTACCCCCTCTAAACAGTCCTTTCAAGTCCGCCCCACTGAAAAAACACTTCTGTACTTGTTTGCTAATGACGTTATGGTAGAAAGACACCACTTGATTCATCCGGAGTATTTATCAAGCATTGTGATCAGTACAAATGTGAGGGTGATATTAACCACTGAAAACGCAGTGTTGCTCAGCCATGTGAGAGAAGCAAGGCGGTTTATAGTTATAGACTGAAACTGAATCAGTCTCACAGGTTTACAGTTCAGAATGTATAGCTAACTGTGTACTTCTCATGTTTATTACTAGGGATAGCTCCTACGCTGTGAGAAAGCTGTGCTTTGTCGGATTTGCTTTGTAGTCGCGTCAATGACCTTCAATATGCACTTATTGTACGTCGCTTTGGATAAAAGCGTCTGCCAAATGAATGTAATGTAATGTAATGTTGACCCCTGCATCCCTTGCAGGAAACTGCAAATGCATTGTTGCATTCCTGCAGCTGCCTGTCAGGGTTGCATGTGCGCTTCTGAGCTCGGCCGGCCAGGCCGCATTTCTGAGACCCTCAGAGCCATGCTGCCCTTTTCACGCCGCCATCTTGCATCGAAGTGCGATATCGCCAGGCGATATTGCCTTATTGGCAAACGAACGGCATGCTCTTAGGGGGGTGGGGGGGGGGGTGGGGGGAGGAAAAGGAATCAGTCTCACAGTGTGTGTGTGTGTGTGTGTTCCGTTTTGTGTGCTTCACAGGACCCAGGGTTTGTTGGGTTTGGTGTAGAAGGAATGTTTAAGCGCTCCTCTGTGTTGTGTTTGAGCACCGCCGGGCTATTGCCTGTGTACTTGAGCTCATTAATGAGTCGGGGAGTTCTGTTTCACAGTTCTTCCTATCGTCTCATTTTTGCCTCATTTTTTTCTCCTTACCGGGCTAGATCCTGAATGGAGGAATCGCTCCGATTTAAAGAAGCACTCGGGAAGACCATTTAATTTAATGGAAATAAAGGAGCAAAATATTCACAATGTGGCCAATTGCACCAAGATGCATTGACCGCTTTACAGTGCGTTAGTGCTATTAGCACCTCGATCCACAGATGGGAAGGTCTGTTTGTCCGCCGCCAAAAAAATGTGACCAATCCGTACAGCTGCAGGGTCGGGGGTGTCTGTCTGAGGGCGAGTCAAACCACTTGTCTCGTCTCATGAGCGGATAGCCTAATGCCTACATTTCAGTGAGAGCTGGCTGGAAATATGGAGCCGTTTCCAATTTTCCACAACGCAACGTGCCACCGTTATTTTGCGAGCTGAAGGGGACAGTTAGTGGAATCCCCTTAGTGTTAGTTCTTGCCCGTGTGTTGAGCTGGCTGTGTGCTGGGGATTTCGGCAGGCGCAGCAGGAGATTGGCCGCATATGGTATGGAGGGTAACGGAGATATTTTTCCATCCCGTAACTACTTTGCCTGCAAGGTTGTTTTATTCTGTTAGCGGTGCCTTTTCTTTCTTTCCTGGTAAAGTACTTTACTGGTAAATGTTTTTTTGGATGTTTCCTTTGGCTCTGCAGTGAAGAGGCTTGTGGAGCCTCAAGGGTTAGGGATAGAGTCTGCTCTTGCTGCCTCGTCTGTGAAACGTGTTACCCCGGCGCCTTGTGAAAAACACACGTGTGGCATTAGTGCCATCTGTGAAACGCGTGTTTTGACCTCAGCTCTATGAAACATGCATGTTACCTCGCACCGCCGGAAAACCACGCATGTTGCTTTTTAGTGCTGTCCGTGAAACACGCATGTTGTTACCTCAGCACTGTGAAACACGCATGTTGCTTCAGTGCTGGCTGTGATTGTGAAACACGCATGTTGCCTCAGCGCTATCTGTGAAACACGTTACCTCAGCACTGTCTTTGAAACACGCATATTGCTTTAGTGCTGTCAATGAATCTCAGCACTGTCTGTGACACACGTTTACTCAGCACTGTCTGTGAAACGCGCATGTTGCTTTTGAGCTGTCTGTGAAACACGCATATTGCTTTAGAGCTGTCTGAAACACGCAAGTTGTTACCTCAGCACCGTCTGTGAAACACAGGTGTTGCTTTGTGCTGTCTGAAACTCAGCACTGTCTATGAAACACGCATATTGCTTTAGTGCTGTCAGTGAATCTCAGCACCGTCTGTGACACACGCATGTTGCTTTAGAGCTGTCTGTGAAACACGCATATTGCTTTAGAGCTGTCTGAAACACGCAAGTTGTTACCTCAGCACCGTCTGTGACACACACATGTTGCTTTAGAGCCGTCTGTGAAACACGCATATTGCTTTAGAGCTGTCTGAAACACGCAAGTTGTTACCTCAGCACCGTCTGTGAAACACAAATGTTGCTTTGTGCTGTCTGTGAAACTCAGCACTGTCTATGAAACACGCATGTTGCTTTAGAGCTGTCTGAAACACGCAAGTTGTTACCTCAGCACCGTCTGTGAAACACAAGTGTTGCTTTGTGCTGTCTGTGAAACATTACCTCAGCACTGTCCATGAAACGCGCATGTTGCTTCAGTGCTGGCTGTGATTGTGAAACACGAGCATGTTGCCTCAGCGCTATCTGTGAAACACGTTACCTCAGCACTGTCTTTGAAACACGCATATTGCTTTAGTGCTGTCAGTGAATCTCAGCACTGTCTGTGAAACACGCAGGTTGTTACCTCAGCACTGTCTGTGAAACACACATGTTGCTTTAGTGCTGTCAGTGAATCTCAGCACTGTCTGTGAAACACAAGTGTTGCTTAGTGCTGTCTGTGACACATTACCTCAGCACTGTCTGTGAAACACGCATGTTGCTTTAGTGCAGTGCGGTCTATGAAACGCATGTTACCTTAGCACTGTGAAACATGCATGTTATTGCTTCAGAGTTGTTTGTGAAACAGGCATTTTCTTGCCTCAGAGGTGTCTGAAAAACGCATGTTTCACAGACCACACTTTTTTTTTTTTTTTTGCACCCAGCCTGAAGAATCTAACCCTAACTCCAGAGAAGCTCCACAAGCCTTTCACTGGCTGTGCACTGTATGAAACACACATTTTGTGCTGTCTGTAAAGTCCACATTGTGTCACTCGGGCGGGCGCATGCACGCATTTTGGCTAGCTGTGGAACATTCACACCCTGTGTGTATCTCCGTCCGTGAATACATCTCTCACTGCTGGCTGGACCAGAGGCAGTGTCTCTAAAGAAGCGATGAAGCTGGGTCAGAGAGAGGCTGGGGGGGGCAGCGGTCTCTTCAGCTGGGTCTTCCTCCGCAATAGGACCCCTCTTGGTGAACGATGGTACTGCAGGCTTTGAGGAGGAGCGGTGGAAACATCACTGATCCGTGCGCTAACGGCGCTAATGTCGGTGGTGTTTTTGCAATGGTCTGCACCTCAGATTCCTCTCTCGCTCCATTGTGAATGCGTTCGTGTACTCTTAATATATACTCCGCTCATGGTTCTGTTCTCTTTGGATTTTGCCTTTGTCCGTGTGTCGCTGTCTCCCCCCCACCTTCCTACCTGATGCAACTCCATCCAAACACCTTGTAACACACACAGTGCTGTGGCTTTGTGTGGGCTGAGCCGTGTTGGTGTGCAGGCTGGAATGTGTTCTCGCACGTTTTTTTTTTTGTGTGTGTGCGTGCGTGCGGGCGTCCCTTGTGCCGGTACGTGTGAGATGCTTGTTGAGTGTAATTGTCTGCAGTGGAACATGCTGGCAGACAGACAGGAGAGAAACCCTCTTGACTGTGAGCTGAGAGGGTGGGCAGATCTGGAGCATCTCTTTTAATTATCAGGAGGACGCTTAATTGGTAGGTGGTGTGTGGTTAACCAGGCAGCCCCAGGGGGATAGGATGGGGGTTTATATTCCTGTCATTGGGGTTGTGGTGATGAGCAGCGATTGGATACGGGCTGTGTTTTAAAGAGCCCTGTTGCTACTCCACATTCCTGTTCTGTATTCATAACTCCACCCCCCACCCCCCTTTTTTTTGAGAGCACACACAAAAACATTGGTTTTCCTAGACCACCGGTTGCCAGATTTTTTTCAATCCCAAGGCTCCCGAAAATTAACACCCTGTCGCTGTGTGTATCATCTCAAAAACTGGTTATCTTTTGCCACCTTTATCAAACAATATTACAGGCTGCAATGCAGTGACTCTTAACACTAGGGCATGAGCCATGTCTAAATCGTGATTCATAATGGATGCCAGCATGTCATGGATCAGTGTAAGACATGTAGCCGTTTAGTACAGGATAAATATTTAATCATTTTAATGGCCACATTCCTGGATCTGTGCATCTGACTCTTGAGTTTATTTTACTAGAAAGGCAAAGATAAAAGGGAATGCACCAGGGATTGTGGGGTCACTGAATGGTTGCATCATCTGGGAAGCTGACAGGACTGATGTTTTCAGTCTTCAGCGCTGGGCATGTGTGTGTGAGTGAGTGAGTGGATGTGTGAGTGGTGTGTGTGTGTGTGTGTATGTGAGTGAGCAATGTGTGTGTGATGTGTGCTTTTTACTCTTTATGATGTCTTGAGTTTCTGTATCTCTCAGACTGCCACAAGTTTAAACTCTCCTAGAATTAGGAAATCTGTTCCCCGGGAGGGGTTTTGATTTGACTGATCACACCTCCCTGTGTTGCCGAGCGGGGCCATGTTATGCCAGTACCCAGGGCGACGCCCAAATTCCAATTTAATTTGCTTGATAATTCACTGATGCAAGTCTGGCTAAACTCGATCGTGCCCAAATCTGGGATTTAACTCGTTTCCCCCTCCCTCATTCAGAACCAGGCAGCCGGGCCAAGCGGATGTGCGTTGCTGAACGACGGCAGCCCTACAGCGGGACCGACTGGTGCTCTGGGGGAGAGAGCGAGGAGGATGACCCGCGCTTCTTCAGTGAGTTCCTGCAGGGCCTGTCAGTCAGCCAGCCGGCTCCACAGTTCTCACTTAATCTTGCTCAAAGTGAAGGGTGAAGCGCTACTGTTCGGTCCACTGCCATCCTAACTGGACCACCATCAGAGCAGTAATGATAATAGACACCTGGATGATGAATGTGAAGTAACGGTTAAGGTCTGTAATTTATGAACTTTTGTACCAAAGTATTTTTCACACAGAGCAACTCGGTGCTTCCACTATCAGTGCTCAAGTGAAATGCAAATGAATGCCACAGTATCTTATAAATCAAGTGTTTATATGGGGAAATTAGATTAGTGATGGGCACCAATATAGGGAACTGAGCCATGTGTACCCCAGTATAGGGGGCTGAGCTGCATGTACCCCAATACTTTGTGTAATAAGCCGTTTCCCCTCTCTTTCAGACTGTAACTCCAGTGACGTAAAGCCCCAGGACTCCAGCTCCCTCCCTCCCCCTGGCGCCGGGCTCAGCCGATCCTCCACGCCTTCCCACAATGCTGCAGGGGGACAGAACGCCGTCTCGGAGCCGGCCAGCAGCCAGAAGCCTCCGTCAAAACTTGTTTACGTCTTCACCACTGAGATGGCCAACAAGTAAGGAGGCTTGACGGGCCGTTGTGCGTCTGCATAACTGCCCCCCGTCTGTCTGTCTGTCTTGTGGAGGTGTGCGCCTGTGTATACTTGTTTGTGTTCTTTTCGTTTATGTGTCTGTGTGTTTTGCATGTGCTTATTATAGGCCTGCCCAATGTTAGCATTTACCGATCCCTCGTATTGCAGTAGCCGTCGGCGCATCTTAATGGCGCAGGATGGAGTACGCGTTTATTAAGCACGCATTACACGCAGCTTTCATACAGATGGCAGGCGTTAATTGAATTGAATCCACTCCCGCGCCGATACTGCTCTCTGCTTCAGCTCCGGCCGGTCTTGGAGCAGTGGAGCTTTGTTTGCCTTTTGTCTTGAGAGAGTAGGAAAACGGAACGGGTCCCTGCTCAAAAACGTGGCTAAAAATAATTTGAAGTGGCTTCACGCAGTGATTTTGCTTCATTTGCTCATTCTAAATCTGCATAATGAAAAGAGTTTCCCTAAAAATACTTAAAATACCCATGGGAAGTAATTCAACTGACAGGTGATTCACCTCGTAGGTCAAGTACGTACGGGGATGCCACTCTGTCTTCTGTTCACCTGAGAACACTTGCAAGTGATTTCCTGCTAATAAGCTCCTGGACTGATGGATTGACTGACACACTGAACCCCCACATGCAGTAGATGCCAGTCTCACTATTGTCCCTTGCACCCCCACTTTGCAGGAAGGGCATAATTTCATCATCATTTTCATGTATTGAAATGCATCAACTTGTAAAATCTTGTGCGGCCGCGCACGTACACGCGGTGGTGTAATTCCAGCTTGTCGTCCTTGTAATTCCAGTTTGTTCTTTTTCTCCAGTTTGAGAATAGCCCTTTGTGCGACGTAACAATAACAGTGCTTAGACTTTTGAGCCGCAGTCAGCCTTTTGCTCTGGGTCTCCTGTGGAATGAGCCAGTGAGTCCTTTTCAGGGGTGGGATGGAAGAAGAGGCACTGAGCAGAAAATCCAAATCTGGATTTTAAAAAACCCGCTCGGCCCGGCAATGAAATTTTCTCTTGTCATGTTGGCTACGTCCGGAAAGGCCCCTTTCAGATATCTCTCACCTGCCGCGGGGAACGCTGCCCAGTTCTTCACCCTGTATTCCGATGCCGAAACCATGTTTTTGCGACCGGCAGTACATGTAAGCGACATTACCTTGCGTTGCACAAAGGGTTCAGTACTTTTATCCTGCTGCGCGTTCGATGCCACCTGTGTACCACCTGTGGATTCAGGCCAGAGACTTCAGGCTGACTGTCCAATTATCTGACCACTAACCCACACGCCCCCACAGTTAGCGTGGAAGGGAGTATTCTGTGAGAGAGGCGCAATCTTTTTTTGGTCCTGTCTTTAACTGTGGGTCCACATCTTGCCTGTGTGGGTTATTAAGTGCTGTTTGTTTATGGTTAAATGAGACTTTTCCCCTGTCCTGTTTCCTCTGTGGCCCACACTTCCTCCCTTCCCCTGCACTCACATGCTCTTCTGTCTGCTCCCCCCCCCCCACCCCCCCCCCCCCCCCCCCAGGGCGGCGGACGCGGTCATCACAGGCCACGCCGACACCATCATCGCCTACCACATGAAGAACATCTCCCACAGCAAGGCTGACAAACCCCACCTCCCTGTGGTGAGCGCAGACCAGATGCATATGCTCACTCGCGTGCGCGCACACACACGCACGTACACACACACGCACGTACACACACAAACGCACACACACACGCACGTACACACACAAACGCACACACAGAACTAGTAATAATAATAATAATAAACTTTATTTGTATAGCACCTTTCATACATAAAATGCAGCCCAAAGTGCTTCACAACAATAAAAAACAAAATACAGAACAAAAGCAATAGAAGAAAAATAGACATAAAAGACAATAGAAAATTTACGAGACAATATAAAAGGAAATGAGATAAAAACAGATAAAAGGCTACAGTGCATGAATAGATAGCCCCGGTTTCTGTACACTGGTGTGTCTGTACACTGATGTCTCTCTGTACACTGGTGTCTCCCCAACAAACACTCCTACCACAAACAGCCTGCTACCTGCCATCTGCTATGCACCGTACAGCCTCTCTCTCTGGGTGGTAATATACCTGCCAGCTCCGCTGCAGGACTTTTGTCCCTCCTTCGAGGTATATTTGCCCATGGGTGGGAGCAGCATACAGCCTCCACAGTTTGAATCACTCCGCAGTGTGACGAACCCGTCGGTCCCTAGTCAAACTTTTAAGTTGAGCGCCCTACTGGCCTCTTTCTACGTTTTGATTTTCATTTGCCCATGGGTGGGAGCAGCATACAGCCTCCACAGTTTGAATCACTCCGCAGAGTGACGAACCCGTCTGTCCCTAGTCAAACTTTTAAATTGAGCGCCCTACTGGCCTCTTCTTTCACCCCACTATACAGAATAAAAGAAAGAAAAGAAATAAAATAAAATAATAATAGCTGCAGTATGTACAGTACAAATTTTTTTTTTAATCTGACAGAAACTTGGACACACAATTACACAAGCAGAGACGGACATATACACTTGGAGGGATAGTGTCAACAATCTCTCACCCAACACAAGCGAGTGGAGAAATAAAACGTGCATCTGTTTATCTTTATTAAGTGATCGCTCTGTAACTCGGTGCTCTAAGCCACCGCACCAGGAGTCTAATAGCCAAAGCGCTCCCCTGATGCAGCTTCTCTTAATGGAGCCCAAAATTAATGAGGACAATTAATACGCAGCACAATGGAGAACTCAAGGTGTCAGGAAGTGATCTCCAAACAGCAGCTGTTTGTCCCGGCTGCTTAACGTGTGAAGGTAATGCTGTGCTTGTCGATGGAAATGGCCACCTTCTAAAAACAAATTCTGCCCATCTCTCTCCCTCTTACTTCTTTGCTCTCTTCCTCTCTGTCTTTTTCTTTCTCCCTCATTTTCCCCTTCTCTCTCTCCCATTTATCCCTCTCCATCTTGCTCCTCTTCCTCTCCTGTTTCTTTCCATCCTTCTCTTCTTTCTCTCTCCCTCTCCTGCTTTCTGTCCCAGAACAATCAGGTGGGGCCCCTCCGGAGTGATCCGAAATCTGCACCCCCCCAGCAGCAGCCGGCCCACCCCCCAGACCAGAACCACCAGGCTTCAAAAGCCCCGCCCGCACAGGGGCCCAAGCTGGGCGGCCTCCCCCAGGACGGGGCCTCCGCGGTGGGCGCCGACTCGAAGAGCAGCAGCCCCCGGAACACTGCCACGCCTCAGGACAGCGGCCAGCCCTCCGGCACCTCAGGCCCCCAGCTGTCTGCCTTCCCCTCCCTGGAGGCGCTCCCCAAGGGGGCCGACCCCAAGATGACAGCCCAGCACCACCAGCAGCTGGCCAACGAGATCATGTCCAGCATGGGGGACAACCCCGAGGGCCTGTCGCAGGAGCAGCTGGAGCACCGCGAGCGCTCCCTACAGACGCTGCGTGACATCCAGCGCATGCTCTTCCCCGACGACAAAGACACGCCCCCCGCCCCCACCTCCCAACCCCAGCATGATGGAGGGCCCCAAGAAGCCCGATCAGGGTCCACTGCAGGCCATGATGGCCCAGTCTCAGAGCCTGGGAAAGCCAGGCCCTGGGCCCCGGCCCGACGGGCCTCCCTTCGGCCCCCCTGGCCACAGGGACATGCCCTTCTCCCCAGACGAACTGGGGCCCCCACCCCCTGGGCCGGGGGTGGAGCCTGGGGATCACATGACCCCAGAGCAGATGGCCTGGCTGAAGTTGCAGCAGGAGTTCTACGAGGAAAAGAAGCGGAAACAGGAGCAGCTTCAGCACCGGCCCCTCTCCGACATGATGCTGCACCAGCACGGGCCCCGGGGCCTGATGCGCGGGCCCCCTCCCCCTTACCAAATGAACCCTGGCGAGGTGTGGGGCCCCGGGGGGCCTGAGCCCTTCCCCGAGCAGATGAACATGGGCCCCCGGGGCATACACCCTCCACACCACATGCAGAGGATGCCGGGGTTCCCCATGATGAACCCCGACATGGACGGCGGGCCCAATCCCATGTCCCGGCCGGGCCTGGCCTGGCCGGACGACATGCCCAAGATGGGGGACGGACGGGGCTTTCCTCCGGGGCAGGGGGTGTTTGGGGGTCCTGGGGGGCGGGGGGAGAGGTTCCCCAATCCACAGGCTGTGCAGGAAGCCATGTTCCAGCAAGGCATGGGGGACAAGCAGCCCATGGGACTCCCTCCAGGTATGGTGATGGAGATGAACAGGATGATGGGAAACCAAAGAGTCATGGACCCCCGTATGCCCGGGGGGGATGGCCCCATGAGCCCCTCCCGCATGGAATTTGTTAAGGGGCTGGGGCGGGACATGGGCGAATTCGGCATGGGCCCCGGGAACATGAAGGACATGCACCTGGGCATGGGGCCCGGCCCACCAATGATGGGAGGGAAGATGCGAGAGCCACCCATGAACCTGAGTCCTGAGGAGATTATGAAGATAAGGCAGGGGGGAGGGGTAGGGGGCCCTCCACCAGAAAACATGGGTCCCCCTCCCGAAAACATGGGGCCCCAGCAGAAGATGCTGCAGGGGCCCCCGTTCCCCGACCAGCCGCAGCCAGGGGACTTCAGTATGGGGCCTAACAGGCCGTTCCCGGGGATGCCGCATGGGCCTCAGGGGCCGGGGAACATGAGGGGGCCCCGGGGCGAGCAGCCCTTTGGCCCTGATCAAAGAACTAACATGGGCGGCAATGGCCGGCTCAGTCACCTGCCACCTCTACCTCCCAATCAGCCGCCCCCTCCAAATTCCGCCGGCCTGGTCACGGGGCCCCCGGGGGGCCAGAGGGGCATGGGGCGCAAGCCCTCGGACTTGAGCGTGCCAACCGGTCCCGTCAACTCGCCGAATGTTAACCCGTTGAAGTCGCCTACGCTGCGGCAGGTGCAGTCGCCCATGCTGGGCTCGCCCTCCGGGAACCTCAAGTCCCCCCAGACGCCGTCCCAGCTAGCCGGCATCCTTGCCGGGCCTTCCGCTGCTGCTGCAGCCGCCGCCGCCGCCTCCATCAAGTCCCCGCCCATGATGGGATCAGCCGGCGCCTCCCCTGTCCACCTCAAGTCCCCTTCTCTCCCTGCCCCCTCCCCTGGCTGGACTTCCTCACCCAAACCCCCCATGCAGAGCCCTGGGATTCCCCAGAATAGCAAGCCCCCCCTCAGCATGACCTCGCCAAACATGATGGGCAGCGTCGAGCAAGGTATACAACCAGCACCGCCTCCACCCTCCATGCGCTAAACTCCATCACGGGATGCTGTTTCAACCAAAAGCAAAATGATGCACGAGAAAGAAGGCTCCTGATATCGATTCTTTCTGCATGCAATTTCAAATTTCATGGGATCTATGGAATCATGGTGGCTTATCAATTTGAAAGCTAGCTAGCTACTTAGCCATCTAATGTTAGCTGATGTCTTCCTTCAAGTAGCGACTTGACATTACAGTGCTTGATTTAGCCAACTCCGATTGATACTTGTAAGCTAATTGTATCTTCCTCATAGATGTTTTCAGCTTTCATGCAGTTAAACTAATGTAACCAAAATGGAGAGATAAAATCACAAAGTATTAATCACATGCTAGTGGAGACATGTTTATTTGTTTTGCCCCACTGTATTGCCATTAAGGACGGTGAAGATTCAATAGTATTTGTTTCCTCAGAGACATGCCTACCCAAACTGAGTAATTTGTAGAAGTGCATGCCGGTATGTGTACAGTTGCATGCTAGTGACTACAATTGTTGCTGCAATGTAGCATTCGTTGATACTTTATTAACTGCCAGTGTTTTTCATATGCAACAAAAATTAGACAACGTTACTTTAACTGTGCATTATTTCAGATTGTTGAACGTGTAGGTTGCTGGCTAAATTAGCCAAAGAACAGAAGGCACTTTTCAGAACTAATTCTAGCTTGGTTCACTGTCAGTTCGGAATACTGAGCATACTGAATGTTTCACTGTGATAGTATATGGGAAGGTTGTTTAGGCTATTTTCAGCCTTTATAAATCAGAATGTACAGCATTTTTCAGCAAACCCAATAGAAGCAACTCAGGTTCCATGTGGTGCCATAATTTGACAGTTTGGCACCTGTAGCTAAGCTAAAAGCTATTGGAGGGGAACACTGGGAGAGCAATAGCCATGACATGATTCACATGCGGGCCAAAAGTGTTGGGTATATTGCAGGGCAGTTCCTCTGCTGTCAAAGAGCAATTGTTGGGTCGAAGTGATGTCGTGGGTGGTTTAGCCTCGGTAGTTGCACGTCATCACGGCGCTCCTGCCTATACGAGAAAAAAAAGGCTCAGTCGGTCTCCTGTTTCAGTATTCTCAATTATTCATTAATCTGCTGCTCCTTTACCGTGCGAGTCAACGGCCACTTGGCTCATGACTGATTCGTAGTTCCATGACAGAGAAACGGCGCCTCCTGCTGGTTGACCAATTACTTTTTATGATCGTCACTTTAATTCTTAAAGGAGAAGTTTGGAAAACGAGAGTGTATGGTGTTTTTTGAAGGATTTTCTATATGCCCATCCAGATCCATTGTGTAAGTTATCTGTGACATGAGCAATAAGCAATATATCTCAAGACTGCACAGTTCGTCAAAATGTTGATATGGACCATTGTATATGATCGTAAATAACCTTTTAACAGGGCTTATAATGCTAAATACTGAACTTCTTTAAGTTTTAAAAATAATTTTTTCCATCTCTGTTATTTGTTTTAGGTGTATACATATTTTACTTCCAGTGACACATTGGGGCATATCACAAGTTTGATAGGTTATCTTTGTTATTAATTGTACATTCAGTTGGGTCCATAACAGCTAAGGAATTAACAGGTATGTAGCTATGCGTTTAAACTATTGCAGTAACTTGTGTGCACATTGCACACCCCTGCCTTGTGCACCAGGGAAACCCAGTGTTTGTAGAAATATTATGTATTTAGATATAAAGCTTATAATAGTTCAGCCTCCTTTTCTGATTGAGTTGTCTATTTCTCCCCTCCCTCCCTCTCTATCCCTCAGGTGGGAATGGTCCCCCCTCAGCACCCCCGTCCAGTAACTCCTCTGGCCAGCCCGGTTCCATGAACCTGTCAGCGGGTCTACCAACAGGCAGCCCCTATGCCTTGCCCCCTGAGCCTACGCTATCCCAGAATCCCCTCTCCATCATGATGTCCAGAATGTCTAAGTTCGCCATGCCAAGCTCCACACCCCTTTACCATGACGCCATCAAGACTGTAGCCAGCTCTGACGATGATTCGCCGCCTGCCCGGTCTCCGAACCTGCCCATGAATAACAATATGCCTGGTAGGACGGAGTGTGTGCGTCCGCTTACGTGCGTGTGTGTGCGTAAACACGCAGACACCCTGAATCTGTAACCTTTCAGAAACCCTTTTGACCTAGACTGGGATTCTGTGGACAATCAGCTGTTCTGCTGGGATGCATTTCATTGATTCACTTGTGATTTAATTTGTTTTTCTTACCCTAGAGACCTCTTATATAAATGTATGCATACTGTTTGTGTGTGTCTGGTAGAGTAGGGTTTTACAGTATGGTCTTTCCTCTGTGCATACTGTTTGTGTGTGTCTGGTAGAATAGGGTTTTACAGTATGGTCTTTCCTCTGTGCATACTGTTTGTGTGTGTCTGGTAGAATAGGGTTTTACAGTATGGTCTTTCCTCTGTGCATACTGTTTGTGTGTGTCTGATAGAATAGGGTTTTACAGTATGGTCTTTCCTCTGTGCATACTGTTTGTGTGTGTCTGGTAGAGTAGGGTTTTACAGTATGGTCTTTCCTCTGTGCATACTGTTTGTGTGTGTCTGGTAGAATAGGGTTTTACAGTATGGTCTTTCCTCTGCCCCCTGCAGGAATGGTGAATCACCACCCGGGCCACCCCCGCATGATGGGCCCCAACTCTTCCGGCCACGCCCTGAGCCCCATGAGCATGAGCATGGGCTCCCAGCCGCTCTCCCACGGCATGCCCAACCAGATGCCCTCGCCCAACCCCATGGGACCAGGCATGCCCCACCACCCCGGGCCTATGGGGCCGGGCATGATGCCCCACGGCATGATGATGCCCCCAGTGTCCCAGGACCCTGGGATGCCCAGCTCCCAGATGATACCTCAGGGGCGCATGGGCTTCCCCCAGCGACAGCAGGGCTTCCCCCCAGGGCAGTCGCCCCCCCCAGCAGCTCCCCTTCCCCCACAACGGCCCCGGGCCCCAGGGGGGGTTCCCCCATGGCATGGGGTACCCCGGAGAAGGGGGTCCGATGGGCCGGCTCGGCGGCATGGCCCACGGTGCTGGCGGTGAGCCGGGCATGTGCAAACCCGGCGGACCAGGTGGCCCCGAGCCCTTCGGCAACATGCCCGGCGTGTTTAACGATGCCGACCTGCACGAGGTCATCCGGCCCGGAGCCTCAGGCATCCCCGAGTTCGACCTGTCCCGCATCATCCCGTCCGAAAAGCCCAGCCAGACCCTGTCCTACTTTCCCCGGGGTGAAGGTGGTGGGGGCAAGCCCCCAGGGTTCCCCCAGATGCAAGGCATGATGGGAGAGGGGAGCCCCAGGATGGGTCTGCCAATGCCAGGGCCCGGGCACATGGGCCCCCAGGACATGCCCATGGGAAATCCAGGGCAACACGGCATGCGCCCGCCAGGCTTCATGCCCCAGGGCATGATGGGACCTCAGCACCGGATGTTGTCGCCGGGGCAACCCGGCATGATGGGCGGGCCCGGGATGATGCAGGGCAAAGAGAGGGGCCCGCTGTACAACCACCCGGGCCCCGTGGGCTCGCCCAACATGATGATGTCACTACACGGGATGGGCGGCCCCCAGCAGACTATGATGATGCCGCCGCAGATGAGGCCCCGTGGCATGGCAGCCGACGTGGGCATGGGCTTCAACCCCGGGCCCTCAAACCCAGGGAACCTAATGTTCTGAGCTGCTGACAACAAAATACACACAAAATCCAAGGTCGAGGGTAAGAATCAGAAGAGGAGTACAAAAGGAAGACTTGTACTTAACAAGCACAGGTGTAGCTGGGGACTACAGGAGAGAAGCGCTGTCGCTTGCACCTGCTCTTACGTGAGGAGTGGCAACCCCACATTCCCCTCCTGCTCACCCTCTGGGGGCACAACCATGGCCTGTGTGCGGATTTAGTATACACACACCAAGGTGATGTGTACAAAACCAGAATAAGTTCTTCATGGATTTTCTCTTTTTTTGGGAGTGGGGGGGGGGGGGACTAGGGGAGGAGGGGGTTGTTTTGTTTCAGAAACTCCTGAATGTATGGAAATAAATCTACATCATTAGCTCAGAACTGCTCCTAGAATTTTTGAAATCCATCATGTTTGGACTTCGGAAACTATGTGGGGGAAAAAAACATGACCGAAACGAACCGGGAATAGAGGTCTGTAGTTGTACTTTTTTTTACAAAAAAATGTCAAATTAAAAAAAAAAAAAAAAATACAAAACTGATTCATCAAAGAAAGAGTAAAAGATTACACAAACCGGAAAAAAATGCAGTGAACTTGCAAAGGAGACTCATTTTGTCACCAGGTTGCACCGTTATTGCTGTCTGTTATCGTCTCATCTGAGCTGTTCCCTCCAGAGATAAAAATTCTCTTTGTATTTGTGTACTGTACTTGTATTGTAAAAGGGATTTTAGCAGTGACTTCTTTATGGGTTTTCCCATGTTTTGCATTAGGGGGGTGGGAGGTGGTGTACCCCTAACCCCCCACACACCCACCACACAGTACTGTTTACCACAGGTGGGCTTGGACAAATTTTATTTTATTTTTTTTGTTTTTTTTTTGTAACTCCAGTGTATAACAAACCAAACTATGACCTCATTACAGATAATAGTATTATAAAAAGCACAAACATGGATTAACTATAAGTAAAAAGGTGTCGCTCTCTTCTCCTTTTTTATTGTAGAGAAAAACACTATGGATAAAGTAGGAACCGTAATTATCTATATGCAGTGTGTCCTCTGGTTCTTCAGCCACATTTTCCAAGGGGGATTGGGGGGGGGGGGTCCTCAGTTCTCAAACTGGGTGGTTCATGCTTGTTCCAGGTTCAGTCTTTTACCGTTACACCTGCAAACATGACTATTATTATTATTATATTGTTTTTACATTTTCTGTGTATAGTTACTCAAGATTCCAGGTGCGCAAGGTGGCGAAACAACACCTGGACTTCTGAAGGTCAAAATCAGAATTTTGTTTTAAAAAAAAAAAATGGTAATAATAATAATTACAAAAAATAAATTCAAAATAAAAAGCAAAAAGAAACGGAACTAAAACATAGAAAAGGGTTTGTTTTGTTATCTCCCTCCCCCTCCTGTGTAAACTCGTCATGTGTAACTCCATTGACTTTGGTACAGAACCACTTCCCAGCGCTGTGGTGTTGAAGACAAATAAAATATATTGTTTGGTATAAAGTGCAGTGCAGCTGTGTGTTTCTTACAGGTCCCGCATCCAAGAAATTCAATGAAGGTGCGCACCTTTGCCTGTGTTCCAAAATCCATTCCGACTTGCTACCTAATGTACATAGAAGTGTGGAACTTTTGGGTGCCATTATTAATCACTCATTCAAAGCTCTCATCTCTGTAGAGCACTTTGTGCTACTTTACTGTAGGAAAGGAGTTCTGTAAAGTTTAAGGCTCAAGTACTGGAAAGCAGGCATGTAGAATTGTAATCCATGAACACTATATATACACTACTCACAAAAAGTTAGGGATATTTGGCTTTCGGGTGAAATTTATGGAAAATGTAAGTTCACGCTACAGTGATATTATACGTATCATGAAAGTAGGGCATTTAAGTAGAAGCATGCAATGGTGATTTCCTCATCTCAAACAATTTATTGAAACAAAAGCCAACAACAGTGGTGGGTATACCACAACAAAAATGTCAATGTCTCAATAACTTGTCATGTGCCCTTGAGCATCAATTACAGCTTGACAACGACGTCTCATGCTGTTCACAAGTCGACTTATTGTCTGCTGAGGCATGGCATCCCACTCTTCTTGAAGGGCGGCCCTCAGGTCATTGAGGTTCTTGGGTACAGAGTTACGAGCCTCTACACAGTGAGTCAGCTGATCCCATAGGTTTTCTATGGGATTCAGGTCTGGAGAAAGTGCAGGCCACTCCATTTAAGGTACCCCAGTCTCCAGCAGCCTTTCCCTAATGATGCGACCTCGATGAGCTGGAGCATTGTCGTCCATGAAGATGAAATTAGGCCTGTGTTGTTCATGCAGGGGCACAATGACTGGATTAATGATGTTATTCAGGTAGTATGGGCTTGTCACTGTACCATTCACAAAGTGTAGGGCAGTTCTGTATTGACTAGACACACCTGCCCACACTGTAACACCGCCACCACCAAAGGGTCGTCTGGTGACAACAGTGGCTGATGCATAGCGCTCTCCTTGACGTCTCCAACATCGTTGGCGGCCATCATTTCTGCTCAACGTGAATCGACTTTCATCAGAGAACAGCACTGAGGCCCACTGGTCCCTCGTCCAGCGTAAATGCTCCCTGGCCCATGCAAGACGATGACGCCTGTGCCTGGTGGTGTGGTCAGGTACCCTTGCAGGTCGTCTAGCACGCAGACCACGCTGATGTAAACGGTTTCGAATGGTCTGACGTGACACTTGGGTGCCTCTCACCTCCCTTAAATGTGCCTGGAGTTGAGTGGCATTCATCATCCGGTTCCGCAGGGCACTGTTCACAATGAAGCGGTCATCAGTGTGGGATGTGGCCAAAGGACGTCCACTTCTATGCCTTTCTGTGACTCTTCCAGTCTCTCTGTATCTCTGTTGCAACCTGCTGATGACACTCTGTGGCACTCTAAGCTCAGTGGCCACTTCCCTCTGAGAACATCCTGTTTGAAGCCTCGCAATGGCGAGGTACTGTTGATCAATTGTTAGGTGTCGTCTTGGTCTCATGATGTCAAAATGTGAACAGCATGATGAAGAGGACTGTTTAAATACCAATTCTAATTGAACCAGGAAATTTATTGGTCGATTCATGGATCAAACAGATGTTGTGAATTTTGCCGTTCAGCTCCTTGTTAGAGAACAGCAAGTTGTGCAAAAAGTACTGAAACACTGAATAGTTGGACATGTGCATTCAAAAGTTTAGAGAAGGTCAAATTAATTTCACCTGTAAAGGTTATAGTGCATTTTAGGTTCATCCTGAAATTTCACCCGAAAACCGAATATCCCTAACTTTTTGTGAGTAGTGTATGTACATGTCATTCCCAGAATTCTCAGCTATTTTAAAGTCACAGGAGGTGGCAGCAATGGAATAATATGTGTACATGTGTTGAGTCCGGTTATTATAGTTTTAAGTTTTTTATTTTCATTAGTTTTTTAACTTCACACTAGTTTTCGTGTGTATATAGTTTGTTTTTCAACCGGTTTTAATTTTATTTTTAATTTTTATTTCAGTATATAATACATCCACAGAGCTTGATGAAAGATGCAGATTAAAATGTTGCTTTTACTTAAAAATAAATATTGATTATGAATTTATTACAAAAAAGTGTTTACGGGCCTTAAAAGAGTGCAGTGTTTGTCTCGGTCTAAGACGTCAGAGTTTCGTTCCCAGCTCTAACAAACTCCTGAGCCAGTAGTATTACGGCGTTGGTACCACACCCATCTCTGTATCAGGAGTCTCAATTGGTTGCCAGATTCAGCTTGAACCAGAGCAAGACCAGGGTCAACCTTAGTTCGACATTTGGTCGTGGAGGGAGCTCAAAGAATCACAATGCTTGTGAAGCGGAGATGGCCACTTTTCTACTTGACAGGTAAGCTAACGTGGATAGATAGCTCTAATAAAGAAGGTATTTACATATACAGCTGAAGTCGAAAGTTTAACATACACCTTAGCCAAATCCATTTAAACTCAGTTTTTCACAATTCCTGACATTTAATCCTAGTAAACATTCCCTGTCTTAGGTCAGTTAGGATCACAACTTTATTTTAAGTATGTGAAATGTCAGAATAATAGAATGATTTATTTCAGCTTTCATTTCTATCATCACATTCCCAGTGGGTCAGAAGTTTAAATACACTGTTAGTATTTGGTCGCATTGCCTTTAAATTGTTTAACGTGGGTCAAACGTTTCGGGTAGCCTTCCAGAGGTTTCTCACAATAAGTTGCTGGAATTTTGGCCCATTCCTCCTGACAACTGGTGTAACTGAGTCAGGTTTGTAGTCCTCCTTGCTCGCACACGCTTTTTTCGATTGGATTGAGGACTTTGTGATGTGACTGACACATTTTCGTCAGGACTTTGTGATGGCCACTCCAATACCTTGACTTTGTTGTCCTTAAGCCATTTTGCCACAACTTTGGAAGTATGCTTTGGGTCATTGTCCATTTGGAAGAGCCATTTGCGACGAAGCTTTAACTTCCTGGCTGATGTCTTGAGATGTTGCTTCAATATATCCACATAATTTTCCTTACTCATGATGCCATCTATTTTAAGAAGTGCACCAGTCCCCTCCTGCAGCAAATCACCCCCACAACATGATGCTGCCACCCCCCGTGCTTCACGGTTGGGATGGTGTTCTTCGGCTTGCAAGCCTCACCCTTTTTCCTCCAAACATAATGGCCATGGTCATTATGGCCAAACAATTAAATTTTGTTTCATCAGACTAGAGGACATTTCTCCAAAAAGTAAGATCTTTGTCCCCATGTGCAGTTGCAAACTGTAGTCTGGCTTTTTTATGGTGGTTTTGGAGTAGTGGCTTCTTCCTTGCTGAGCAGCCTTTCAGGTTATGTCGATATAGGACTCGTTTTACTGTGGATATAGATAGAACCAGACTTGTGGAGGTCCACAATTTTCTTTCTGAGGTCTTGGCTGATTTCTTTAGATTTTCCCATGATGTCAAGCAAAGAGGCATTAAAATACATCCACGGGTACACCTCCAATTGACTCAAATGGAATTTTCCAAGCTGTTTAAAGGTACAGTCAACTTAGTGTATATAAACTTCTGACCCACTGGAATTGTGATATAGTGAATTAAAGAGAAATCTGTAATCTGTAAACAATTGTTGGAAAAATGACTTGTGTTATGATGCACAAAGTAGATGTCCTAACTGACTTGCCAACACTATAGTTTGCTAACATGAAATCTGTGGAGTGGTTAAAAATAAGTTTTAATGACTTCAACCTAAGTGTATGTAAACTTCTGACTTCAACTAAGTGTTTTACAAAAATGCTAATTAGCAGAAAATCCAATATGGTGGACTTTATGGGTCCTTGAGGAAGATATAGATATAAACCAGTGGTTCTCAACCCTGGTCCTGGGGACCCCCTGTGTATGCTGGTTTTCGTTCCAACCACAATTGCAATACTTGAATTTTAACAAGTTATTTTTTCTTAATTAGGTGTTTTTTATTGTATAGAGAGAACACTTTAAACTCTTTACTCTCTTAAGCCACTTTATGGTAGCAATAGTTATGCATGCTTTGAAGAAAAAAAATCCCATGTTCATTATGCACATTGTTATATTACAAACAATTACAAAGAAGAGGTAAGAACTCAGGTGAATAGGCTCCTAATTAGGTAATTGAACACAAGTTTAAGTTCCTTCATAATTTTTTCCTTAAACTTAACACAATGCAGGTTTGGCTCGTTATCATTTGCTTTGTCTTTGAATTCTTCATTATTTACCAAACGGTTAGTTTTAGTGGCCATGTGTCCACAATTTCACCAATTATGAGCCAATTGATTCACCTCAGTCTTTAATTTGATCAGTTAAAACATTTTTTACCTCCTTTTAATTGTTTACAATACAGCACAATGTGAATATTGGACTTTTATTCTTCATGGCATGCATAGCTATTACTAACATAATGTGGCTTAAGAATGTAAATAATCCCTCTAAACATTAAAAACACCTAATTAAGAAAATTGAACAGCTTGTTAAAATTCAAGTATCGCAATTGTGGTTGGAACGAAAACCAGCATACACCAGGACCAGGGTTGAGAACCACTAATATAAACTACATGGGTCGGCACCCTTGATCTGGTGCCCTCTTGTGGACATTTTTGAAACCGCATCATAGTGTGTCACCTGACAGTGACATTGAGACAAAAGGCAAAAGTTAATTAGTAGGTTACAGTTTAATGTATTTTTTAGATGTTGCAACTGTCCCTAGGCTTGGGGACCGTTGCAACATCTGACCGACTTCCATTAAAACAAATTTGATGAACTACATGTCAAATGTGATCATCTTTAAATGTATAGGTATAGGTTTGGGTAATTAGTAGACGTAAATTTAAATATATAAAATCTGGTTGGTCAATATCTGAGTGAGAGAAATGCAAAAAATTATTGCAACTGTCCCCACTTACACCTACTATCTAACAGTATTTTACCTCTGTGACAAAATTTGGAACACTTATCTTGCACACTTATTTTCATTTCTGTTTTTAGAGTGTTGTTTACTTATTTTTCTATTTGTGTGCTATTAAAATAATGGTGTAATATTCAAATGTTCCAAAAGCTTCAAGGACCTTTGATTTACCTGAACTCCTAAACACAACCCTACTGGTACCTTACAACCAAAGCCTACATGGGCTCTTGTACTCAAAAAAATGTATTTACAGTGAAATTAATGCTAAAAATGTTTGCTGCTTGCACACTGCGTGTGGTTTGCATGACTGTGTCTGCCCCAAGATTTTTTGAAGGGCAGGGGGTGGTGATTGTCCCTTGCTGGCGATTTTCACATTTTAAACTACAACCCCAATTCCAAAAAAGTTGGGACCAGTATGTAAAATGCACATAAAAGCAGAAAGCAGGGATTTGTAAATTCTCTCTTACATATATTTAATTGAAAACAGTACAAATAAAATATATTTAATGTTTCACCTTATCAACTTTATTGATTTTTGTAAATATACGCTATCTTCCAACCATCATCTTCCAAATTTGATGCCTGCAAGACGTTCCAAAAAAGTTGGGACGGGGCCAAAAAAAGATTGGGGCTGCGTCCCAATCCAGTTTTGCTCCACCCTTGTAAACTTCACTTGGGAGATGTGACGCACATACCAATAAACAGGAGTATACACTTGCGTTTAGCGAGTGGGAGGGGAGCGAGGGCGGAGCGGGGTTATTTGAATTTGAGACGCACGTCACCCCCATCTATACTCGGAAGTAACCGGTGCTGCTGCACAGTGGCGTATCGTGGGATCTCAGATCATGTAAAACGCCTGTCACTGTAGACTACATTTAAACGGATTGAAACTCTCAACCTGTTTACATTTATTATCAGTCAAGCAATTGATTTACTGAATAACAAATATCAATAAATACAGCAAGTTTTGTGGGCAAGCATATTTCTTTGTCATAAAATCGGTTGTAGCATTTAAATATGTAGGACAGCCCGTGCGCTGGAATAAAGCATTTAAACTGAACATATTCTCAACCTGTTTCCGTTCATTTTGCTCGCTTATGTCAATCAAACAAAGTCCCTGAATCAATTATATATAGGCTAATGATTAACAAATGACAATGACCAAAGAGATTACTAACGTGGTATTGTTTAATAAGGGTGGCAATAATTCTGAATAATTAACTGGCAAAAAATCCCAACGTTTTCTGTGAGTTGCACGTTAGCATTGCGTTTTTCCTCATCACGTTAAAGAATGTAATTTAAGACTTTCGATTTGGTCAAAACGATTTATACATTAGAAAGCATACCTCTTAAAGAAAGAAAAACCTCTTAAATTGCTGGAACCAGCGTTTAGCGCAATGCATGCTTTCAAGCTAGAAAAACGAATTTACCTAAATATGTGCTGTTCATTGATCACTTCGCATGACATAGTCAATTAACGCATTTTGCGTCAGCACAAATGTGGATAAAGCCTAGTAAAATGCTGTACACGTTTATTTACCTATTCGTCTTGGTTATTCCGAAATTAAATTGTTTGGCTATCTGGGAAATTATAGGCTACGGAAAAATATTTAGACACGAGTAGCCTAATAATCCGTTTAAAAGCAAGATTAAGATAGAGAACCTGGTAGCCTACATCACACAGTACGCTACACTGTTGCTGCATAAAGCAATTTGCTAAACCATGAAATACAAAATAGCAAACTACTACTTGATTAACCTGTATTTATTAGCCTATACAGCGTCTTTTCCATTCTGTATGCGCTTTTAATGTACAATCCCGCGATAAACATTAACGTGATTATCACTGAACAGGACGTTCGATGTGAATTGTGGGTAATATGAGCTTGCAGAGTCTACTCTTTTGCAGACTCGTTCCCTTGAGAAAAGTTGAGGGTGGAGGGGCTATGTCACAAACTTCACTTGGCTTTCTAACGGATTGGACTCACACTTAAAATGGAGACATCCTGGTCTCAAAGGGGATTCCCCCAAGTGAAGTTTGAAAGTGAAGTTTATGGGGGTGGAGCAAAATCTGGATTGGGACGCAGCCTGGGAAGTTCAAAAAACACCCGTTTGGAACATTCCACAGGTAAACAGGCGATGCTATCATGGCTGGGTATAAAAGGATATCAAAACACTCTTTTTGATTTTATTTTCAGGTATTCAAATGCAGAGAGGTTATAGTATCGCTTCTAAGAGTACCTGAAAATAAAATATCAAGAGTGTTTTGATATCCTTTTATATCGTCCATGAATAGGATGGTGACGGCCGATAGCACCCCGAACTGCAGCTCCTGTGAGGGAGCACCCAAGCAAGCTACGAAGAACCCTTCTAAAAAATACACCCAGGGATGCCCCAGAGGGGGGGAGGATGAGCATCCCAATTGGACAGATTTATTGGCAATGACCCACGCAAATGGACAATCGACTATGAGCGCAGTCTGTATCTGCGGCAAGGTGGGCAAAAACTCGAGAGGTCTGAAGATCCACCAGACAAAGATGGCCCGCTTGAGGGCAGAACAAGTGAAGCAACGCGCAGGAGCAGTAGCCAGTCAGTTTCTCCGGAGGTGGTTGGGGCTCCCTCGGTCCTGAAGCAGCATCGCCCTGTATGGGCATTCCATCTAGCTGTAGCTCCCCATCAGCGGCCTATCAGAGGAGTTTAAAGTCACTCAAGCAAGGGAGGTGATGATGTACCGAGACTCCTCTGATGTTAAAGTCGCTTCGGCAGGAATCCTCGTAAAGATCGGAAGGAACTGGCAGGCACAGGAAGCAGTCGACAGAGCGGAGGCACGGCTGCGGCACAACATCCTGGTGGGCATTGGCGGTGGGGCGGGCAGGACTGGGCTGTTTTCCCAAACCTCGCTATGACAAAGCCCGTGGAAAAGAGAAGCGTCAGCTGGTTCAAGATGAGATACGAGCAGAGGTGGAGAAAGAAAGCTGCAGCAAGATGGTCGGCATGTACAAACAAGGCACCTGGACCAGATGGGAGCATGCGGAACCTGGACAGTGTGCGCAGGAACCATTGCGCATTAAGTTTCTCATCCAATCAGTTTATGACGTTCTCCCAAGCCCGGCCAACCTGCACTGTTGGGGCATGGCAAACACTCCATCATGCCAACTCTGCCAGAAGAGGGGCACCTTGAGCACATCCTCAGTTGCTGCTCGAACGCATTGGAGGAAGGGCGATACCGCTGGCGCTATGACCAAGTCCTAAAGTCTTTGGGGAATCAGCACAGCGATTCACAACAGCAAGAATCAGCACACCCTCAAACAGTCCATCACCTTCATCAGAGCTGGGGAGAAGGCACAACATCAGCCTAGCTCCTCGGGAGGGCTTCTCGCCACCGCACGGGACTGGCAGTTCCAAGTCGACCTAGGAAGGCAGCTCAAGTTCCCAGGAAACATTGCAACCAATTCGCTCCGCCCAGACATGGTGTTAACATCGGAGTCCACAAAGCAAGTGGTTCTGCTGGAACTTACTGTCCCCTGGGAAGACCGGATTGAAGAAGCCAATGAGCGCAAAAGGGCTAAATATGCAGATCTTGTCACAGAGTGTTGGAGCAATGGCTGGAGAACCCGCTGTGAGCCAGTCGAAGTTAGGCGCTGGGGCTTTTGCTGGCCATTCATTACAGCGAACTCTCAAACTTGGAGTGAAAGGACTGCAGTGCAGAAGAGCCACCAAGAACATTCTGGAGGTTACTGAAAAGGCCTCGTGGTGGTTGTGGATCCGGAAGGGGGATCCGTGGAGCAGGGTGCCACTTGGACACAAGTCAGGGACTGATGACCCCTGGCTGGGTCGCCCGGGCGAGGGTGTCTGATGATTAAAGACCCGAAACACCCTGTGACGCCGGGTCCATCACTGAAGAGGTGTCCAAGTAGCACCAGAAGGTGCATTCTGGAACTATACCCAGTCATGATAGCATCACCTGTTTACCTGTGGAATATTCCAAACAGGTGTTTTTTTAAACTTTTTTTTTGGCCCTGTCCCAACTTTTTTGGAACGTGTTGCAGGCATCAAATTTGGAAATAGCGTATATTTACAAAAATCAATAAAGTTGATAAGGTAAAACATTAAATATCTTTTCTTTGTACTGTTTTCAATTAAATAATATGTAAAAGAGAATTTACAAATCACTGCTTTCTGCTTTTATGTGCATTTTCCATAGTCGCAACTTTTTTGGAATTGGGGTTGTACATATAACTGCGATTTCCTGCAAGATTTCTTTAAATAATGTAACAAACAATTTAACTTATATTGTGAAGGCTAGCTTAACATAAATGAGAACGAATGACTTTTGTGATGTTTTAAAGTTTTTTTATTTTATTATTATTATTCACTCCATGCTGACGTACATGGGATTTGTTTTGTTTTGGGGGTTTTGTACAGTGCTATCTATTATCAAATAATATAATACAATGAAGTACCAAATTAGATCAGTTACATCACACAATTCTAGCTATATTATTCTATCCAGATGAATCAAAATGAAATATTCTGAAATAAATCTATACTTGTCATTTTTAATCAATTAACCTTTATTTTCTGAAAGTTGAAAGTCTTTTGACTCGCTTCTCTCTTCCTTTTGGGAGGCATTTTTCCTTAATGATGTACTCTGAGAAATTAATGAAATGTAGGCCTAATGCATTAAACATTGACATTTGCCTACACATAGGCTAATTACATAAGCTTTCATCATAACATTTTACATTCTTCTTGACTTACATTTTCAATCCGATATTAGCATCGTGCACGGCACTACACTGACAGGAAAACGGGTGAGATGAGTGTAGTGCTTTCAGTTCGGGAGGTGATCAGGCATGTGCAGGAGTGCTTTCAGTTCGGGAGGTGATCAGGCATGTGCAGGAGTGCTTTCAGTTCGGGAGGTGATCAGGCATGTGCAGTAGTGCTTTCAGTTAGGGAGGTGATCAGGCATGTGCAGGAGTGCTTTCAGTTCGGGAGGTGATCAGGCATGTGCAGGAGTGCTTTCAGTTCGGGAGGTGATCAGGCATGTGCAGTAGTGCTTTCAGTTCGGGAGGTGATCAGGCATGTGCAGTAGTGCTTTCAGTTCGGGAGGTGATCAGGCATGTGCAGGAGTGCTTTCAGTTCGGGAGGTGATCAGGCATGTGCAGGAGTGCTTTCAGTTCGGGAGGTGATCAGGCATGTGCAGTAGTGCTTTCAGTTCGGGAGGTGATCAGGCATGTGCAGGAGTGCTTTCAGTTCGGGAGGTGATCAGGCATGTGCAGTAGTGCTTTCAGTTCGGGAGGTGATCAGGCATGTGCAGTAGTGCTTTCAGTTAGGGAGGTGATCAGGCATGTGCAGGAGTGCTTTCAGTTCGGGAGGTGATCAGGCATGTGCAGTAGTGCTTTCAGTTCAGGAGGTGATCAGGCATGTGCAGGAGTGCTTTCAGTTCGGGAGGTGATCAGGCATGTGCAGGAGTGCTTTCAGTTCGGGAGGTGATCAGGCATGTGCAGGAGTGCTTTCAGTTCGGGAGGTGATCAGGCATGTGCAGGAGTGCTTTCAGTTCGGGAGGTGATCAGGCATGTGCAGGAGTGCTTTCAGTTCGGGAGGTGATCAGGCATGTGCAGGAGTGCTTTCAGTTCGGGAGGTGATCAGGCATGTGCAGGACACGGGAAGGAAGGACACGTTTCTCTGCTTTTACGTATAATTTGTTCTCCAACAGACTTTGGAGAACTTGGCGCACATGCTTGACATGGTCTTGGGGATTCTTAGAGAAAATGTAAATATCATCCAAATAGACAAACACTGACCGGTTGAGGAGGTCGCGGAGAACATAATTAATGAGGGCCTGGAATATCGTTGGGGCGTTAGTAAGGCCGAACGGGACCACCAAGTACCCAAGGGCGATGTTGAATGCAGTCTTCCACTCGTCTACCTCCTGGATCAGGACTAGGTTGTAGGCATTCCGGAGGTCCAGTTTGGAAAAGATGGTGGCGACGTGAAGGGGTTCAAAGGCAGAGTTGATTAAGGGCAGAGGGTATTTGTTACAGACAGAGATGGCATTCAGGTCGCGGTAATCAATACAGGGACGGAGTGAGCCCTCCTTCTTAGAAACAAAGAAGAAGCCTGCCCTACTGGGGACAAGGAGGGTCAGATAATACCTGCAGCCAGTGAATCGCGAATGTAAGTTTCCATAGCGGCTTTCTCCAGGATGGACAGGCTGTAGAGGCGGCCAGACGGGAGTGGGGCCCCAGGCAACAGGTCGATGCAGCAATCATAAGGTCTGTGGGGAGGCAAGGACATAGCAAGTGACTTGTTAAATACCTCTGACAGGTCATGGTACTGACATGGGACATTAGACAGGTCGGGTTTCGAAGCGCTAGGGGGCGCCCTAGCCCCTCCAGACGGAGGCAAAGCAGAACGGAGACAGAGTGGCATCTGGGGCTCCAGCTCTGTACTTGAGTAGTTTCCCAATTGAGGTGGGGATTGTGCAGCTTTAGCCAGGGCTGGCGAGGACCATGGGAGACTGGGAGGACTGGATGATGAGAAATTGGACAGTTTTCCGGTGGTTGCCAGACAGGACGAGTTGAAGGGGTATGGTGGAGTGCGTGACGCGGGCCAGAAGTTTGCCGTCCAAGGCGTAGGCACTGAGAGGGTTGGAGAGTGGTTCCATGGGAATTCCAGATTGAGTGACTAAATGGAGGTCGATGAAATTGGAGTCTGCTCCGGAGTCCACCAGAACTGACAACGAGGCAGAATGGGTGCTCCACATGAGTTGCCTTCAACAAGAAGCGGAACTGGGCAGGTGAAGTCGTAGAAATCGGGCTCGCCAGTATGCCCAGGTTTACCGGCGAGCCCCCCCTTTTGGGCGGATGAGACAGGAGGCTACGCGGTCCTTTCCATTGTTTCAATTGACAACTCTCTTGTTGGGGCTATGTTTCCTTTCAATTAGCCAAGTCCAACAGCTTGTTAAGGTCTGTAAGCACTCTTTTTTAACTGCAGGCTAATGTGCCGGTATGTTTTAGAAATGCAAATTACAAGGTGATTCCATCATTTTTTCCTCTACTTGATCTGGAAAAAAATATGCCATTGAAATAATTAAATTTTATTTGTTTGAGGTATGTTTCACAAAGCCAGAATGTTCAGCTATTAAACAAATATGTTTTGTGTCATATCTGTGATTTGTTTATTTGCTACGAAGTAAAAAAGCTGGGTGAACATCCTCTGAGTGTGGTGATTCCATAATTTTTGCCAAGGGGTGTATACCTTCCTGAACCGTGTCTGTCTGTGGCACATCCTGTAGAGTAGCTAGCTTCTCTCCCCATGCGCTTTGCAAACCGTGACGTTGCATGTGAGAATCTGACCTTTTGCCGCATTCCTCGTCTTGTTTAAATTAGGTATTTAGCCTGTCGTGATTTGAGTGCCTAGGCACTGTTGGGGTTCTCCTGTGGATTTTATGACCTCGTGGTGCTGGGGTGTCTTTCATGATATCAAATGATAGCCTATACCTGAGTAGCCTAAACAGTTGTAGACTGAGGGAAAGTTTAACATGGTGGACTCTACAAAGGTTTATAAATAGCCTACTCTCAGGCTATGCTGTACTTTCTTATATAAGTAAAAAAGCTTTTTAGTAAAATGCGCAAATAGGTCAGATTCGAATATGTAACGTCGCCATTCGCAAAGAGCATGGGGAGAGTAGCTACTCTACAGGATGATCCCATGCTACTTGTGGACCGCTTTACCAGCACCAGTCACATATAAGACTTTTGATTTCATGTGTCTGATAATGACTAGTTTAGAGAAACTGCTTTGGAAAAAGTCCATTGATCTCCAGTCATTCTGTGAGCGCCTATTGTCTGTCTAATAAGTTCCAACTGCGGACCTTCCAGCCCCGAAGTTATACTTCTTGCTCCACCTACCCTCTTTGACCGTAGCCTCGCGAACCGATTTCAATGAAGGCGCACACTCTACACACAACCACTAGGCTTCTACATTGCCTGGCCAAAAAAAAAAGTCGCACACACTAATATTTTGTTGGACCGCCTTTAGCTTTGATTACGGTGCACATTCGTTGTGGCATTGTTCCGACAACCTTATGCAACGTCAGAACATTTATTTCTGTCCAGAGTTGCATTAATTTTTGGCCGAGATCTTGTATTGACGATGGGAGAGTCAAACCACTCCGTAAAGCCTTCTCCAGCACATCCCAAAGACTTTCAATGGGGTTAAGGTCAGGACTCTGGTGGCCAATTCATGTGTGAAAATGATTCCTCATGCTCCCTGAACAACTCTTTCACAATTTGAGCCCGATGAATCTTGGCATTGTCGTCCTGGAATATGCCCATTGATGGGATAACCTGGTCATTCAGTACATTCAGGTACTCAGCTGACTTCATTTTATTGCTGCATAACGTTGCTGAGCCTAGACCTGACTAATTGAAGCAACCGCAGATCATAACACTGCCTCCAGAGGGTTGTACAGTGTGCACTATGCATGACGGGTGCACCGGCGACTTTTCTTTTGGCCAGGCAGTGTAGAAGGTGGGCCAGACAGCTGCGTGTCGGCGGCAGTACATTCCGCAAGCACATACGTTACGGCAAATTTTGAGAGGGCAGGTAAAATAAAAATCCGTTTTGTATATTCAAAAAAGTGGCTAGCCAAAATGTGGAATGGAACACACTGCCTCTACCTGTATTTATGATTCTAAGATGTGTTTTGGATGTTTCTGTGCATGACACTCTTTTCTGTGTTGGGAAGGGTTGAGTGGGTGGGGTTGAGGATAGGGGAGAGACTTCTTTTATTGTAAACACAGGACCACAGCAGGGCTAAAAATCCTACATACTACACCTTGATGTGATGCGCTGATATGTGGATCCTGGCTAACTGAACCCTCCCTAAACCTGGGTGATGCTACTGCCAATCAGATGCAATTTTTGGGAATTTGTGCGTTGTATGTGCTGTGACCTGACCACAGACGTAAAAGCCAGACAACGTGTGAGGCAAAGTCAAACTTCAAAGTAATTTATTTTTAAACATTCACAAAGTGCTATGTAGTCCCCTGGTAAAGATATTTTCGAAATAAAATGAGACCGCTGGGGATTTCATAGTAAGCTCTTATTTCCAGTACAATTTTTAATGCATTATTTTATAACTCAAAATAAATCCTAAACTGCACGACTATAACATGATAAAGCTTTCTCAGCCACATCTATGGCTATGCCCCAGATTCAATCTCTTTCAGCAATACTCTAGTTTTTCTTTTCAGTATTTAAACATTTTTCATTTAGCTTTAAATTATTTAAACTTAAAATTTATTTAATTTTTTAAATCTTGCTTTAATTGAGGTTTAGAATGGAACGCATTGCTGCCAAGATTGAAAGTGGTCATAAGTTTATAAAAAGTAAATGTGTGGACACATTTGAGCTCAACATATGAAAAGGTGGAAGCATAGGGATTGGTACTTCAGTCCTCAGGGGTCTGGTTGCATAGAGAGCTGTAGTGGTCAGCGGTGAGGGAATAGGCTGACAAGGCCTTCTTAAATTCTTTCAGGGGGCAGTAGACTCCACTGCAACCTGGGATCAGCTTGTCCTGATGATACAAAAGGGAAAAAAAACTATTTTAGTTTTCTGTAATTACCTATTAATTTGCTTTAGATGTATATAACCATTTGTACTTAGCATTGTACATCATACACTTCTCTACAGAATGTGTAAAAATGGTGATCCCCCACGAATAGGTGAGACATTACTTCCTGAGAAATGTTAATGAGTCTGCCAACTGTTGAACCATGTGCTACTTCATCTTCCCACTCTCTCCCCTGACCCTTGACCCCTGACCCAGTGGCCTGGGTCCTCTCACCTGGCCGATGTAAGACACCTTGACAAAGGCCTCCTTGGTGACACGGTGCTGGTGGAGTTCCACCGTGATCTCGGCAGCGTAGGGCGGCCACTTCATGTCGAAGATTCCCAGTGCCATCAGGCAGGGCATCAGCGTGGTGTCGTGCACCGAGTAGAGGTACAGCTTTCTGAGAGGAAATGCAGGTGTGAGTGCCTGTTTCTTTATTTTGTGGAAACTTTACCCACAGGAAGGACACGATGGAGTTTCTCCAACTCCGTCTCAGGTTATTAAATGCAACCAGGTCTTATCACTTTTAATTTCTTTATGCAGTTGAAAACATCCATGTACCAGGACTTCAAAATGCAAATACTGCAGGGATCAACCTTAAGCAATTTGTCTAGCATTTTAAGGAAACAAATTTTAGACATTGTGTTCTGTTACTAAATTCTAGTATTACAGTAAAAGGTCATTCCTATTCATTTATTTCACATGCATGTATAGGTTTTAAGAGTACAGTGGTGTTCAAAAAAATAGCAGTACAACATCAGTAACCTGATGAACCACTTATTAGTAGTAGTGATATTTCTGCATGGCAAATAATTTACTTGTAGATGTAGTAGTGTAATAGAAAAACAACAGACCCAACAGTCATGACATGCACGCTGCTTGTTCTGAGTAATTGACTCATTCATTGAAAGGGGCGTGTTCAAAATAATAGCAGTGTGGAGTTTAATTAGAGAATTCATTAATTCTGTGAGAAAAAAAACAGGTCAAACAGGTATTCCACAGGAAACCGGTGATGCCATCATGATTCTGTATAAAAGGATATCAAAAGACTCCTGATATCTTATTTCCAGGTACTCTTAGAAGCAATACTATAACCTCTCTGCATTTGAATGGATCTCTATGGGAATTGGGGGATGGGACTAGATTAAGCTGTAAATTACACGGGAATAGTATGGAACACATGGTTGGCTAAATGGCTGTAAGTCAACAAGGGTCTGAGGTATCAAACAAGCCTTAAACCATCACTCTGCTGCCAGAAATACAGTAGATATGGATGGATAACTTGAAGAGTTTCTTCTCCTGACTTATTTTTCCATAGAGTTCAATAGGAAAATTTGGGGAGAAACAACCCTTCAAGTGATCCATCCATATCTACTGCATATCTGGCAGCAGAGTGATGGTTTGAGGCTCGTTTGATACCTCAGACCCTTGTTGACTTACAGCCATTTAGCCAACCATGGGTTCCATACTATTCCCGTGTAATTTACAGCTTAATCTAGTCCCACCCCCCAATTCCCATAGAGATCCATTCAAATGCAGAGAGGTTATAGTATTGCTTCTAAGAGTACCTGGAAATAAGATATCAGATATCAGGAGTCTTTTGATATCACCTGTTTACCTGTGGAATACCTGTTTGACCTGTTTTCTTTCACAGAATGAATTAATTCTCTAATTGAACTCCACACTGCTATTATTTTGAACAAGTCCCTTTCAATGAATGAGTCAATTACTCAGAACAAGCAGCATGCATATCATGACAGTTGGGTCTGTTGTTTTTCTATTACACTACTACATCTACAAGTAAATTATTTGCCATGCAGAAATATCACTACTACTAATAACAGTGGTTCCTCAGGTTACTGATGTTGTACTGCTATTCTTTTGAACACCACTGTACTTAAAGGGATAGTTCACGGTCCATTTTGAAGAATTTGATATTGTTTTACTAACCCCCGAAATAGTATGTAAGGCTGTAGTGATGCTGTCCTGGTCTCACCGTTGTAGCTATCCTGCATTGGAGCAATGCTAACAATTAGCATTTTGCCATTGGATACAATTTTCCCCCGGCTAACTTGCTTTAAAATAACCGCCTAAATCTACTCAAATAAGGTTTAACAACAGCTTTACAAGTGTCGTTTTTGGAAACAAAAATCCACATATGATTACCGAGTGCACAAGGACGATATTTTGGCTCAAATTACGGTATATGATTGTCGTTTCAGCCTCTGTTTAGATTTATGAACATCCAGTAAGAGAAAAGTAACCAGCATCACATTGCGATACGGAAGTAGACTGGAAGATAGCTTGCTAGCGTTTAGTCTGCCTATAAACGAAGGAGAAGCAGCTAGCGTTTGGTTTCTTAGCGAAATGTCTTGATTATGAAGATGATGACGGGGTGGAATTTGTAGTTGAACCATACTTGTTTGAGCCGAAATGTACTGATTTAGAATTGGAAGAAATAGATGCTGACCACGGTTCTTGCGCAGTGATACTAAAAGTTACCGGCTCTCTTACCGGATGTTCATAAATCTAAACAGAGGCTGAAACGACAGTAATTTGAGCCAAAATATCGTCCTTGTGCACTCGGTAATCACATGTGCATTTTCGTTTCCAACAACGATACTTGTAAAGCTGTTGTTAAACCTTATTTGAGTGGATTTAGGCGGTTATTTTAAAGCAAGTTAGCTGGGGGGAAATTATATCCAATGGCAAGATGCTAATTGTTAGCTACAATGGTTAGACCAGGACAGCACCACTACAGCCTTACATACCATTTCGGGGGTAAGTAAAACAATATCAAATTCTTCAAAATGGATGAACTATCCCTTTAACTCATTAAATGTCGCAGGCGACATAAGTCCACAAAAATACCAATGTTCCAAAGTGCCATGGGTGACTTATGTCGACCAAAATGTGTAAACAGTGAAAACTTTTAAAAAATCCAATCAAAATGCTGTTATTGGCTATAAACCATGACATGATGCCCAAATGTTATCTGTATGGCTGTATGAGTGGGCCGAGCTCATAGCAGAATATTTTTTGAGTCTGGTCCCGGCAAATGCGTGACCTGTCGAGAGTGATTAATAAAAACATGAATAAACAGCCATCCAATTCAGTAAATTGCTGAAAACACAAGGTACAAACACAACGACATGCCTAAATTCTGCACATAGTCCAACATAACGTGTGGGCTGACTATTATTGTTGAGTTACGTCCAGTGTTGGGCATGTTACTCAAAAAAAAAGTACTATAATAATTGTTACCGTTTGAAATGGTAACAGAGATACGATACACAATACTTTACAGACAAGGTAACACGATACACTACTTTTGCGTTACCGCCCAAAAGTTCTGCGATTCAGCTCTCATAATATGGCATAGGAATAGGCAACTAACGGTCCTACATGAAATGACAGCAACATAACAGCATTTAATATCCTAGAAGATAATGTGTAGAAATAGCCATAGTAAACACATAATATCAGATAGAATTGGAAACTTCAAAGTTGGAAAGCTACAGACTCTGGGATATTCGCGGCATGTGCCTTGGCAATGCAAACCGTGATTGAAGGAATGATAGGCTATCAGAAAATTTGAAACCATTTAATCAAGTTGCCGAATAGGACTTGATTTTGCAGTTGCAAAATATATTTAGTTCATGTTGAACACAGTGGCATAGCCAGGAATTAATTTTCGGATGGGCCTGAGCAAAAGTGGGTGGGTAATTTAAAAAAAATCAAATACACACTCCAACAGACAGCCTATGACAAACCGTAATGCAATGGTTCGTATGGGAACACCCCTACAACAATGTTGTCCCCATACAAAATAATCAAACAATAAAATCACTTATCTGTCTTTTCAATATAACAAAATCTATAGGCTAATATAAACCAGAACACGTGACCTGGCTCCTAATATGACCAGACAAAGTTGCGAGACACTCAATGGACAAAGCACACAGTCATGTAGGGACGAGGCTGAAGGTGGTTTCTTAATCGCAGCTTCTTATTCGTAATTCCCGGTCCACCTTAAATTTTTTGAACTGGTTTCTTTTTGGCAGTTGCTTGTTCGCAATATCACAGGCTGATTCACAACAGTTTTTAAAGGCTTAAATCATCTTGGGCCACACATTATATCTATGAAAGCGGACATATACTCTTCATACGACATGATTTGTGTCTGGCCCAGTATATATTTCATGCTCAAAAACACTAATGAAAACCCAGCTTCTCTTCCTGGTTGGGCTGGGAGCAGCAATTGTGCCGTTGCTCACTGGCGCCACTGTGATTGGCTCCAGTATAGGGCTGTGTCCGAATCAGAGCCCTGTTCCCTGTCTACTGTCCCCTGTCCACTCAGACCCCAGTCTACTATGTGCCCTGTCCCCTCACATTGCAAGCAGTGTGCGAAAGAAATCCCGCAAAACTCTTTCCAAACTAGTGAGGAAGTAGTTCATAATATCTTTTTTAATTTTTTAATTTTTATTGAGAATATCAATCAGTTAACATATGACAATTGTTACAAAGTGTAGACTATGAATGAAGATAAGAATTAACAAAAATAAAAAAGAGTATTTTGTAATATGACCCACTCTTGTACCATAGATATGCATATACGCTCTAAGTCTTTTACGTTTTTACTTCCGAGTTACTTACTGAAATTATCGGGTGAGTGCACAGTTCTGCAGATGAGTGTGCTCCTGAATTCCCTCAACAAAACCCTGGAAATAAGGGCTTCATCCTGGTATTTTAAGTGCCCCCATTTGTGAGAAAAAGTCACCCACTCAAAAGGTTTTTGAGGAAGTGGACTCAAATATGCGTACTCAAAAGGGTGTAGGGCTCTGATTCGGACACAGCCTAGGTCTTTCACCATGTAAGTCAATGGCAGAAATGTGGTCAAAATACTCAGTCAATAAATTTTTCCCACAAAAAAATTTAATTGCAATAGGTACCTTTCCATCATTTAATGCCTCTGCATGTGCTGATTTTTTTAAATATTGTGTCATTTGGACAGGGTATTAACATTTGTTCAGGACCAATCAGAGGGACAGGTTGAGTCCTCTTTGGCTCCACGGAGCAGACGTAGTTTGTACAAACGGGCGGCGAAAAAGACATCCGGAGCCTCAATTCAGTTTTTACGAGGCCGTAGAAAGGCAATGGGTGATGTCACAGTGGCTTTGTCCATATTTTTATACAGTCTATGATTCAAACTAATTTTTAACCACTCCACAGATTTCATGTTAGCAAACTATAGTGTTGGCAAGTCAGACATCTCACTTGTAAGAGTACCAGAAAATAAGATATCAAGAGTCCTTTTATGTTGTTGGGTCACAGACATCAGGACGTCATGGCATGCAAAGGATATGCGACCAAATATAAAACATTTAAAGGCACAGTCAACTTAGTGTATGTAAACTTCTGACCCACTGGAATTGTGATATAGTGAAATAATCTGTCTGTAAAAAATTGGAAAAAAATCTGTTGGAAAAATTACTTGTGTCATGCACAAAGTAGATGTCCTAACTGACTTGCCAACACTATAGTTTGCTAACATGAAATCTGTGGAGTGGTTAAAAATGAGTTTTAATGACTTCAACCTAAGTGTATGTACACTTCTGACTTCAACTGTATTCATTACTTCTTATATTATGGTGAACGCATATGCGGTCCATAGCAAAATTGGGGCAGGTTTTAGAGGGTTTATTCGCTTTGGGCCAGTCTTAGTTAGGGTGCGTCCCAATACTCGAAAAATGCATCCTCCTTTCCTCCACTACCACCTCCTCTCCTCCATTGTGTCCTAATCTAATGTTGCTGATCACATATTAATTGTTACATGTTAATTAATGTCTCAACACAAACCGCAGTGTCAGGTACACTGTATATACTGTACATGCAACTACTTGTGCTTGAAATGTACAGGCTGTTTTGCATGCTTCCGGGTAGGAGACGAGTGGAAGAAGGGAGGTGAGGAGTGAAGAATATTGGGACCACTCACACTTGGAGGGGGTCCTCCCCTGTTGAACCAGTCTAATTTCTGCCCGGACCATATGCCAAACGCGGTGCCGAAAATGGATCTGCGGGCTAATTTAGCCCCCCTTTTAAAGGGTTAAATCGTCTTGGGCCACACATTACACACAATATATCAATGCAAACAGACATATACTTTGTATAAAAAGTGATTAGTGCCTGGCCCAAACATGTTTCCTGCTCAAAAACAAATGAAAAACAAGTTTTTTTTTATTTACCACTCAGACTTCAACAGGGGGTCTTCCCCTGTTGAACTAGTCTAATTTCTGCCTGGCCAAAATGGGTTTTCTATGCCAAATGTGGTGCTGAAGATGGGTCTGCAGACTAATTCCTCCCCGCCTTTTAAAGGGTTAAATCGTCTTGGGCCAGTAATATGCAACCTAGCCTATGAAGATACATTCCTGCACTATTAGCTCAAATCATCTTCAGCCTGCCCAAGAGGGTTTTCCATCTCAACTCATGGGTCAAAAATCTATGCGCTAATTCAGACCGGTATTTCAAGGGTTAAATCATGTTGGGCCACTCATATCACACTGCCTATTCATCAATATGGACATATAGTATCAGCTCATATATAGTTTATCCTGGCCCAAAGTGGATTTAAAATACTGCTATTTAAATCCTTCTCATGAACTCAAACTCTGAATGCACCTGGAAAGTGTCTGCAGACTTTACAATATGCATCCCTAGCTTTACTGTAGCTTTACTGTAAGGTACTTCCCCAGTAATATCTTGTGCATGCTCCGCTTCCTTCGTTTCACAAAGTTCGGGCCAGGTCTGATCCAAGCTGCCTGACACAATTTCCTCCAATTGCGTTTTTTATTTTTTTTATTTAACTAAGTGATTGATAGGCTATTTAGCCATGTTAGCTAATTTGACTAGCTAGCAGCTAGCTTACTTATCAATATCAGATGCTGCCATTTTTCATGTGGGCTACGTAAACATTAGCGGATGTAGGGGGCCGGGATTTTTTTTCTTCTATTCCCTGTTGCGCCAACAACAGGGAATAGACTAGATCTACTATATTTATTCTGATCAAATATTTATTTGGATCAACGGCAACTAATTAAATCAGAGTAACAAGCAATTTCCAAGATTAGTAACTGTAACGACGATACTGAAATTGGACCAGTAACGTGATAAACTACTCGTTACCGCAAAAAAGTATTGTAGATACAGTAACGCGATACAAAGTAACACTGGTTATGTCTAAATTAACATTCTGTAACTAACTCGCTACAGCTCTGATTTAACGTTATTTGAAAAAATCTAAAACATGGTTTGGTGACAGTCAAGATTTAAATTAGCATATCTCGCTTAATACATGGAGTAGAAAGATAATATTGATATCACCAGAAAGTTGAGAATCTCCTCAAAATGAGGGAGCAGGTCACATATGTGACGGATGCTGGTAAAAATGGTCCGCAAGTCACATTTCTGCAATTCACAGTAGAGCACAAAATAGGGAGGAAAACGAAAAAATTCGTTTTTTTTCCCATATAACGAAAGTTTAAGTGTTTTAGAAGTCGCTTAAAATAATATACAACATATTTACGATCTCTAAATACCTGTAATAAGTCGCACAAATATGCTTGTTAAACCATGTTTGCTGGGGGCGGGCTTCAATTTGAGGGACAGACTATAATCAGCTGTCCATTAACACCTTCCTAGTTTCGACTGGTTCTGAGGTTCAGTATGCCTCGCCCATAAAGAGCCTACTTCTCTGAATAATGTAGCTGCCGGTAGAAGTATAGACAACGGATAATTAATGGAATCCTTTATCCTACAATTCTGAAAGGTGCTAATAAAAAAATAAACACAGCATCATCATCATCAGACAACAGAGACATGCTTATTTTAGGAAGCATATTGACACGTATTAACGTTAGGCTAATGATTCTAAAATGACTCACATCAAAGATTCCAAGTAAAACGAGTCAAACGTACACGATTCACAGTAGCTACTTGCTCCATCTGGACCTCTGGCTTTCGATATGAATATCTTCAGACAAAACTCCATAGAAAAAAGCTAACTAACTTAAGAGCCGTTTTGCGGTCGAATGGAATCAAGTTCAGTAATTCTTTAGTTCTTACCTATTTTGGCACTTGTCCTCTCCACAAATCTCAGCCGGCTCGGGCAGGCTATGAACGGTTCGCCTGTAATCATACTTTAAGCGAGCTATGACAATTTCAATACAAACTAGTGACTTCTTCAATACACCCCCGGCCAGTGGCATCAGTGCTGAGTGCATATGTTTCATTGTCAGAGAAAGAAGTCTGTGGTGTCCATGTTAATTTTTCACTAGTTTGTATAGAAATTATCGCCTATAGCTCGCTAAAAGTATGGATTACGGCTGAGATTTGTGGAGAGGACAAGTGCCAGAATATGTAAGAACGTTCAGAATTACGGAACTCCATTCCATTCAGCTGCAAAACGGCTGTTAAAGCTGGAGTATGTAACTTTTATTTAGAAAAATGTCAGCGAATGGTCATGCTTATTTGGTAGCAATCATAGAAATAACTGTTCTGAGAGAAATCCAGCACCATAGACCATTTATAACCATTTATACCCACCAACATTTATACCCTCGAATTCTGCATTCTAAATCCAGCAATTCGCTCCGAATTTTGTTTTCCAAACAGTGGCTTAACCATGACCACATCGCGGACCAATCAACTGTGAGATTGACCTTGCCAGTAGCTAGCAAGTTCACCAGCTAGACATTTCACAGCGACCCGTTACACCGTTTCTATTTCACGAAAATAAAAATTAAAAGGAATTGGATAAAGCTCCCTCGAAAACTGGAGTAAACATAGGTGCTAATTTCAGAAGGTGGTGAGGTTTTTGGGAACAAATTGGTTTAAAGACAGGTAGGTCAAAAGTTTCAACATGAATGTACTTTCTGCTTGCCAGACAGCTGTAATTACCTATAATGAATAGTAGCTAGGTTGGTAATTGGTATTATTGATAACGTTACTTTATTCGGCGGCTAGTTCTTGGAAGAAGGGCATGCTTGCTAACGTTATATTTCGTAAACTGGCTACGCGGCTATAAGTTACCAAAGCGTAGCTACCAGCTGTAGCCAAATAATGCCTGGTTCAGACTAACGCTACACAAACTCAGTGTTATGCAACAACTTTGCAACAACAGAAAAGATTTCGTTGTTTTACCTGGAATTTTATATGACATTTTTACTGTAAAATACCAATCTGTAATCCTGAAATTGTATCTAGCAGACTTTCACAACGAGGTCTGTGGGGTGGGGGTGTGTCAGTTTCTCTGTGGGCAGGGCCAAGGATGTTGTGACAACAAATGTGGGGAAAAACTGCATACTCTAGCTTTAAGTTACAGCGCTTTTTTACATGGAGCTCTGTCTGAAGATATTCATATCGAAAGCCAGAGGTCCAGATGGAGCAAAGTAGCTACTGTCGTTTGCCGTGAAACCTGTCTGGTTTGTAACGTTACTCGGGTAAGTTTCAGTTTTTGCTATCAATCTCTCTGTTAGTCGAGCTGTGTCCGAATCTACTGCGTCCTAGATAAGGTAGGCTAACGTTACTGCTTACAGCGTAGCTACTGTTTAGTGACATACAGTAGCCTATGTGAAAAATATTACTAAATACTATTATCAGCGAAAACCTAAGCATAAGTATATCATTTGTGGATTTAAACTACACTACATTTAGATAACATTTTGCCGACTTAACTTTCTCACAGCTTGCATACTCAATAGTAGCCTATAGAAGGGCGTTGATTCGGACCGATTTGGACACATCCTTTGTTTAGCAGAAACCAAGTTAGCTAACAGTTAGCTATCTAGCTAGCCGCATGTCCAAACAATTTATAATTTGCAAGCATTTTCGTTGTGATATTCTTGTCTGTCTGTCTGTCTTTGTTTAAAACAAACCAATCCCTTGCTGACTAAGCTAACAGTTAGCTTTCTAGCTAGCCGCGTGCCCAAACAATGTATCTGCAAGCGTGTTCGTTGTGATTTTTGTATCTCTAACGGTCTTTGTTTAGTAACAAGCCTCTGAAATCCAGTCTGATACTCTAGTGGGGGAGTGGTTGGAGGCGGGGTTAGTCAGCTACTTTTCACGCCCATTAAGTTCGCCAGGCTGAGATGTAAATGCAATTCTTTCATACCAACATTCAAAGAAGCATATCTTCTTCAAATATGTACATATTGCAGTGTATGAGACATAATTTGAAAGCTCATGATCTGTACTTTCATAAACTATAAAAACAGAAGAATGACCCGGTGTGACTTGTGGACCGTTTTACCAGCACCAGTCACATATGCATTTGTTCAGTTTATTCTTTACCCAACTACTCAAATAATACAAAGCACTTGTATGTCAAAACAGGTACTGTCAAACTGTCCAGCTGTGTCCAACTTAAAATATATCAAACAAACGCTGATTTTGATGAAAAACCGTTTTCACTATTAGACATCACCAATGATTACCAAGTAATTCTGTTAAATAGGTAAAATAATATGTTTTATTAGAGGTTTGAACATTGACAGGATCAATCAAAAAAATTGCAATGTTGGCAGCCATATTGGCTAGGCACTGCAGGGATTCTAGTGTTCTGGAATACTGGCATTGAATGAGTTAAGCTATCTTGTGGATGAAGCAGTACTATCGCTACCCATTGTGCAAATATGCTCTACTATGCTCTGGGCATCTCTACTGTGCTAACTTTGGCATCTCACCTGTTTGTATCAGATGACACTCCCTGAACTTTGTCCTCCAGGTTTCCCACCAGAATGTTAAGTACCCGTCCAACACACAGCTGAAGATTTTGCCTGATGAAGAAGCAAGTCATTAAAAAAATTTAAGAAATAAGAAATAAGTCTATACTTTGAGAAATACAACGGGCTACTTTACAGTCCTGGTACCCCCTATCCCCTGGGGTCTCACCCCCAGCTACCCTACCTCCTTATCCCTGTGGCTAGGAGACCCCTGATCTCCCTGACGCTGCGAGCAGGCGTGGCCCCTCACCTCGTGCTGGGCTCGAAGATGTGGCATATCATGTCCACCGCTCTCTGCTCCACTGTACTCCTCCAGGTGTTCAGCACAGGGGGACAGGGCAGACCGTGCGTCTGCAGGATGCCCCACACACGTACACGCACACGCGCACACACGCACACACGCACACACACACACACACACGCACACACACACACATTTATTAACCACCATTTCTCTGGAAGCTGTGGATTTATGAGCTCCAGGCTCAGAGGTCCCAAATCAATGGGAGGCAATTATTAGCGAAGATGACCTTAACAGCCAGACGCGGGATCCGAAGCCCGGTTTTCCACTCTAAAGTGCGGTAGCGTTACTTTATCGACAAAAGGCTAGCCTCCTTCGCAAAGCAGAATGTCAGGCTGCCTGCCAGTGTGATGTTTTAGCGTTCGCGGTACCTCTCTGGCCACCATGTCGTCACGGATCAGGATGAAGTCGACCCGCTGGTGCGCAGCGATGCCCAGCGCGCCCTGGATCTTCTTCAGGTCCCTAGCAATGTCTGGGAGCTGCGAAGACTCCACCCAGCGATGGCTGATACAGGAGTTAAAGGAAATTATTCGGACAATTTCTTGTCACATTTGTTTTCTTAACATTGTACTGTATATAGAGTGACTTACAAGGCACTGGTGTTTGTTTTCTATGATGTGGCAGATGAACTACCACCGTACTGTACAACAGACATTGGAATCAGATTTCAACAAATCGGCTGTACTCCCAGAGGAGTGCTGACATGCTAGTCGTCATTTATGCCACAAGTATGTTTTGCCTATTTATATGGAACGTTTGTTAGTGGTGTTGTTTTTCTGTGCGGTAGCCCTGGTTTATACACACATGTAGGTGCAGCCTTCCGTATATCAGACAATATAATAGTAGAACACAATATGCAATTACCATACAGTTTTGTAAAACACTCTGTCTCTTTCAAGAGAGAGAGTGCCAATTTCGCTTTTGTCCCCCTCCCTCATTCAACGTCTTTCTCATTGTTAAAACTGACTCGTCCACTTCCTGCACTCAAGGCAAGGCAGATGCAGTACCTGCTGAAAGTTACAGCAGCAGCCACACCCAGTGTGTTACAGGAGTGCCTAGCCTGGTATGTCTTTGTGGTTAGGAGAAATTCCCCTTAATCTCTGCACCACACAGCCACAGTCATATGAGGGTTTATTCCTCTGATAGTTATCTGGAGCAAAAGGGACGTTGGTAATGTTTAGCATTTTTATGTCTTAACCCCTTCACAGATGCCACATTTGGTCATTTCTCACCTATTTAGGGGGTGTTTGATTTAAGGCATTATAACTCCGGATGTGGGCATCACAGAAGCTTGAAAATGAGTTAAATGAAACAAGACAGTTGCACCATTTACAATACTAACCTAGATTAGTTTATTTTCATAATTTAGGTCAAAATAGTGCCGTCTTAGGCACCCTAGATTTTTTTATGTAGATTTTTTCTTAGATGTTTATTTTTTGTCTTCTGCATTAGTGTGTCAGTAGAAAAGAGAAAATTGTAGATTTACAAACATTGATTTTCCCAAAACTTAATTGAACTTTTGTCAGAGAAAAGAAGAACAAGGAGTTCAGAGGCCTGTTCTCAACATCACTGAGGCTGTCTGGGATTACCTGGACAGACAGAAGCAAGCGAGACAGCCAAAGTCTGCAGAAGAACAGTGGCAAGTTCTCCAAAATGCTTGGAACAATCTACCAGCTGATTTTCTTAGGTACACTGTTGTTCAGTTTTATAAGAGAGTTGATGCTGTTTTAAAGGGAAAGGGTGGTCACACCAAATATTGATTTGATTCTGTTTTTTATTGTTTACTGTTCTTTATAGTCAATTGTTTGATATTTAGAAACTTTTAATTTAATTATTTTTTTAAAGGATTTTCGCCTTATGGATTTTCTTTACATGTGCCTAAGACTTTTGCACAGTACTGTACATATCTAAAACAGGTTAAACTATACATTTCCTGGGTCATAGACTCCTTGTCCACAAGTGTCTGAGAGAGATATGCAATGCTATTAAAGATATATGATGCAAAATGTAGGCAGTGTACCCTGTTGTCCCTTGGTTTCTTCAAATCTATCAAAATGGCTAAATTGTGCACTGCTGTAAATCATAAAATAATCATATTTAACTACAAATAAACTGTTTGGCTCATAAAACTCACTTTTGCATAATGTTCAAGTGGGAATTACTATCATTTAATCAGTATAGGGGGATATATATCTATGGGCCCAAGAACCAATCCAAAACCTGTTATAAAATGAATAAAATATTTTTTGTCCATTATAAAGCATATACACGTTCATCATTCCAAGGAACATTTTACATTCATCTAGCATATATCAGCGCACAGTAAATTGGAATGAGTATTTTCCATGCCCTAAGTGACAAGTATAGCCCAGGGAGATACTAATATGCCATAGACTATTTATGTACTATAAGATTACAATAAAATAACATTCCACCATCAGGAAAATGCTGCCCAAAAAAATTCCTCCCTCTCTCATTGTTAAAACTGACTCGTCCATTTCATGCACTCAAAGCAAGGCAGATGCAGTACCTGCTGAAAGTTACAGCAGCAGCCACACCCAGTGTGTTACAGGAGTGCCTAGCCTGGTATGTCTTTGTGGTTAGGAGAAATTCCCCTTAATCTCTGCACCACACAGCCACAGTCATATGAGGGTTTATTCCTCTGCCAGTTATCTGGAGCAAAATGGATGTTGGTAATGATTAGCATTTTTACGTCTTAAAATTAATTCAATTATCCATAAATGTCTTTGAGGCTGGGCAATGCGTAATCTGTCTGTTGTAAAGCAGAAAGCAGGCATGTACGCACGACACCCAAGCCAACACACAAAATGGCGCACGCACACACACACACACACACAACCATCTACTCTCTGCATACTGACTCAGGTGGATGTCTTCACCTGCACCAATGACAGATCAGTTTTTAAAATGACAGATAACATTTAGGAAATGGCTATTCCGACTGACTGATATTTAAAACAACAGCACGTAAAAATTTGGTTTCACGTATGTGGGTATGTCGTCATTAAAATGACCACATGATCGCCTCAGGGATAAGTATACTGTATATCATGAGAACCGCTCAACTTGCTGTGGCTTACCCCTTTCACATCCACACAAGGACAATTGCTTTATATAGTTTTTGACTCACTTATCAATAGTGACATACAAGGCAATAGATGATTTTTATCAGGGATAGTCAAGGTCAGTAGTACTGCTGGTTCTCTCTTCTGCCTGATAGTCCATAGTCCAATAATGTCACTGATTGGCCAGGGATTACAATCACCTGGTGCATCATGTTTAAATCAGTCCCTGATTAGAGGGGAGAAATGAAAACCAGCAGTACTACTGGCCCCGTGGGCCACATTTGAGTATCTATGTTAATGTTATGCATCTCGTTCACACTTTGGAGCCACTGAATTGGAGCTCAGGGTTAAGCAGCTCAGGGTCTTCACACCACATTCTCCAGTACAGCAGGATATGACGGGAGTCCTCTGGATACCCAGAAGGCCTTGCTCTCTCAGTCACTCACCCACTCAGGAGTTTCAGCAGCCTGCAGCTGTGGTAGTTGGGGTAGAGGACCTCGCTCTCAGCTTCCGTGGTAACGATGGGTACAACATCTAGAGGGCAGAGACCTTAACCTTAAAGTCCAAATGATGGAATGCCCTCATGCACGCACATACATGACCCTTGTTCAAATGACCAAGCCGTGTTAGAGGTGACAACAAATATGCATAGACAATGAAAGGGGAAGTGGCACGTGTTATCCTGTGTGTAAGCTGTACCCCTTTGCCATACGTGTGCAAATCATATTTGTGGCTTGTTGTGCAGCCTGCACCCTGTTGTCCTGTGTGTAATCTGTGGACACTGTATAACCTGTACTGTTACACTGTGTGTAACCTGTACCCTGTTACACTGTGTATAACCTGTACCCTGTTACACTGTGTGTAACCTGTACCATGTTACACTGTGTATAACCTGTACTGTTACACTGTGTGACCTGTACTCTGTTACACTGTGTATAACCTGTACTGTTACACTGTGTGTAACCTGTACTCTGTTACACTGTGTATAATCTGTACTCTGTTACACTGTGTATAACCTGTACTGTTACACTATGGGCCTGATTTACTAAGACCTTTAGCGGGTGCAAAAACCTTTAGAAACCCTTAAACTAATAACAAAACCAATGATTGGTGCAAAACAAAGACCATGACCAATCATTTGTCATGTTATTGGTTTTGCGTGTGCTCAAAGGTTTTGCACACGTTAAAGGTCTTAGTAAATCAGGCCCATAGTGTATAACCACATTGTGTGTGTAACCTGTACTCTTCCACTGTGTGTAACCTATACTCTGTTACTCTGTGTTTAACCTGTACCCTGTTACGCTGTTAGTGTGCTTAACCTGTACACAGTTACTGTTTGTGTGACCTGTACAGTTGCACTGTTTGTGAGAACTGTACCCAGGTACACTGTGTGCAACCTGTACTGTCATGCTGTGTTTAACCTGTAACCTGTAACCTGTTACACTGTGTTACAGTGTGTTTATCCTGTACCCAGTTACACCATTTGTGTGACCTGTGCCATGTCCTTTGCAGTCAGTTTGTCAAACTGGAGCAGACGTGTCATCATTATAATCACCGGGTGATAAATTCAGAGGAACTCTAAAAAAAGCCAGTCAGTGTTTTAATGTCACCCCAGGTTCAACACTCACCAGACTGACTCTAATTCAATGCATCATCTGAAAAATGGGGTATGGTCAATTACAACACTGTGGCAATGAACTATATTCTATTATTAAAATAAACAGAACTGCCTGCGGTTAAGACGCATTAAATATAATGTAATGACAGAAGGAATGCAGGCCCTGTGCACACAGCAGCAGGCCTTACCTCTCTGCTTCTGGTGGAACAAGCCCGCCACCAGACACTTGGCAGATTCTATTGTCCTCACAATGTTGGTGGACCGCACGCTAAATGACATGTGTACAAAACAATTTGTTAAATATGTCAGCAGGTACCCAAGACAAAAATGTATATAGTGCTGGTAGTCCTGTATTTAATAAAAACCATTAAGTTTCATTATAGATCCTATTGACGCTGCTACCATATTGATTCAAATTCTGACAAGCGCATCATTGCACGTATCCTTGACGACGCCAACATTGTTGAAAATTTCATTGCTTTAGAGTCACAACTGCTGCTAAAATCCTGACTGTGGAACAAGGATTCTATGTGCTGGCATTAGAGCACTGTATTTAAAAAATAAATTTTAAAAAATGCAACGAGTTAAAAAGAATTTAGACAGCTTCACATTGTCAAGGTAACCGGTAGCATCCACTACCAAACGCACTTAAACACTCCACAGTGCACCCAAAGCAAATAAAATACAACGACAGTCTATCGGGGTTATACCATAATTTTTGAAGTCAAACTATCGTTGAATCCTTTACTTTTGTGCTGACCTATATTCTCTGTGGGAGTACGGCGGCGGAGCGATACTTTACGTTACCTACGAATGTAGTGCCGGCACTGGTCGACTACAACAACAAAGAAGAGCAACAAGTTGCAATGGCCACGTTCGCTCCGCCGCCGTACTTCCACAGAGAATATAGGTCAGCACAAAGTAAAGGATTCAACGATAGTTTGACTTCAAAAATGATGGTATAAACACTCAAAATAACCCTGATAGACTGTCGTCGTATTTTATTTGCTTTGGGTGCACTGTGGAGTGTTTAAGTGCGTTTGGTAGTGGATGCTACCGGTTACCTTATAGTTGCGCTAGCATTAGCAACGTGTGTATGTCCAAAAGAAGGGACAGCATGGAATTAGCTGAAAATGGTTTCCATCAATCAACTACATCATGGGTAAGTCGTAATTGAGACATTATGTCCAAAATTCCGAACTATCCCTTTAACACCTATTGGGCCCTTAGAAAGAGACAAAGCTGTGTACTCACTAGACTTCAGTAGGGTTGAACTCGGGTGTGAGGAAGGGCACATCCTCGATATACCTCTTCCTCAGACTCTTGCCCAGGTCGTACAGCTGCTGCATGCCCACTGTAGTCAGCTGACCAGGATGTGTGCCACCCTGAGGGGGAACGGAAGGACAGGGGTCAAAGTTCAACAAGACTATTTTTTTTGCAATAGCAAGAGCCTACCAGACTAGACTGATTTGTATCCACTGGTCACCTAACTGTCCCTTCTCTTCAAGTTACCTCCACCCGGCCATGACCTTTCTCTAGTCTGGCCCCCCAGTGGTGAAAAGAGCTCCTTACTGCAATCAGGGCAGCAGACTGTCCATCTTCTGCCTCAGACTGAAAACAAACTTGTTTAAGCTGTATTTTGCCTCAGCTAATACTGAATTCTGAACATTTATCATAGCTTTAATAGCCTCACCTATGTTGCATTGAAAACTACAGTAGCCTATATCCTCAAATCCATGTGTTACTCGAAGCACTACATTCTCATTCTCCCTCTTGCACCTGCTATGGTGCTTCAACAGTATGCTGTAGGTGTATGTATGTACTATCTTTAAATAGGTTATGTATTAACGGCAGCTGTTATTTGTGACCCTAATGACTTTATACCAGCTTAGCAAAAAGTAAGACTTACGAAGTGTTCACTTTACATGTTATCCATTCATACAGCTGAATACTGCAGAATCAATATAGGCTGATTAAACTGCATTGTGCACACAAGTGTATTTATATTTATTTTAACCGCATAAAGGCAAAAAAAAAAAACTAATGCTTAGTGTATATGTATTTGATTTTCTTCTGTATATCACAAAGTAGGTAAACAATATTTTGTCTTGTTTTATCAGCTCACATCCATATTGCCTAAGAAATCTGTATTCAGATAATGTGACCTCAATAAAACACAAAACCATTGAACATATGGGGTATTATGAATCACTGCTAAAATGTAACGTGTAAATATCTAAGTTAAAAGAAAGGAAAGATGTAATTATGTAAATAATGTTGATTGACATTTGACTGACCTCCCGCTATAATTATTACTGACACCTGTGTGTTTACAACAGCTTAATTAACCTTAGAAAAAGCACAATGCACTATACCACTGACCAAGGTGTGAGCTGATACGAATACATTTGTATTTATTTTAAAACGTATACAAATATTTCTGTGTGGGATTTGTAATTTGTGTTCCAAGAGACTAGAACCAGTAGCCTAATATTTTGCATGGGTGTGAGCACTTCTGTTTTTGAAAAGAATCAGGCCACATGATCTTCAAAAGTACGAGAGGTGCCCAGAACTGACCTGCAACTGGCCAAAGTTTCCACCTAACCCAGTGGACAGTGTGGTGAAAACGTGTCAAGATTCAAGACATACACAATTCAAAATCTATAGGCTATTTAAGCTATTCATCTACTGATCTCTAGCTGCTGGTAATAAAACATTGCACAAGATTTGACACTAACCGTAAGTGTACTGGCTCTGTAGCTATCCTCCACAGGAGCTGGGGGGCGAGGCCCGCCACTCAGGTCTGTAACTATGTAATTCACCTGTGTGTGAGCTGGGACTTTCAGAAGACTGGGGACCCACTGCGCCTGTAAAATTAGAGCGACCATATATTGAATTTCAAAAAAGGAGAAGAAAAAGAGGACATGTGCAGGTGTTATGAACATAATACTAGGCCATTTGTTTGTTTATACACGGTCTATGGAATGAGCAAAACCTAATCGGACATTTTAGAAATCCTGCCTGGACAGATATTTTCCGTCCCAAGAAGAAGAAATGTCTGGGAAAAAGAGGCAGCCCCCCTTGTCAGTTTTTGTTGAATGATGTCCTCACAAACTAAAACTAATGTGTGCCACATTTTGAGTTTGGTGAGTTAGCTAGACTCACCGTATGGCATGCCATGAAATAATCTGTGCTCAGGGGGTGTTTTTCTTTCTTTCTGTAAACCAGTGGTCCTGAACCCTATTCTTGGAGATCTACAGTCCTGTAGGTTTTCATTTCAACCCTAATTTACACCCCTGATTCTACCAATTAGCAGCTCCTACGAAGTCTCTAGTGGATGAATGAGGTGTTTTATTAGGGTTGGAGTGAAAACCTACAGGACAGTAGATCTCCAGGAACAGGGTTGGGCAGCCCTGCTCTAGCGGATGAATGAGGTGTGCTTTGTTAGGTTTGGAGTGAAAACCTACAGGATGGTAAATTAGATCTCCAGAAACAGGGTTGGGGACCACGGCTGTAAACAGTGTTGCCGAATGTGCTCAGTGACAACAGGAAATGGGATGTCAGCTACTTAGAGAGATGTTCTCATGCTCTTACCTCCATTACATCCGGTATGGTCTTAAGTGGAGTCCGGGCGCCGTGTCGGAACAAGACTTGGACTAGCTTGAGTTCGTATGGAGACTGATCGCCATGCTTTTCCGAAAGCTTCCCTGAATCCGTTTGAACGGGTGCCGTTTTTCTCTCCGACCACAACATGGACCCTAATGCCGCCGACCCAAAAACACCCACCCTAATCCAGTGACTCCTCATGTGGCAACAATGCAAGGGAAGCGATTCAGTGTCAAGGAGTCTAATCGACGAGTAGTCAGCTCTAACTACAATGTCAGAATTGTTACGTTACCTAACGTAGCTAGCTTGCTATACAAGTTCTGTCAACGGAAGTGTGTCGAACCGCATTCGCCACGATGTCCCACAACAAAAAGTAGCAGATTTTGCCACACAAGCTAACTTAGTTAACTTAGCCCGTTATGTTAGGAAAACTTAAAAGATGTGACTTAGTTTGACGCCTGCCTGCAACTAGCTAGTTTGCTTGAAAGGCTTTCGGAAAGTGTAACTTAGCTTCACAACATGTAATTGGCGAATACACATTAAACATACGTATATCTAAAACATGATAAATTATCAATTCATTCGACTTTCATAGCCAGCTAGCTAACGTTAGCCAGCTGACTACCTGGCTGCAAATGTTAAATTAAAGGCTAGCTACCAGTAAGACTGTTTTGTTTGTAAAGTCGATCTCTGGCTACCTTTGCAATTTGAAAGTAACTTTGTTGGAAAACTGACAATATTAGATTTAGGTGCTTGTAAGCAAAAGGAGAAAAGTTAAACTGAACTCACTTTTCCGTATTATCGGTAGAGGCAATTACATAAACTTGTTCTAGTAGGTAAACCCACAGAACTCCAACTTGGCAAATAGGAACTATTTTGAAAACGCCACACCGGTTTAGGAGAGAAGGTTTTCCGGGAGTTGTAGTCTTAAAACATGCCGTCTTAAGTTTCAATAATTGAAAAACGGCTATAATAGAACTACGCTTCCCATAAACAATTTGAAGTGCTTTATCCATTTCTGACATCATATCCGTCTCTCGTGCGACCTCGGTCGGAAGTTCTGTGCTTCGACTTTGATGCGCAGCGCGCATAGAACAGTTCTGTGGATGCGCGGTAGAAAAGCTCCTCAAAATCGATTTTAAAGATTGTATGCTAATTGTTTATTATTATTATGGCTCTGTTTACATGCCCATTGGACTAACATCGATAACATTTAAGAAAGGAAAACAACACGCTAGAAGATCAAATTATTCACTGAACTTGTGTTATTCTGTTCTGTTGGAATTTTTTATGCCAATTGTAGCCTACTGATAATAAAAAGAAAACAAAATCAAACGGTGAAACTGAAAATACCACTTCATATAATATGAGGCAGGCACCCATGTGCTTATTGAACTAAATAAAAACAGACCTAACAAACAAAAATAACTTTCGTAGTCTGTCTTGATAAGGAAATATCGAGGCTTGGAGGGTTTAACGAAAATGTCTCCCAACCAGCGGGCAAGAAAAGTAAGAACCACAGCCTACTTTGAAATGGGTATAAGGAAAAGTCCAACAACAGGTTTGTCTTTTAAGTACAATACATCACAGTCGTCAATATGATGCAGTAAATGTGTCCTTGTCTTCAAAAAATCCAAACGTTTGATGGGGAAAAAAAGGAAAATTAAAACGCTCAGAAAGGTTTTAAAGCATGTCAGCATTTAAATTGCTAACGGAACCCTTTATGATGCACGCCAAGCACTGCCATTAATTACTGAATGCTAGAATGTAATGTAACGCGCTAAATGAATTCAAAGTGAGGGTACAGCAGTCGGTTTAAGCCATATCGTTTGGTGGTGCCAGTTTACTTTATATACAGTATAGTCGTCACTAGAGGGCAATAGACGGATGAGTTCATGGGACCCAACAGTATATACACTGCCTGGCCAAAAAAAAAGTCGCCGTTGTGCCCGTCATGCATAGTGCCCACTGTACAAGCCTCTGGAGGCAGTGTTATGATCTGGGGTTGCTTCAATTGGTCAGGTCTGGGCTCAGCAACATTATGCAGAAATAGAATTAAGTCAGCTGAGTACCTGAATGTACTGAATGACCAGGTTATCCCATCAATGGGCATATTCCAGGACGACAATGCCAAAATTCATCGGGCTCAAATTGTGAAAGAGTGGTTCAGGGAGCATGAGGAATCATTTTCACACATGAATTCGCCACCAGAGTCCTGACCTTAACCCCATTGAAAGTCTTTGGGCGAATGCGCGCCACAATCAAAGCTAAAGGCGGTCCAACGAAATATTAGAGTGCAACTTTTTTTTTGGCCAGGCAGTGTAGAATAGAATAATTATTTCAAATACTTTCTGGATTCCATAAAAAAATAAAAATAACAAAATTTTCCCAAAAGCGGAGTGATATGTTACAGTAAACAGTTTCAGTGCTGTTGTCAATCTATCTTTATTTATATAGCATATTTCATCCATAACAAGGCATTCAGTGTGCTTTACAAAATTAAAAGAATATACAGTGCTCTCCATAACATTTGGTACGGACATATTTTTTTCTTGATTTGGCTGTACACAATTTTAGATTTGTAATCAAACATTTCACATGAGGTTAATTGCATATTCTCAGCTTTTATTCAAGCGTATTTTTATACAATTTGGTTTCACTATGTACAAATTCCACACTTACATACATAGACCCCCCCCCCCCCCCCAAAGCAAGTGACTTTGTTGAAGTTATTTTTATAGAATTATTTAAATAAATTTTTCCCCCTTCAAATTCATGAGAACGGTCCTCCCTGTCCTGAATGGACGGACCTCCACTGATACACTGGTTATTGAAATTATTCATGCCACTATTATTGTAAAGGGCTTTAAGATTCATGAAAGGTGCTGTAAAATCCAACTCATTAAAATACAAACATAAATTCAATTACATCCCTATGAAGATACAGTGAGCACCATAATTCATTGGACAGTGACACATTTTTTGTTATTTTGGTTCTGTACTCTAGCACTTTGAGTTTGAAAGGATACAATGACAATGCAGTTGAAGTGCAGACTGTCAGCTTTAATTTGAGGGTATATCCATCCATATCAGATGAACCGTTTAGAAATTATAGAACCTTTTGTATATAGGTCCACCCCATTTTCGGGCATCAAAAAATATTGGACAGTTTAACATAATGTAGAATAAAGTAATAATTTTTTATATTTGGTCGCATAACATTTGCATGCCATGACTTCCTGATGTCTGTGACCCAACAATATCAAAATACTCTTGATATCTCGTTTTCTGTTACTCCTACAAGTGATAATATAACCTCTGCATTTGAATGGATCTCTATGGGAATTGGGGGGTGGGACTAGATTTAGCTGTAAATTATGCTGGAACAGTATGGTACACATGGTTGGCGAAATGGCTGTAAGTCATCAAGGGTCTGAGGTATCAAACGAGCCTCAAACCATCACTCTGCTGCCAGATATGCAGTAGATATGGATGGATCACTTTAAAGGTTGTTTCTCCTGACAAATTTCCTATTGAAACCCTTCAGGTTTTCCATCCATATCTACTGCACATCTGGCAGCAGAGTGATGGTTTAAGGCTTGTTTGATATGTCAGGCCCTTGATGACTTAGAACCATTTAGCCAACCATCTGTTCCATACTGTTCCAGTGTAATTTACAGCTAAATCTAGTCCCACCCCCCAATTCCCATAGAGATCCATTCAAATGCAGAGAGGTTATAGTATCGCTTGTAGGAGTACCAGAAAATAATTATTATACAGTATTATGACTAAGCAATTCATATAAATCCACTTTTTGCTACTTAACTACAACTTCATATCCTGCCAGATTTTTTTTTTTTTTAAATATCAGTTTTAGATTAAATTAAAATTTTATTTGCTGTTACACTTTGTTGTCATTACCAGCAGTAAGCCCATTTGTGCCAGAGGGATCTGTTACTCACCTTCAGACCATACAATGAACACCAGACTGTGGGCTGGATTTGGAGGAGAGACATGCACCATGTGCACTGGTGCTGCTGACTCGCTTGTTTTACCATATGAGGTTAGGGGTAGTGGTGATTAGGGGGTAGGGGTAGGGGGTCATTAACTCACATGGCTTCTCTTACCATAGCTATGCTGATGACACTCAACTCTTCCTCTCTTTCCCTCCCTCTGCCCCACAGGTAAATGAAAGGATATCTGCTTGCCTGGCTGACATCTCTGAGTGGATGTCTAGCAATCACCTGAAGCTCAACCTCGACAAGACCGAGCTGCTCTTCATGCCATACAAGACCTCCCCGCTCCTAGACCTGTCCATCACCGTCGACGGAACCGTGGTGACCGCCTCCCGCTCTGCAAGGAACCTGGGGGTGGTCCTGGATGATCAGCTGGACTTCAAAGAACACATCAGGGCGACGGCACGGTCCTGCAGGTTCCTCCTGTACAACATCAGGAGGATTCGACCGTACCTGACCACCTACTCCACCCAGCTTCTTGTCCAGACCATGGTCACCTCACGCCTGGACTACTGCAACTCCCTTCTCGCAAGCCTACCAGCCTGCGCCATTCTGCCCCTACAACTGGTCCAGAATGCGGCTGCCCGGCTTGTGTTCAACCTCCCGAAGTTTTCGCACGTCACCCCCCCTGCTGAGGTCACTCCACTGGCTACCGGTCGTGGCCAGGATCAGGTTCAAAGTTCTGACCCTGGCCTACACTGCAGCCAAAAGGTCAGGCCCCTCCTACCTACAGGACTTAATCCAGCACTACGCTCCTGCTCGACCACTTCGCTCTGCTGCTGCAGGGCGACTTGCACTTCCCCCCCTCCGTGTTAAAGGCTCCCGCTCATCCCGACTGCGGAGCTTTTCCACCCTAGCTCCCCAGTGGTGGAATGAACTTCCCACTCTGCTGCGCTCAGCTGAAACACTGTCTGTTTTTCGGCGTGGTCTGAAAACGCACTTTTTCAGACTCCACCTCGACTAAAATTATACCTATAGGGCCATTATATAGTATTCGCTTCCTGTTTTCTATTTAACTTGTGTTTTTTGGTTCTTCTATAGTTCAGAATGCATAGCTGACTGTGTGTACTTCTCATGTTTATTACTAGGGATAGCTCCTACGCTGTGAGAGAGCTGTGCTTTATCGGATTTGCTTTGTAGTCGGGTCAATGACCTTCAATATGCACTTACTGTACGTCGCTTTGGATAAAAGCGTCTGCCAAGTGATTGTAATGTAATGTATGTAATGTAATGTAATGGTGGGAGATAGCTTTCACAAATCCTATAATGGATGGAGCTACAATGAGCGGTCAGTCACTGAGCATTAAGGGACACACATCATCATACCTATGTGTAGGTATGCATCATATTCTGGGTGATCTCAGATTTTCTTAACTCATTCAGTGCCACGGGCGACATAAATCGAAAAAAATACAAGCATTCTAAAGTGCCAAGGGCGACTAACGTCAACCACAGCCATCTTTACACTGCTACAACCCCTGGCAAAAATTATGGAATCACCACACTTAGAGGATGTTCACCCAGCTTTTTTTACTTTGCAGAAAATAAACAAATCACAGATATGACACAAGACAATTTTTGTTTAGTAGCTGAACATTCTGGCTTCGTGAAACATACCTCAAACAAATTCAATTAAATACTTTTAATTAATGGCATATTTTTTTCCAGATCAAGTAGAGGACAAAATTATGGAATCACCTTATAATTTTCATTTCTAAAACAAATACCAGCACAAGTCTAAAAATGCAAATTAGTCTGCATTTAAAAGAGAGTGTTACAGACCTTAACAAGCTATTGGACTTGGCTAATTGAAAGGAAAAATGGCCTCAACAAGAGAGTTGTCATTTGAAACATTGGAAAGGATTATAAAACTCCTTCAAGAAGGAAATCCAACATGGAGTGTGGCAAAAGATGTTGGTTGTTCCCAGTCAGCTGTGTCTGAAATTTGGTGCAAGTATAAACAAAATATGAAGGTTATAAAAGGAAAACATACGGGTAGATCAAGGAAAACTTCAAAGCATCAGGATAGAAAACTCAAAGCAATATGCCTTGAAAATAGAAAATGCACAACAAAACAAATGAAAAACAAATGGGTGGAAACAAGAGTCAATGTTTGTGACAGAACTGTAAGAAATCGGCTGAATGAAATGGGATTTACATTTAGAAAAGCCAAACGAAAACCAGCACTAACACCTAAACAGAAGAAAACAAGGTTACAGTGGGCTAAAGAGAAGCAACCAAGGAGTGTGGATGATTGGATGAAAGTGATATTCAGTGATGAATCACGAATCTGCATTGGCCAAGGAGATGATGCTGGAACCTTTGTCTGGTGCTGTTCTAATGCAACATATAAAGATGACTGCCTGAAGAAAACAATCAAATTGCCCCAGTCACATATGATATGGGGTTGCATGTCAGGTAAAGGACCAGGGGAGATGGCAATGATTACCTCATTGAAATTTTGGACACTTTTCTCATTCCATCGATAGAAAATAGGTTTGGTGATGATGAAGTCATTTTTCAGGATGATAATGCATCTTGCCACAGAGCAAAGAGTGTTAAAGCTTTTCTTCAGGAAAGGCATATCAACTCAATGACATGGCCAGCAAACAGTCCGGATCTCAATCCGATTGAAAATCTATGGTAGAAATTTAAAAAATTGGTCCATGACAAGGCTCCACCCTGCAAAGCTGATCTGTCAACCGCTATTCAAGAAAGTTGGAACCAGCTTGATGGAGAATATTGTTTTTCATTAGTGAAGTCCATGCCTCAAAGAATTCAGGTCATCATAAAAGCCAGAGGAGGAGCAACAAAGTACTAATTGTGATTTTTTTTGTTGATGATTCCATAATTTTTTCCTCAACATTGAGTGATTCCATAATTGTTTCCTCTACTTGATCTGGAAAGAAATATTCCATTAATTAAAATAATTAAATTTAATTTGTTTGAGGTATGTTTTACAAAGCCAGAATGTTCAGCTATTAAACAAAATTTGTTTTGTGTCATATCTGTGAATTTTTTATTTGCTACGAAGTAAAAAAAGCTGGGTGAACATCCTCTAAATGTGGCGATTCCATTATTTTTCCAGGGGTTGTAAAGAATTGCGCATTTGATTCGGAAAAAATTAAAGAATGGCAAATTTCCACTAACGTTCTTTTACCGCCTTTTACCCAGATTCGCTCTTTTTTTTTTTTTTTAATGGTTCTAGATGGAAAATATTTATATTTAGTTATATAGATATTTAGTCTATGTCTACCAACATTGGGGCATGGGAATAACGTGTCTCTGTCAATTTGTAGTGACATTTCTACTCCACATTACTTTTTGCCTTTTTACTTTTTGAAACTGTTGATACAAAGTAACTCACACAGACAGCTCATTTTTATATTTTTATACAAATTACCAGTGATTATGTTTATTGTTAATTTTTACACATCTATAGACATGCAAGAGCTGATTTTTATGGGAAACTGTTTTCACTATTACACATTACCATTGTAAGATTCCTGTAAATCAAACTGAAAAGCACTGAAAATAAATTATTTATATTATCATCAATATTGTTTGACGTTGCTCTAATAGTGAACTGAACCAGCAGGTGTGCCATCTAGCAAATAATTCTGTTCAATAGGTAAAATGATGTGTTTTATTAGAAGTTTGCACAAAATTTTGAATGTCAGCAGCCATATTGGCTAGGTAGGCCTACTGCTGAGGCTTAATGTTCCAGAACATTCTGGCATTGAATGAGTTTAGCTTTGAACAGACATGAACATGGAACCTACCCTCAGTGATGAAAAAAGAAAGTGTGATTCTGATTTAGTAATGTTGTGTTCTCAAAGCATGTATACATCTGATATTTCAAGGCCTCAGGGAGTAACATACTAAAAAAACATAAATAGCACTGTAAAATTTGTGTGTATTTTCACAACATCGTTTACAAATTGATATCTAAAACGTGGTCAGTCATCAATGTTCAGTTTGTGATGTAGTCTTTGTTCATTTTTAAAAAATAAACATAAAGTAAATTGTCACGTATGTCCACGTCCACATAGTCCCCTGTGCACAGGGGGGTTGCAGCGAATAAGTTTTCACAGGTTCGAGAAAATGGGACGGTGCAATCCCAGAAACTTTGCACTCCCTCCGCTTTGGACTGCCTTCACTGGCAGCAGTCTGTGTCCTATCGACCCACTCTTGGGCTCCTGCTTCTCTTCATTTTTCTTCCTCTCTCTCTCCCTCCCTTTCTCTTTTCCTTTCCCCTTCCTCCCACTTCTGCCCCATCTCACTCTACTACACAGCTAAGTCATCTGGCCTCACTCGGCTACTGGAGCCGCTGCTCAGGCGCCGCTTGTCCTTTAAGAAGCTGTTGTTCAGGGCCAGAGCAGGAGGCTGCGCCGGGGGCAGGGCACAGGTGTCGGTTGCCTCGGCTCCCTGTGTGTATCTCATCTGCAGGAAGTCCACCATCTCCAGGTTGTCGTGGCTGTGGTGGCGCTCGGTTGCCAGGTTGACAGAGTTCTGCTGGTGGGCCACCCTGTTGTTGAACGGTTGGCAGCTCGGGTGGGAGTGGCTAGCATGGGAGCGGGCCACCACCGTTGCTAGGCACTGGTCGAAATCGGGGGGCGGGGTGCGGGTGCGGGAGGCCTGCAGAGGAGTCTCGGGCTCGCAGCCAATGGCCACCACAGGGACAGGCTTGGACTGCGGCGCGCGGGACGCCAGGTAGGCCCGAAAGCATCGCTTTGACTGCTTCCAGGCTAGGTGGTAGAGCTCCACCATGCTCAGGAAGAGTGACACACCTGCCACCACCAGCATAAAGACAATGAAGACATTCTTTTCTGTGGGGCGGGACATGTAGCAGTTGACCCGGTTGGGGCAGGGCCAGGCCTCGCAGACATACAGCGGGTTGAGGAAGACTCCGTATATCATGTACTGTGCCACGATGAAGGTCACCTCCATCGCCGTGCGGATCAGGATGCTCAGCACGTATGTCTTCAGCAGCGCCCCCTTCAGGTGCACCTTCCCTATGTCCTCCGCCCTCCCGGACTCCTTCCGCTCCAGGAACTCCTTCTCCCCACCCCCTCCCCCGGCCTCACCCCCACCCTTGTCCTCCAGCTCCCTCCGTCTGCGCTTCTCCTCCACCCGCAGTATGTGCATGGCGTGGCCCATGTAGATGAGGGAGGGGGTGGAGACGAAAACGATCTGCAGAACCCAATAGCGGATGTGGGCGATGGGGAAGGCCTTGTCATAGCACACGTTCTCACAGCCGGGCTGCTCCGTGTCGCACATGAAGTCCGACTGCTCGTCGCCCCAGGAGGACTCTGCCGCTGTGCCCAGGACCAGGATGCGGAAGATGAAAAGGACGGTCAGCCAGACCTTGCCCACTGATGTTGAGTGTTCCTGCACCTCTTCAAGGAAGTTTCCCAAGAGACTCCAATCACCCATCGCCGCTCACACCACTCTCAGCAGATACCTGAAGAGGGGTGGCAAAAAGAGGGTGAAAACAGAGCTTAAAGAGATACTGCGGAGCCTTTTCTAAGGCCTTTTTTACTGCTTCAATTTGAACTGGAATTTGTGAGTAGGTGTGGTCATATGACGATGATGCCACGTAGTCATATTATGAATATTCATACGGTCAAGGAGTGAAAGGGTGTGTCGATATAAGTCGTAATATTAATATTAGTAGTAATACAAAGCAATTCGCAGTTGAACTTGAACTAGCTAGTTAGCAGTACAAGGGTCTCAGTCTCAAAGAGGGAAAAAAAACCGTTGGTCTCTGCTTTTATACCACGTGCCCAGACGAGACCACCCTTGGATCACCTCAACTCCATCCATTTTTATGTTAAGGATCTCGTGACGTCACAAACCCCCGGAAACCAGCGTATTGGTAAGCCTACACAGAAACTCAGAAAACACCCATTTTGACTAAATATGAGATTTTCGGACCAAAACAGTTGTGTATGATCATAATCTAACCCAAAACATCGGTTTTCAATGGGAAAAGTCGGCTTTTGACTGCAGTGTCACTTTAAAGGCTGGCTTGGTGGTTTATTGTGCCCCAGCTGTACATGGCATCAACCAGAGAGGACAGGCAAGTATTGGCAGGTATTGTCTCTGTCTCCCGCTGACCTCCTCTGTTCGATCAGGAGTTTCAGGCAGCAGGCTATCCTGCAATAGTGCCCCCTCCAAAAGTTATCGGCGGATGTTGCTGTGATGGGACATGCCTAAACTTATGATTGTACATTCCAGATAGGGAAGGTTTATCTTCAAGATTACAGACATAATGTATCCCTCACACAGCTGACAGAGAGTTATGCCATAATTATATCATTACAGCGCACTCCAAAAGTGTTAGGACAGTGACAAATTTTTTTGTTGTTTTGGCTCTGTACTCCAGCACAATGGATTTGAAATAGAACATCCTGACTTATTTTTCCATAGAGTTCAATAGGAAAATGAGTCAGGAGAAACAACCCTTAAAGTGGTCCATCCATATCTACTGTCCCTGCTAGCAGTGATGGTTTGAGGCTTGTTCGATACCTCAGACCCTTGATGACTTGCAGCCATTTAGCCAACCATGTGTTCCATACTATTTGTGACTTTGCATGCAATTTACAACTTCATCTAGTCCCACCCCCCAATTCCCATAGAGATCCATTGAAATGCAGAGAGGTTATAGCATTGATTGTAAGAGTACCTGAAAATAAGATATCAAGAGTCTTTTGATGTTGTTGGTCACAGACACCAGGGAGTCATGGCATGCAAAGGATATGCAACCAAATATTAAATATGATGACTTTATTTAAGTTTATATTCATTTGTCCAATTACTTTCTGTGCCCTAAAATGGGGAGGTGGGCAAAAATGCAAAAATGGCTACAATTGCTACAAGGTTTACCCGATATGGATGTAAAAACCCTCAAATTAAAGCTGAAAGTCTGCACTTTAACCCCATAGTCACTGCTCCATTTCAAATCCAATGTGCTGGAGTGCAGAGCCAAAACAACAAAAAATGTGTCACTGTCCTAACACTTTTGGACTGCACTGTATAACATTATACAGATCTACACGTAAGCAATTCAAGTTGAGTGAAATGACTGGTTGTCACAATTAATATAAACACATCTCTCTTTCTCTGTCTCTCTGTAAAAAAGACATAAGTTTATAGTTTGCTTTACACTAGTGTATCAGAATGTGCATGACTCTGCTGTACTGTGCTAGTGGAACAGTGACAGGCATGTGAAGTATGTGTATATATATATATATATATATATATATATCCTTCTCTGTCTGTGCAGACTAGACAATCTGGCCTTAAACCACAGCCTTTCCCATAGCACTCTTGCCCCCCACACATCCCTCTGCCCTCTGTGGGTCCCTGGGAAAGGGGTCTAAAGGGGCCTAAATTGCTCTAATTACGGAAGTTTGAAGGAAAGATATATACTGTAAACATAATGTTCCAGTTCTGATCTTTGATTTTTTGTTGGCTTCAGCCTGTGAAACAGGGCCAAAATGCTGGGATCTCTCTGCTGCAGAAATTATGGTACATGCAAGGTGGCCTCTTTTTTTAAAGATGGCTGGGATTGTTCCTTGTTCATGTTGTGAGCTGGACCTTTGTATGTTCTCACTTTGCTTTCCCCATCATTTCATTTGTGTATTTAGAAATTTTGATTTAGAAATTTTCATGTAGAAAAATCTGAAGTTGAAAAGAGAGGATAGTTGCACACTCTATAATGCTCACAAATAACTTATTGTAACCAACGTTAAAACACACGGTGTCTTCCTCAGTGTCTTACAACCTGAGGAAGACAGTGTGTCCAAATGTTGGTTACAATAAATTATTTGTGAGCATTATATAGTGTGCGACTACCCTCTCTTTTCATGATTGTTCTCTGCTAGTCTGCACCTCGCTAATTTTGGGTGTCCTCCCTCCCCATTAATATTAAGAAGATAACAAGTCAATTACCCACCCATAGTGCTTATGCAGAAGGCATGGACACAACTGTTTTTATTCCCTAGTTCTGTCAGTCCTTCTGAGCCACTGACCTTTTCCTCTGTAGAGTAAATTATTTTTCCTTCTGCTGGTTTCCCCAACCCTGGTCCTGGAGAATCACAGGGTCTGCTGGTTTCCTCAGCCCTGGTCCTGGAGAGCCACAGGGTCTGCTGGTTTCCCCAACCCTGGTCCTGGAGAGCCACAGGGTCTGCTGGTTTCCTCAGCCCTGGTCCTGGAGAGCCACAGGGTCTGCTGGTTTCCTCAGCCCTGGTCCTGGAGAGCCACAGGGTCTGCTGGTTTCCTCAGCCCTGGTCCTGGAGAGCCACAGGGTCTGCTGGTTTCCTCAGCCCCGGTCCTGGAGAGCCACAGGGTCTGCTGGTTTCCTCAGCCCCGGTCCTGGAGAGCCACAGGGTCTGCTGGTTTTCTTTCCCCTGAAAATCAGCAACCAGTTCAGACTCAAGAAACCAGGGGAGGTGAGGTTACTGTGCTGTGTAAACTACTTGTGCTGAGTGGCAACAAAAATTAAGACCATGGTTGGAACCCCTGTCCTAATACTTTCAGGAAAAGCATTAATGCCCATTTTCAGCTTCTCTCTAAAGGGACATTAGCTCTTTATCCATGTCCATTAAAGGGTAGTTCCACCGAAAAACAACATTAACCTTATTTAACAGATCAAGGCACAACTAATTAAGTCTCTCTTTGTGGCTGGCTAAAATAATTTCTGTACTGAAGTATATGTAGATAAAGATGAAATATTGGTAGAGGTATATGTCAAAATGACGTACGTATACCTCTACCTCTTCCGCATTTTTGACAATCATTGTCATTTTATTATAATGTCAGAAAATTACATTGACACATTGTTTCCTAAAGATATTTTGGCAAAAGAAACCAAACAGGACCTCCGGTATCATTCCCTGACATCTCATCTGCCTTATTAAATCCCCTGTTAAGGAACCATGTCAACTAACGTTACATTGTGATCCATAACCATGAGAGGTAGACTACCACTAGCGAACTGACCATATCGAATGATTTCACTTTGAGCATTCGATTGCAGAAGCAATGTTAACCCCTTTGCGCAGAGGCTTAATTTTACCCATTTCCGTCTGTTTTGTACCGTTCTGTTTAAAGCTTTATAAGTCCAGATATCAATGTAACACTAACACCAATAATGGCTTAATTTAAAGAATTTATTATCATGCCTTAAATTAAATTATTTTCATAACTCACAACCCCTGGTGAAAAACAAAGTTCCACCACTCTAGTTTACAGTGAACACCTGAGAGTCAAATATGTGAAGGTTAAACTTTACATTTTCTGGTTTGCAAACCTCATGTGTACAAAATATGAAAGTGATATGTATTACTGCTCAAATCCTATGTGGCAATTTGAAACGGTGAACCTCGGTGTCCAAAAATCTACCCAAAATGGATATTTGTGCATCACAGTATTTCAGGATATAATAAAAAATTTTCAACAGATAAACTCTTTTGACTCGTTGGAAGTATATTTGCATCTATATCATTATATATAAACTCCTCAAAAAAAGTTTGGAAACGTTATTTCGGTCGATTATTCCTCCCCTTTAATAATACCAATTGGTATTGTATTTTATATCGCTGGAAAGCCTGATTAGTCACCTTTACAACGAGGTACAACTTGTAAGGATCATGCATTCGTGGAATGAGCAACACAGCTAACCGTGTGGGTAGCGGCCCAAAAAAATGTGCCAAAATCCCCTGCAATATTCTTCTGTTGGTATTCACTCTCGTTTTGAGTTGCTTGGTGGATTGGATGATTGCACTCTCCCACAGTAATAAGGAAAAAACAACACATATTGGCCATTTTTACACTTTATTCATTTTACACTGTCAGGGACCTCAGTAGCGTGTGGAAGATCCATACGCAGTCACAACAGCTTGGCACCTCCTCCTCATGCTGGTCACCAGCCTGGTCACACACTTCTGTGGGATGGCATCCCATTCCTCAACCAGGATTTGCCGCAAGTCAGCCAACATGGTTGCGTTGGTCACTCTGGCACGTACAGCACGCCCAAGCTGATCCCACAGGTGTTCAATTGGGTTGAGGTCTGGACTCACGGCAGGCCATTCCATCCTCTCCACTCCCAAATTCTGGAGGTACTCTGTGATGATCCTGGCTCTGTGGGGGCGAGTGTTGTCATCCTGGAGGATGGAGTTAGGTCCCAGATTCTGGAGATATGGGATCGCCACTGGCTCCAGAATCTCATTCCGATATCTCACTGCATTGAGATTGCCTTCAATGATGACAAGTTCTGTTTTGCCTGTGAGAGAGATACCGCCCCACACCATGACACTGCCCCCATTGAAAGGTGTCACGCGATCTGTGCAGCAATCTGCATAGCGTTCTCCACGCCGTCTCCATACTTTGATCCTGCCATCCAGCTTCCGCAGACAGAACCTTGATTCATCACTGAACATGACGTTGCCCCACATTCTTAGGTTCCACTGTCGGTGCTGTCGACACCAGCGCAAACGGGCCTGACGGTGAAGGGCAGTCATTGCAGGCTTCCTGGCAGCACGAAGACCAGCCATGTGCAGTCTGTTCCTCACCGTCTGATCAGAGATCTGTCTGTGGTACCGTTGTGCAAATCTTGCCTGTAAATCTCTGGAAGAAAGCCTACGGTTCCTCAGTGAAGCAAGGGTGAGGAACCGGTCTTCTTGGGGTGTTGTCTTCCTGGGACGGCCACTTCGTGGTCTGTCTTTGACTTCACCAGTCTCACGGAACTTGGTCCTAAGTTTGGAAATGGTACCAGGGCTGACACCAAATAATGCTGCCACTCTGCGTACCGGAACACCAGCTTCCACTTGCCCTATTGCACGGGCCTTATCCTGAAGGGACAAACGTGGCATGTTTATGCTTGGAGCACACACAAACTCAACAAAGTTGCAGGACCCATGCACACAAGTGCTGTCAATTAGGTGCCAATCAGGTGCCAGTCACACACCTGTGACTGGCATACACCTGCCAGCACTTGAAGCTCAAAACGAGAGTGAATACCAACAGAAGAATATTGCAGGGGATTTTGGCACATTTTTTTGGGCCGCTACCCACACGGTTAGCTGTGTTGCTCATTCCACGAATGCATGATCCTTACAAGTTGTACCTCGTTGTAAAGGTGACTAATCAGGCTTTCCAACAATATAAAATACAATACCAATTGGTATTATTAAAGGGGAGGAATAATCGACCGAAATAACGTTTCCAAACTTTTTTGGGGGAGTTTATATCATTTCAAACTAATTTCACTTGAAAATGATGCAAAAGTGAGTGAGTTTTAGGAGCCAAAACAGTTGATTTGTTGTTAAATATATAATTATTCTATGATTTATGCACAATTTAGCCATTTGGATAGATTTGGAGACACTAATGGACAACAGGTTACGCTGCCTACATTTTGCATCATAGATCTTTAGTAGTTCTGCATATCATCCTGCACACTTGTGGGCACGGAGTCTATGATCCAGGAAATGTATAGTTTTACCTATTTCACATATGTACCTCTCAGTATTTCATTGCAAAATAAAGTTCTAATCTAAGTTCGTTTTGCAAATGGTACAACTGTCTTGTTTCATTTATGCCAAGTTTCTGTGATGCTCACACCTGGAGTTATAAAGCTTTAAATAGAACACCCCCTAAATAGGTGAGAATTGACCAAATTTGCCATCTGCATGAAGGGGTTAAAGACAAAGTAGTTGTGGTTAAAGTTTGGATTGATATTGACTTTTGACATAGTGAATTATTATACAAGCTTGAATTAAGTTTAATTGTATCCATCACTTGTTTTCTAGACTCCTGCGAGGGGGAGAAAGGTCACAGACACTGAAAGTCCCATTTAGCCACGTTCAGGAAGCAAAAGCATTTCCCCACCAGTCAAGAAGGAGCCCCCCTATTGTCTGGCCTGAATTGGCACAGGCTATGTTCACTACTGCAATGGGAGTTATTACCCATTATTCAGGGTCTGTTTCCCATTCCTGACATGTTGAACAATATGTTCACACGCGCTTACTGGAAGAAATGTTGCTTGCATTTCACTTATGTGGCTTGGCCTAATGTGCTTTAGCCCTTGGCCTTGCATTGGTTCATTAATGTTATTGTCACCATCAACCTCAATAATGAAGCTGTGTCAGCATGTGTATGTACAAGCCCAAATTAATTAGAGTTTCAATGTATGCTATTGCAATGGCTCAACATTAGTGGCTTGTTGCCTTTTTTTTGCAAGCTTGCTGCCAGTTGTGGGAACATGCTATCCAGGTTTGCTGAGGCAGGGGGGAAGGAACGGAAATATCTGTTCTGAGGCCAGCCTCTTAGTCGCCATAATTTTTCTGTTTTCCCGAGGAAGCAATCTCAAACAATATGATTTCCTAGTGACAAGGCACTTAAAAGGAAATCGCCCTCATAAGAGCTTTTGCTTTGACAGAGTACAAAAAACATGGGCTTGGGGGGGGGGGGGGGGGGTTGGGGGGGCTGTGAAATACTGGAAGTGTAAAACAGCGCAATTCAGCAGGTGATCATTTTAACACGCCAGAACAAAACCTAAGCCTTAAAACAGCGCAATTCAGCAGGTGATCATTTTAACACGCCAGAACAAAACCTAAGCCTAAAGCGTTTGCAAAGCTGGCATAACATGTTTGAAAAGTGCTGAGTAACAAGGCCTTATGTCGAGCAGATCTAAAAGTCTTTTTTCCTCCAGGATGACAGAAATAAGGCTTTCTTTCAGTTGCCATACTCCTTTAACCCTAAACATATACCATTTTCCAGTTTTGTGTCATTTTAGTAGCAAGTTAAAGTCGTATTGGGAGAGGGTAATGTCAGAGCAGTGTGCTCTAGCTGCAGCTTGGCCAGTTTGTTTCTGATTGTGGCACTTTTCTGCCCCGTACCATAACAGGCTGTACCCACAGCTACACTCTAAGCTTTTACTGTCCGTTGCCACGGTAAATATTTAGACAGCCACCACATTTGTCTTGAGAATTTTGCCTGATCACCAGCGTCCATGTTCATTCTGTATTTACAGTAAGGATGCGTAAGCGGGCAAACCTGTCAGAACCTGGAAGTTGAGTCAGTGCACCCTTGCAATAAAGCAGATGCCCGGCAGGACTGACATGAGTACCAGGGACAGGCGAACCTGAAAGACGGGAAGCGTCTTCTTCCGGACACAAATACCACCCCGGCGTGGGGCGTTGGGAGTGGGAAGGGGGTAATTTTACACGCTTGTGGTTTTAAATGCTATGCACTAAACATCCATGGAATGAGTCACAGCAGTAAGGCTTTACCTTAAAATAACTGCATAGTTACAGGAAGAGGCTTGAACTTCTTCCAGGGTCTTTATAGGCTACATTACAGTAGGCTTTACTATAATATACGCATATGTATTTGACTACAGTGCCGCAGAGTATTAAGGGACAGCTGTCAATAATGACTTAGTGGTGAATGCCATGTGCTAACTAATCTCAGTGCTTTTCAGAGGAGGAAAACCAAGACTGAGTGAGAGACTGTAGAACAGAACAGTGTCATGGGTAAACCAAGGATAGTCTCATCTGTGGTCACATTATCACAGACCACATACTACAGTATTAGATCCAGACCGTTTTAATCCAACAAAATTCCTGCCCACAGCATAAACAAGACTTAAATGATGAATAAATTATTACAGATAAATAAGGAATAAAAGTAGTGTTCAAATGTGTAATTTATACAAATAATTGTCATGAAATGTAGTGTAGTGAACTCAGTGATGCAAATTTGCTTCAAGGCTACAATTCTCTCTTCTCTCTTAACAAGTTAAATCGAATTGTTAGCATTAAAACAAACACAGAAAACTTTAGAATGTGTTATTTCCCATAGTCTCGCGATGGCCAGACTTTGTGATAAACACAAAGTCTGGTCCATAGACTTGCCTACTGTGGTAAAGAGCCGCCTTTGATTGACATGCAATATAACCAACCACAGACCGCCTATGGTCGATTCAGAAACAGCGCTACAAGAACAACAGACCTGCGTGAAACAAATGTGATTTACACAAATGGCATGGCGATCTCCTGTAAAACAGTCCATCACACCGAAGAAATGTTGTGAACTTCAAAAACTTTCTTCAATCCAGCGTTAAGCTCTCTGGGTCCAAAACACTCATTGTTCTTGATGGATTCGCAGCATTCGCTAGCTACCGATTAGTTAGCACAACTTATTTCCTGGCGGACTGATAAAACCTAATGCACCACGTCGTACCGGAAATACGCACACACTCCTGTGATTGACAGTGCTGCTAGCCAATGAGTGCTGACTGTCAGTTTCCCACAGTCCTACCCAGCTTATGCAAGCCTATGCATCAGACGCTGCGTATGAAGTGTGTCAAAGCGGCTGAGGCTGAGACTATATTTCCCCAGGAATGCATTGATTCCCATCTGATTCCCATGGAGCAGAAAAACCAGAATGATTCTCAGTAGTGGCTAGCTGGTGGTGAAAGATTTTGTAGTTGCACTTAAAAGTGCATTGGTTTACTTACGTTCTTATTAAAAGGAATGTGACTTCTCATTTGTACCAGGAGTGAAGACTTGTCTTAAACATAGTATTGCAATATTCTCCAAACCCTTTTGTGTGTTTGTGGGTTTTTGACACCCAGTTACAATAAGGTCCATGATTGTTGACACCCTTTATAGGGCGACCATAAAAGGCTGTATAAAATAATGAGCACAGATAATGAGCTATATTGCATGCTCCAGAAATGGGCAAATTATATTATTTTATACTAATACAATTGTTCAGAGAAAAAGATGGGCTTTAACAAGTAATAATTGTCTTTCCCAAAAAAAATAGGTATCAATATTATTGGCACCCCTTCAATACTTTCTGCACCCTCCCCTCACAAGGATAACAGCACTGAGTGTACTATAACAGTACTATAGTGTTTTTGTGATTTGTGATAATCTTGTGTGGGGGAAGGGGTATTTGATCATTCCTTCTTTCATATATTTAAAAAATCTTCAGATCCTTTGGCCTGCACTTGTGAACTGCCCTCTTCAATTCAAACCACTAAATTTTGATGAGGTTCAGGTAAAAAAAATCCAAGAATCTACACATTGCATTCTTGAGCCCCCCCACCAGCAATTGTTTTGGCGTAACATTCTATTTCTGGCAGTTTAACTTCCTGGCGAGCGGGCGGGTGTACTAGGTTTTTGGTCAAAATGTTTTATCCTTGCTGGAGTTCATGATTACATTGATCTTAACAAAAGCCCCAGAACCAGTAGATGCAAAGTAAACCATGACAACAAAGATCCATCACCATATTAAATTGTACGTACCATTTTCTTTTCAATAAAAACATCCTTTTTGAAGTCGAGCCCACCATTTATTTGCACAGCCAAAAAACTACATTTTGGCCTCATCTGAGCATAACATACCAGTTCCAATGCAACATTGGTATCATATACTATTGTCATAACGGCAGATTATTTTTGAGACCTACGTTTGTTTGCCATAACGGGATCCAGCATATAAACAGTGCTAAACAATCAGCTGGGCTGTTCTATGAGGTCAAAGAGAAAGCCTTCAAAGATGGCTCTGTGTCTCCAACTCTTCAGTCGTAAAAGAGATAACAATTCGACAACTCAAGAAATACAATGTTTTTGGCCCGAGCTAAAACGAAGCCAACCATTTATTTGCTTCGCAGAGAAAGAGCGGGAACCACTCACTCCTTCAGGGGGTTCTTTGCTATGTATAGCTCTTCAGCTGACTGGCAACAAATGGGAGATCCTCCACAATATTTTGAAAGACAGCAGGCACAGACAGACATCAATCCCCCCACCCCTGCCCCAATATTACCCCTCAGGTCCCAGTCAACCACCCTGCAGCTCTCCAGAACCAGGATTGGGGACCTTAGCCTAAAGTCTGTAGGAGGATCACGGTAACACCCCCAATGCCACCCGCAGTCTCATTACCCCAGACAAGAGCTTAGTGGTCACCGGTCTTGCTGAAGGAAGAACCCTGCATGACACTGGGTGCCCTATAAGCACAGGTACACAGGTACTGTGAGAACTCCTCTCCAGGGAATGGAGGGGAGCGGTAAATTACCTGTGGGCCCGTGGCTCGTATGAAGTTGGCGCTGTGGCTGGGTGTCCCGTCTCAGAGATGTGCGGTCCCCGGACGTTTCCAAAGGAGAGGCCACGGAGAGCCCTTGGGAGGAGAACAGTAGAGGTGCTGATGGAGGACGGCGGGAGCTTGTGTGTGCGTGTGCGTGCCCGTGTGTGTGTGTGCCGTCGAGAGGAGGGGACCTCCAGCTGACGAAAGCGAGCAGCTGTCTGTGCGCTACTGCTGTGTGTGAGGAGTGCTTGTGGCTACTGCTCAGTCTGGGCGCAGAAATGAAGACTTGTGCAGGGGGGGCATGGTAAGACATACCAGGCATTTCTACAGCGTTTCCTCTCCCCCTCCCCTATTCCCAACCACCACCCCTTACCCCATATCGTCCTCCTCCTCCTCATTCCCCTCTCCCTACATCCACCCTCCCTTCCCGCACACAATCGGCCCCTGTTTGGCTCCCTAGTACTCTATTTTAGTAAGAAGAATACCTCTGCACCAGGAAGGGAAGTGAGATTATATTAGAAAACAATGGAACTGACCCGTGTTCTCAGTATACTTTTTTCAACTCCCTTTTAAATCGGTGGATCTTGCCATGGTAAAGCCTCAGCCATGTGACACACACACACACACACACACACACACACACACAAACACAACTGGCATCAGAGCAGTCAACAAACTGTAAACACAGCTTTAGTATGGGCTGCTTCTAAATGAGCACATCAGCCTTAATGCTCTATTAACTGGCTTCTCTTATAACCAATGAAACACCAAATAGAAAAAGGAGCAAATATGACGTTTGCATATGCTTGCTTTTATTTAATTGTATTTTCTGATCATCGTTTATTTTTCAGACCAACACTTAAAGACAAGCTCTCCTTTTATAAAATTATTTATAATAAAAAAAATACTTAATGACATACACGTTCACCTGTATTTGTTCTTCTCAGAACTATTCATGAAAGTTTACACTGTAATGTACGGCCCTTGAAAACATAATCAGATACTGTATATAAAGGCACACAATGCTCAAGCCACACAAACCAACGCAATGAAGAAATGCCTATTTTGGTCATGTCTCCTCTTTCTCCAAAAGGCAGAAAGTGTTCAGACCTCCAGCCTGCTTGACTGTGAAGTCCCTGGGTTCTTGCTAATATACTCCTGTACCTTCCGCTCACAGTGTCTGCATTAACTGTGCTGTTCTCTGAGCAATGTGGCATACAGTCTGACACTCATAGCGGAAACATTTTAGGATTCCTAAAATCTCCTAAAAAGATCAAGCCATTGTCCTCCTTGCTGCTGGCAAGACACCTACAGTAAGGTACATTTCTAAGGCAGCATTCAAATGCAAATACTATGACTGATGTTGAAAATGTCTTGCTTAACACAAGCCCCTTTTTCATTAGAAGGGGGAGGGGGGGTGATACTGTTGCAGAGTGCTATGCTACTGAGAGAAAGCACTCACCATAATACTCATAACACTCTGGGTCTCCCTTACTTGATATTTACAAAGACTGTGTTCATGGTCATTGGCCATTCTTAGCAAGATTGAACACCCTTCTGATATTTGAATGATTAACTATTAGTACAGCCCCTCCAACTAAGAGAATAATAATAATAAAACAATAATAATAGCATTTATTCTGTGATAACACTAGATAGGCTGGGTGAAATACCCCATCCCAGAACACAACTCCACCCCCCCCCCCCCCCCCCCCCCACTTGGGAGCTGTGCAACTGCAAACCCTCTTGGTTGTCATCGGCAACTCTGTGAGTCCCAACACCTCTCCTATCTTATCTTTTCAAACCTGTCATGAGGATCTCTATAAAATTCCCTTTAGAGCCCACTGCAGACTGCAAGATGGTCGGCTTTATATAGCTATAACTCACTTTAGACTGCAAGCTGGGCACACGTTACCATGAGCCAACAATATTTCTTAATGCCAATAACAAGTGACATTGTGTGAGAAGAGACAGCATTGATGAAGAAATAGCACAGACCAATTAAAGAGGAAAGGGGTCATATATCTACAGACATCCTACATTATAAACAGGAACTGGAAACAAAGAAAAATATAGCTGCAAGCAGCGATTTCCGGGGACCGAGCGGCATGAGCGGCATTTGTCAAACACAGAAACTGCAAAATGGTAGACAACTCTAGAAAGGGTTGACCCAAAATACAAATATTTTTTTTCTAATCAGGGCTTTTGCCATTGTTGATGGTATCTTAACCCGATACAGTAAGGGCTTGCGTATTACGTCTTTTCAGTACAAGTGAAACAGTGAACAGTTAATACTGTTAAATTTCTTAACTTTTGCAATAAAAAGGTGTTTCTTAATGTGAAAACAACATTAAAAGAAGCATAGCATTTGCACAATAGTTTTGCCAAACATTAACGTAGCCATTGGTACCAAGCTGGAATTGAACCCCTGACCACATACATGGAAAGCCAAGATTGTATCCACTAGGCCAAAGCAGGTTAACCGAAATGTGGGGGCCAAATAAGACTTGTGTGTTGCGGTATCAGATTGTTTTGGCTTACTGACTTCATAATTCAAACAGATAACAGGTAATATTGTGAAATTTCTTAGCCTTTGCAATAAAAAGAACATTCTTACAATGACGTGCACATTGTGTGCCTCAAAAAAAGCTTGGGAAAAGGCGGGGATCAAACCACCAACCTACTACACGGCAGTCAAATGCCTTAACCACTAAGCTACTGGAACTTTCACAGTTGGTATAGTAGGCAGACGGCCTGTTAAGCAGAGATAGTGTACTTGGTGGATGGCATACCTGCCATCCCAACATTTGTATTTCTTTAGTGCCACCACAACAAGCGTGCCAAGTTTGGTGATTCTAGGCCAAACCAGCTCATGGGAATTTTAGGTGAAAGGGGAGAAAAAATAAAAAATAATAAAAAAAATTTTTATAATAAAGAATCTGAACAGATACAATAGGGGACTGAGCAGTTATGCTGCTCAGTCCCCTAAAAATAATCTGAACAGATACAATAGGGTACCAGCAGCTACACTGCTCGGCCCCCTAATGATTTCTATCTATACAAAGGTTTCAGTCAGCATGAATTGCCTTAAAAATGGAAAATCTATATTCCATTTAAAAAAGATGTGTAAAGAGGGCTGACATTCACTTTTACTTAATCTTGTTTTTATGCCAATGGACCCTGCGCAGCAAGATGGGAAAACTTAAGATACCTTTAGGTGGCATGGTGCTTGGCGGGATTATAGAAGTGATAAAACAAATTCAAATGTACATGCCTTTTCTCCTCCGAACATGCCTGCATTGACTGACCTGGGTTCAATCAACATTTGTCTTTATGTTTGATCTACAAATAAATGGAAGCGTTAGTTGTGTCTTAGTAAACGGTTTTAGCAATCACCAAAAATCAACTTGCGAATCTGCTTTTCTGAAGGAAAAAACAAAACAAAACCATGCCATCTATTTGTAAGTCAAACTTAAGGACAAATGTTGATTGAATCCAGACAACAGTCCACTCTTGTGAAACAAAGTTTTCCATGGACTAGGTGAACAAAAAGGGGTCTGACCTGCTTGTGCTTTGGCATTAGGACAACAAAACAAATCGGGGTATAATCTATACCTCCATCTCCCCAGTGTTTGCTAGTGTTAAGAAGTGTGTGACTGCTGGCTGTGTTTTCTTTTTGCCTTCCAATGGAAAGACAGAGGTCAGCTGTCAGCCACTCTGAATTGACTCAGCAAAAGTCTTTATTTTGTCCTGAAAAACAAAGATTATGCTTATCTTTCAGGCAAGTTAGCCTTTCTCAGAACTATTTATTAAGACAAAGACAAATGGGCCACACTTGGCTCTAGAAACAGGACAAAGACTTTTGAAGTGGGACTGATTGTTAGCCTAGATCCAATCCCATGTACCCTGAAACCTTATGGTTGCACTTCATTTTAAGGTTTTCTAACGGCAAATAAACCATTGTTAAACATTGTTTAACTCAGTAAACTGATTGCAAATCAGTATACCATTAGTTTGTGTCATTTTTAACATTTATAAATGCAAATACAAGGCCTGTTGTTCATGAGTTGTATGTGATTACAGATCCTCATAATAATCTATGTGGCAATAACTTTGAGATATAAAATAAAATATCTTTTTCAGATATAAAATGATTACTCATGAAAAATGTTCTCTAACCAATTGCATTAGTATGAAATAATATAGTTTCCACATTTTCTGAGCGTACAATTTTCTTCATAATGTTTTGTTTATTTTAATTTTATACACCTTTATCAAGGTGCCAATCATTTTGGAGGTCACAATATATAGGTTGAAAGTATGCTGCCCTATTGACATCACCATTTGGTCTCTCCATATTTATTACATTTATGTATTTTTTATAAAATTCATAATTAAAATTTATTTTATTTATTTATTTTATTTTGTCCCCTGTTAATTAGGAGCACTATTAATGAAACACTCTTCTTCTGGCACGTGTAGGTCTAGCTAACTAAACGTTCATGGAGAAGTAGCATAATGAGAACCAGCATGGGGTATTGTTGGTATACTTACTTCTACATTATTGTTGCAGCCTGGGCTGTAACTTATGCATACATGACGGGTTGAGTTGCATATACATGCTTTGTCATACTGAGGTTATGGAGGCAGTTTGTGGCTCACGTCTAGGTTGTAAATCCCATTATCCAGTTTGGTAAACATCCCTATAATTAAACACCCATATAATTAAATATGTATACCCATTTCATTTAAAGTAACTGTACCTCAAAATGGACTGTTACAATGTCCTGCAGAATTATAATAGAAATCAACATTTCCAGGATTGGATAGTGACAAAAAACAATCAGGACACAAAAACGGAACATGTGAAGTGAATCACTTCAAAATAAAAAAAAATGAGGCTTGAAAAGGAATCTCAAAAATTTCAACTTCAAATTAAGGTAAAAGACAGCATAAGACCCCTTTAAAAATTTTTTTGTATATAGAGAAGAAGCAAACATGTTATTGTATTTAATCATACTGTCTTAGTCACTGAAATATGGAATACTTTAATGTGTGTGTTTTTGTCTGTGATGTAAAAATATGCATGAGTGGAGAGTGGGCACAATAAATGGGAACACTTGACCATTCATCACACCTTATTTTTAAAAAGGGAAACTTGCCAGTATATTTCCCCCGGTGTGTGATTGTGACACCTCTGTGGCAGGGTTATCACCCTACAAAGTGCCCCGCTGACCGAGCCAGGGCTGGGAGGGGGGGACTCATCTCGCAACTGACACAATCCTGGCCCTAATAAGGGCCTGCAGAAAAAGAACATGCAAAGGGCGCATCCTGTATGTGTGTCTGTGTCCTTGTTAATGTTGGCATTTGTGTATGAATGCATTTGTGTGTGTGTGTGTGTGTGTGTGTGCGTATGCATGCATGTTAGTATAAGTGTGTGAGTGCGTGTGTGCGGGTGCAGTGTCAGTGGTGATAACGTTGTCTAATGGGCGCTGGCAGAAGGAGCCTGCTAGATGAGGTCATGTTTGGAACTGGGGGGAGAGGCATTTGATAGGATGGAAGGCTTGTGCTCTTTATACCCCCTTCACCTTTGTGCACCTCACGCCCCACCCTCCACTCTCTGCCTCTCCTTCCCTTTCTCCCCTGTCCAAATCACTGCCCCCACCCACGAATCCTGCCCTTAGCATCACTCAAACACTCTTCCTCTCCTCCATTGTGTTTCTGCGGGTCTCCCCTCATTCCCTCTGTGAACAGATTAGAAACAGGAAGTTGTATTAACATTTCCTGTCAGATTGGAAGGGAACAATCAATCTCTCTCCCACCGCCCCACGTCACCCTGGGCGTGGGTGATTTGCTGTCGGGCCTAGCGGCGGCAGATCCGGAGCCTGTGAACAGATACATTGCTGTGTTTGAGGACATTCAGAGACTGGGTTTGTGTTCTGGGGAAGAGGGGGCGGGGGGACCAGGTTCAAGGCACCAGGCAGTGGCGGATGGCCTCTTTACATTGGCTACAGGTGATTTGAAGGTCAGGTCATGATTACAGCCTTAGGACTCCTTTGCACTTTTATTTTTATGTCTACATTAATTCTGTGCTTTCATTGTTATTATGTCTGCTGCTAGTGGTAAGAGAAATATCCCAACTATGGATCAGTACAGTATAATTTATTAGGTGTGGTTGAAAAGTCCTCAGACTTACCGTTATTATTATTCCGCCGTTTTATCAAAACATATCTCCTCCTACACCGTTCACACCATCGACACCATTCATACATCATATTATACCTTTATACCCCCTCCAGGTTGCTATTAATTTTTACCTTTATACCATATAGACTTTTTGAGCTATTTGACATTTTATCGCCAAAAAATGAATGATTTTTTAATCACTTAACGTTCTGTCAACAACCTTGGAAAAATGCCACCTCACACTATACCATATTACGATCTTTCTATGCCATTTCCAGCCATTGATATTTGTGAAGCAACCAAACCTACAATTTCTTTAGGAATTGTTAATCTAGTTTTGTTCTATTCTTCTATTTTAAAAATATATTTAGTAATTTTTGTGAGTTAACAATAGCTTAACTGCAAGTTGCCCTGCATTCCATTTCACGTGGGAAAATCAGAATTTGCTTGAACCAGTCCTGCAATCTTTATATTGGTAAACTGCCCACGTCCTATCTGAGGATAACACTGAACTACTGAGGTGTTTCAGCGAGTGGAATTAGGCACTGTGAAAACAGGAACGTTTCCCTAAAAACAAAGAAATATTGGGCTGGGTACTGCGGCTCAATGTGGGAATGGGAAGTCTAAAAGACAAAAGCAGGGGACAGGACTAAACAATCCAAAGAAACCAAATATTTAGTGAGCTGGGACACCCCCATCCTGTCCCTTCATTTGGCTTCAGTCCAACTGATTCAGATTTTTTGTTGTGTAGCTAGCATACGTTTTATCAGCATAGATCACGCTCTACAGACAGGTCTTACGTACTGGTCATAGGTAGGGCCACCAGTTTGTTTCCACCACGTGACCTGTAAAGTTTTAAACTTGTATTTCAATGATTATCCTCCTGGGGTCCCCATAGGCACTCCACCAGCACAGTCAAGTGACTAATTATACAATTGAGTTTCTAATTGACACATTTATAAAAGCAATTAGTCGATCTAATATGGGGAGAGTCAGAAGAAGGACAGTGAACATGGATGGAAGTTTAAATGCCATAAAAAGCATGTCTTTGAGCAAATGAGTGAAGCAGTATCCGCCTGGTACACTGCATACTGACGGATTTAATTTATTTTGCACAATTTAACAATCAATTACAAAGGAGATGACAATAGACTGACATTTGAAAAATCACAGAAGAGACAGTTAAATAACTGGCCACGCTAACTTATATTTCTATTATATTTTTTGTTTTAATATACCTCAGCTGCAAACGATTTTCTTATTATTAATAAAATTCACTTTTAAAAAAAAAATGTGTGCAAGTTAAATGGTATATATAACTGCTTTCATTTTTTATGCAGGCATTTCCCATTGCTTCTAACAAAAAAACATGCCTCTGTATGACATTTAAAAATACTGCAGCATGTCCATGGTAGTAAATAATCAAATTAAATTTAAAGGGACTGTAAAGGTAAATCCGTAATTTGCTTCAGACTACATTATATTGGGTTGTTATGGCATGTATTAAGCATCAGCAACAGTATGAGATTTCAATTTCATTGCAATCTCGAACTATATCCATATATCCATTTCCGATGTGGGGCTTAAATGGGTGGAGTTAATTATTTAATTATTACTGGGCTCAGTTCTATTGGGCACAGGTTCTTCATGACATCATGAAGGATGGCCAATAAATGTTTTAATGTCATTGCATATCTCCTCCCATAGTTGGAGGCAAATAAAACTATTCTGTCCCACTAACGTTAAACAGCCTATTTGAGTCTGAGCAAAACAATCGTTTGCTATAGAGAACCTTTGTCTGCGTTATCAATAGTTTTGTAATCCATAGCTGTAGTTATTTTCATATTTTTTTCATATTTTTCAGTTCTATTTAATTTCTCCCACCTTCTATATCCCTTTGTGGTGGTGCTACCTAGCTGTCTAGCTAGCAAGGCTACTTTAGCCCTAGAGCTAAGTTAAGAGTTATAACTTAGTTGTCGTTATCGCCTCCGTTTGCATTGCAAGCATGCCGCATATACCCCGTGCATGTGCCCTCCCTAGATGCACCAACAGAGGATGAAGTCGAGGGTAATGCTACGTGTAATTTTTTGGAAAGCTAACGTACAATGCACAAGCTCAGCGCAAACACCCGCTTGTACAGCGACCATTTCGGACAGCTTTCAGAATTATAACAATTTAGCTTGCCCAAATTCCTCAAACTTGTTGCTGGGGCTCTACCCCCTTTATCCCTTCTCTGTTGCACTTTCTGTCCCCTGTCCCTTGTTTCTGTTCGCCTGTGCAGTTCTCTCTGAGACTGCTTTTCCTTTACCGTTTCCTTTCCACCTCTCTATTTTCACGACTCTCTCATTTTGAGAGTGAGAGATTTTTCTGTTCTTTTCTTTTACGACTCTCAGATTTACAAGTTTTTTTCGCCCAGTTTCTGGGTTGCTTTATTTTATATTATCTCTCTTATTACTACTCTCCAGTATCAAGAGAGATATATTTTCCTTTTCCTACCTTTACTCCAGCCAAGAGTTATTTCACCCTATATTATTGGGTTGTTATTATTTGTCTTTTTCTTTCATTTTTATTACCTCCTTCATGCTCACACTCTAAACTAGAGCCAGAGGCATTCTTCCCTTTCTTCCTTTGCGGAGTTTTGTCCGCTCTTGTGGCTATCCCGGGGATAGCTTTTAGATTCCCTCTGTCGCGTCTGGTCCTCCGAACCCGACCCCTTACATCAACTTTTAGTCTGTTTAGTACCGTTCTATTTAAAGCTTTATAACTCCAGATGTCAATGTTACACAAACACCAATAATGGCTTAAATTAAAAAGACCCTTGTACCATTTATTATCATGCCTTAAATTCAATTATTTTCATAACACTTATGTAAATTATGGGCAGTGAATATACAGCCCCAATGAAAAACAAAGTTCCACCACTCTAGTTTACAGTGAACACCTGAGAGCGAAATATGCGAATAAGGTTAAACATTACATTTTCTGGTTTGCAAACCTCTGGTCTGCTTGTGTACAAAATATGAAAGTGATATGCATTACTGCTCAAATCCTATGAAACAGTGTACTTTGTGTCCAAAAATCTATCGAAAATGGATAATTGTGCATTACAGTAATTCAGGAGACTAATTTTGACTAATTGGAAATATATTTGCATCTATAAGAGTAGATAATTTCCAACATTTGTGAAAGATTAGGGGAATAATTATAGGTGTCCAAAAACCTATCCAAACCTTTCCAAACCCATGGAAACATATGCAAGGTATCCAAAGTTATCCAAAGCTATCCAAACATGAACACAGCTTTATTGTCTATTTGAAGCATATTTTTATGTCCTATGAGGAGGCAATTAATGAGAGGAATGACCCTTAGATAATCAATTTCTTTGTCTGTGCACGGCCGTCATTATTTATGGTATACAAATCCAAGTTGCCTCAGGCCGGGACTTTTTTCCACAGACTCCCAATACTTTATCATTGAGCCTTATGCAGGCTTAGCTTATAGCTAATACCTAATAGGTTGCTAGCTAACTAGGTATAAACTAAAGTAAACCAGAATAAGAGTTACAATGACATTACATGGACTATCATTTAGCACTGGCAGTCACCTTAACATTTTTCGACAGTAGCATTACAATGGCTATCACTTTGGCTGTCAATTACACTCAATCAAATAGGGGGTCTGGTACACCGGTTCCACAAGATGACAATATTTGTATTAACCACAGAACTGCGGTATTAACTCAAAATTCGCCGACTACGACTACTAAGACAGTGCCCACCCGCCACAGGTTTGACATGGCAGGACTGAACCATTTCCTGCCGGGGGGCGGGGTATAGAGGCTCTCTGGATGTTTACTTTTAGCCAAAAACAAGAAAAGAAAAAGAAACCGTTAGTTTTATTAGTACATTGTAAATAAAATATTCTATTAATGATAATAGGTTAATAATTTCATATAAAAAAAAATTACCTAATGTTCTAATACTTTTTTAGGACGCCTTGTCAGTCAGGGGGCATTAGAATCGTCCTAACCTTTCCCCCCCATACAGCGCCCCTGACCACGTCTAATCTCTTCAGAATCCTGAGGAGGTACAGCCTCTGTCTTGGAGATGCACTCGCGCATTTGTGTGACTGTCTATGCATGCACGTTTGTGTGACTGTCTATGCATGCGTGTTTGTGTGACTGTCTATGCATGCATGTTTGTGTGACTGTCTATGCATGCATGTTTGTGTGACTGTCTATGCATGCGTGTTTGTGTGACTGTCTATGCATGCGCGTTTGTGTGACTGTCTATGCATGCGCGTTTGTGTGACTGTCTATGCATGCGTGTTTGTGTGACTGTCTATGCATGCGTCTTTGTGTGACTGTCTATGCATGCGTGTTTGTGTGACTGTCTATGCATGCGTGTTTGTGTGACTGTCTATGCATGCGCGTTTGTGTGACTGTCTATGCATGCGCGTTTGTGTGACTGTCTATGCATGCGCGTTTGTGTGACTGTCTATGCATGCGTGTTTGTGTGACTGTCTATGCATGCGCGTTTGTGTGACTGTCTATGCATGCGTGTTTGTGTGACTGTCTATGCATGCGTGTTTGTGTGACTGTCTATGCATGCGTGTTTGTGTGACTGTCTATGCATGCGCGTTTGTGTGACTGTCTATGCATGCGCGTTTGTGTGACTGTCTATGCATGCGTGTTTGTGTGACTGTCTATGCATGCGCGTTTGTGTGACTGTCTATGCATGCGTGTTTGTGTGACTGTCTATGCATGCGCGTTTGTGTGACTGTCTATGCATGCGTGTTTGTGTGACTGTCTATGCATGCGCGTTTGTGTGACTGTCTATGCATGCGCGTTTGTGTGACTGTCTATGCATGCGCGTTTGTGTGACTGTCTATGCATGCGTGTTTGTGTGACTGTCTATGCATGCGTGTTTGTGTGACTGTCTATGCATGCGCGTTTGTGTGACTGTCTATGCATGCGCGTTTGTGTGACTGTCTATGCATGCGTGTTTGTGTGACTGTCTATGCATGCGCGTTTGTGTGACTGTCTATGCATGCGCGTTTGTGTGACTGTCTATGCATGCGCGTTTGTGTGACTGTCTATGCATGCGTGTTTGTGTGACTGTCTATGCATGCGTGTTTGTGTGACTGTCTATGCATGCGTGTTTGTGTGACTGTCTATGCATGCGCGTTTGTGTGACTGTCTATGCATGCGTGTTTGTGTGACTGTCTATGCATGCGCGTTTGTGTGACTGTCTATGCATGCGCGTTTGTGTGACTGTCTATGCATGCGTGTTTGTGTGACTGTCTATGCATGCGCGTTTGTGTGACTGTCTATGCATGCGTGTTTGTGTGACTGTCTATGCATGCGCGTTTGTGTGACTGTCTATGCATGCGTGTTTGTGTGACTGTCTATGCATGCGCGTTTGTGTGTAAGCAGGGGGAAGTGGCAGCGACTAGAGTGATAAGAGCCAGAGAGGCATTTTTTGAAGCGACACGGCTACAGTACGCACATACAACAATTTTTATTTTTGATATATTTTTTTGATCAAATTGAAACTGTGATGGTAGAAATTAACCTGTTGTGGGCCGCCACAGTTTAATACATTAATGGGAAACACTGACTTTATTCCATACTTTATGAGAGATTTTCATAGCAGAAGGAAATTATGTGATGATGACAGAAATAACATTCACTCCAATAAGTGAGCAGCAAAATAACATTTTAGGGGCTCTGAACAAAGGGGTTAAAAAGCGACTGAAGTTTAACTGAAAATGCTCTCCAAAAAGTTGGCTATTTCATACTGAGACAACAAATCAAATTTTTGTTGTTTTGGCTCTGTACTCCAGCGCATTGGATTTGAAATAGAAGAGTGACTATGAGGTTAAAGTGCAGACTTTCAGCTTTAATTTGAGGATTTTTACATCCATATCTGGTGAACCGTGTAGCAATTGTAGCCATTTTATACATAGTCCCCCCCATTTTAGGGGACCTAAAGTATTGGACAAATTAACACAAAACTTAAATAAAGTCATCATATTTAATGCCATGACCTCCTGATGTCTGTGACCCAAAAACATCAAAAGACTCTTGATATCTAATTTTCAGGAACTCTTATACATAGTGCCAGGTGAAGCATTACTTTATATTCTGTTGCATTGTGGGATTTTTTGAGGCCACTATCTAGAGCAGAAATTTTAAAGTTGGAATTTTGACACTCAAATAAAATGGTGGAAAGTGAATACAGTGTACTATATAGTGAATAGGGACCCCCTCCATTCTATAATTTCAGACATAGCTCTGGTCGTCTCCCAGCCATCCAATGTCAACAGAGCTGGCATCACAAAACAATGCATACGGAGACAATACCAGCCAGACAGTGTGTGAGACCCCTTTTGCCAATTCATCAAATAACACAGATATCTCAACAGATTTAAATGGCCAACTGTGGCTGGCAGACCCACAAGGTAGCACATGTTAGCCCAGGGAGAGTAATAGGGAGGGTGCTTGACAACTGTATATCCCAAAACCCATTATGCGTCATCCACCGTTATAACTCCCACGATGTTTAAAAAGCATTAAAAGATGCATGGCAGCTTGAAGAATTCTATAACCATGTGTCAATGGCTGCAAGCTGGCTGGCTGCACTGAAATGGCAGAGTCCATCTGTGGGACGTGGGGTGACGAGTCAAGGAACAAATCGTCCGCATTCATCAAAGACCCCCTCCCCCACGTAATCTGACCCAATAAGCAAACGGTCACTGCAGACCTGTCGCCCCCGTCCCACAAAAGTGATGCTGAAATGGAGATTAATAAGGATTACTACTACATGTGAATGGGATGAGCAGAAATCACCGTAACATAACCCAGGGGTGTTTTTCTATTACCCACTTATCACCCAGCAACGATTATTCTCTACCTTCGAGGCATTTCACGGGAAATGATGTAGAAATTCTTAACAAATGTTCTGCTATACTGAAATCTGCAGAAATATTTGTACCTCATGATTAAAATCATTGTAATGTATTTGATTAAACTCTTAAGAGTAAAATCTACTGCAAGACTTATAAATGACTGTAAAACTTTACCTTGGTTGGGAGCTCAGCTTTCTATATGTCCATAGTAAAGCTCTGAGATATCCAGCTTTGGACTATTGGTGTCCCCCGTTGTTTTTCATGGCATCGGTATTCATTTTAACACGTTTAAGAAATATTTCAGGCATTTAAGATGTTGTATTGCAAAAACACATTTTTGAAAATGATGTCAGACAGAACCCTATAATTCTGACCTCTGATACTTTTCCCAGATTTCAGTGCTCTTCATTTCTCAGTGCATTCAGAGCTCTTTGGTTACTTTAACAGCGGCATCATTTATAGGAAGATCACACAAAGATTTGGGTGGGACCAGGAGGTGATGCTAATAATGAGGTTATAGGCAGAAGATACAGATGCTAAAGATTATAGTGCTGACAGGAGGCATGGACCAAAAAAGCTTAGGGCGTTTCCCTCAGGTGGTCCCCATCAACAAGCTGGTTTTTGTTGATGGGGACCACCCCACCCCCACCCACCCACACCCGGTCCACGATCACAATCTCTTCCCCCCGTTCACGATCAATGGATAGCATTGGCACCTCCCAGCAAGTAGGTCCCGGCTCAAATCCCGGCCATGGGCCTTTCTGTGTGGAGTTTGTATGTTCTCCCCGTGTCTGTGTGGGTTTACTCCCACTGTAAAAAATACATATTAGGCTAATTAGGGACTCCAAAATTTCCCATAGATATGAATGTGTGAGTGAATAGTGTGATGGATTGGTGACCTGCCCCCCCCCCCCCCCGCGACCATGACCAGGAATAAGCAGGTTAGATAATTGATGGAGGAAATGTTATTTTCCTTCTTTTATATTTTATGTTATTATTTTGTGGTCAGCTAAATCAACCCACTCCCCTTCACCCCACCCCAAATAGCAGGAAACACGTGTCACTCCCCCGCTGGTAGGCAGATTGGTATAAGATAAGTTTGTTGGATGGATAGGTCTTTACCTCTGAGGCTTGCTTCATTGGCACAATCTGGCCTCACGCGTCAGCGCTCTGGTTCAATGGGCAGCGTGCGCTCCGTCATGACATCATGTCTTTGTGCGAAATCCCAGCGCCATTCATGGCCACACTCACGGCTTAGCCCCAGTACCGCTGGCTATATCAACAAGTACTGCTTTTAAAGGGCAGGACAGTGCCATGCTACTGGGGAAAGAGCTGCTCACTTACAAATCTATTATTATTACTATTAATAAAAAATAATACATTTTTCTTTTTTTTAAAAACTACTTCTTGTGTGTGTGTGTGTGTGTGTGTGTGGGGGGGGGGGGGGGGGGGGTGCTTGGGAAGATAAATATCAGGCTGCATTTAGATGTGAACACACTGTGTGAACATTTTGAAAAGGAAAATTTAGTTATTAATTACAATTGACTTTTTATGATGTTTTGAATGAAATGCATACCTCTTTGTCACCCATTTATATTTCAAGCTATCTGTGCCAAAAAGGGTTAACTGCTTAACTGCTTTTTATAAAACCTTGGAGTCCTATTATGTTTGTGCATGCCACATTTTAGTTGATTAAATAAGCTGCTGATCATGTCCATACTACACACTGCATTATTTTCTTCAAAGGTACCCAGGCTAATTTTCTTGGGCAAAAAAAGAAGAAAACGGGACTGTGACTTTGTGGGAAATATGTACAGCCACTTCACATGACCTCTGCTTTAACATGAAGCAGAGACAGTGATGAGGGAGATATAGCCATGCAAAGCGCCAGTGCTGATTCAGGTACTTCCTGGTCTTGGCCCTCAGCACAAGAGTATAACCCCTCCTGTTCACTTTCACTGTGTGCACCTTAGCCACTGGCCAATCCCCCACACCCTACCACACTGTTAGGTGGACTGTGATTGGCCGAAATGGAATTCCGGGCGGTCGGAACATAGGTTTGGAGTCTTTGCACACAGGCCTCTGGACATTTTGGCGCATTGTCAGTGGGGCCTTTGGCTCTGAGCCCTCTCATCACTCCACAGCAAGATAACTGAACAGAAAATTGGAAGGAAATACCGCCTGTAGAATGCTTTTAACACTATTCTGCACCTGCAAAATCTGCCTCCTCCACCTGAAGCATATAGAACAGGACAATCCACTGCCTGGATTCAATCAATATTTAGGCTTAACTGTGACCCACGCATAAATGTAAGAGTAACGTTTTTCTTCACAAACACAATTTGGAGTCTATTTTTGGGATTTCTAAACTAGCAAAGTATTTATGAAGAAAAAGAACTAAAGCTTGTGTTTAAATTGCAAATCACATTGATAAATCTAAGACATTTTTGGCAGTCTGACAAGAGGGGAATATTACACTGCGGGCATGCGTTTTGAAGATATGTTGTAGAGTAGTTCTACTTATAACTCATGAGACATGACCATGTCTGAGTGCCTCTTCCTTTGATCACTAAAGAATAAAGGTAACACTTCACATTAAGTTGCACTTATACCTGTGTAGTTAAATTGTAACTAATTTGGTAACAAGAGGCTATTACTGAGTAACTCCAACATACACTGCCCGGCCAAAAAAAAAGTCGCACACTGTAATATTTTGTTGGACTGCCTTTAGCTTTGATTATGGCGTGCATTCGTCGTGGCATTGTTTCAACAACCTTATTGAACATTTATTCACAACATTTATTTCCGTCCAGACTTGCATTAATTTTTGGCCGAGATCTTGTATTGACGACGGGAGAGTCGAACCACTCCGTGACGTCTTCTCCAGCACATCCCAAAGACTTTCAATGGGGTTAAGGTCAGGACTCTGGTGGCCAATTCATGTGTGAAAATGATTCCTCATGCTCCCTGAACCACTCTTTCACAATTTGAGCCCGATGAATCTTGGCATTGTCGTCCTGGAATATGCCCATTGATGGGATAACCTGGTCATTCAGTACATTCAGGTACTCAGCTGACTTCATTTTATTGCTGCATAACGTTGCTGAGCCTAGACCTGACCAATTGAAGCAACCCCAGATCATAACACTGCCTCCAGAGGCTTGTACAGTGGGCACTATGCATGACTGGTGCAACTGCAACTTTTTTTTTTGGCCAGGCAGTGTAGATAACGTGTATCAACAGTTAGCGGTATTCATAATTACACAAGTGAATATTTAGAATTTACACTCATATGGTCACATCTACATTATAAACAACAAATTAATGTTGCCTGTTAATTTCACAAAGTTTTTATATGATATGGAATGATTTCATTTCTGCAGGAGAGAGATGTAACAGGACTCTGGTCTTGTTTCACATGTGTAATTAAGAATGCCATTAACTGCTGTTCCATGTTACCTACGTTGGAGTTATTCAGCAATAAACCTCTTGTTACCAAATTCCTTACAATTTATCTACACAGGTACAACTGCAACAATGTAAAGTGTTATAAATACAGGATGACAGAACACTGTTACAGGGGCATGTCACATGTTACCGTAACTCTGAATGGATAAGGGAGGTTACAGGTGGTATTCAGAGATCTGTTCTTGACCAACAGTAAATGTTAAATGCTGTGATATTAGTATTACAGGCATTCAATAATAATACGCATTACTTATTTATCACCTCCCAATCAAATAAATATAAAACACAATAAAATGAGTATTAAACACATTGTTATTAGCAATATATTTACAATATGTAATATGTTAGAAATATATAATAAGTTCACTTCCCTTGGAAAGAAACATTTTGCCAGTGTAGTACATGGTATCTTGATGAAGTCCTTTTGTGGGAACAATAATGTGTTCAGGGGCATGAGAAAGATTATACAAGGGAACTAGGACGCAGAGCGTTAAATAAACATTCTGTCAATGTGGCATTAAACAATACCCATTGGCCGTGATTTAACAGTTATTTTTTCCCTGTTCTAAAAAGTTTTTCATTGGATGACAAAATATCAACAATTTAGGCAACTGATAAACAATTTCTCCCTTCAAATAAACCCCTGCCAATTTCTCCACATCTAAGTGAATGTTCTGCGCACTGTGCACATTGTAGCTCAGTGCAGTCCTATGTTAGGGCATTTGGGATCTCTTCTGTAAAAAAATTATGAAAGAGTATTGATACAAAACAAAAGCATAACCAGAGAAATTTAGTTCCATCTAGAATTTTAGGAACTAGTAATTTACACAAGCCTGCTCTATTAAAAAACTGTTTTAAACAGTTATAAGTTATGAGTCCTCCATGTAATGTGCTTTCACTATAAAAAGGTTAAATACCTGATTATAACAATTATAAGCTCTCAGTGTTTATAAATTCAGATAACTTGCATATGATTCTTTGGCAAAAATACAAAGAAGTTGTGATTGGTCTTGTTAAATTGTGATCACTGTTGATCCTGTGGCATTACATTCACATAGAGCAGGCCAGCTCAATACTCTTTTTAAAAAGAAAATTGGTTTCAGATTTTTCCCAGTTTTTCCCAATTTGTTAGCCAAATGTACCCTAGTATGATTCAATTCCCTGTGTACCCGGACGCGAACTTGGGCCCTCTGTGTGCAACTTTAACCACTGTGCCGCCGCTGCGCTCAGCTGAATACTCTTGCCATATGTAAAATCATGCTGCCTGCCACCTGGTTATTTCACAGATGACAAAGCTGAAAACGTGAAATTATATGAATAATTCAACATTTATTTTTTATTTAGAAAAGTCCATTTATCTGTACTTTGGTAAAGGACTTGTGCAATCAAAAAAAGTAAACATTTACTATTATGACATTGATGTAAGGGAGGAATATTGACTGCTGTTTTTACATTTAATATTATAAGAAGCTGAAAAAGCATACTGAGAGGAACAAAACAGATACATGGGGCTACTAAATGGGGGGAGTGCATTGGTTTTACAGGTTTACCCCTTTAGTCTTTTTCATTGCTTGTTTTTACACATATTTTGGGCACCATGATGAGTAATTTCAGCAAAATTATCCTTGTGGTAAGGTATATCTTACTAAAGCTTCAGTTTGGTTTGTTTTCTGTTTTTTAAATTTTGTTTCTGAGTGCACACAGCAAAACTGCGTACATTTAACACCCTAGGATATTTATACCCTGGACTCAGCAGTGTTAAATTTACACCAACATGTTTTCTGTACAGGGTGTTCTGAAAATCTGTTGAAATAGCAGAGAAAGTAAAGGATAAACAACCTGGGGCCCTATCTAACACCCGGCGCTAAGCGGTGGTAACCTAAATGCAAGTGTCTTTGCTAGGTTCAGACCGGCACAGGTGCCATTTCAGTGTCCAGCGCTCACGTTGTTTAAATAGCAAGTGAACTTGCGCCCATAGCAAGTGAACTGGGAGGGTTGGTCTTAAGATGAGGTGTGGCCAGGATCATTTTTGGCGTATTGCTATCTTGAGGCAGCAAAAATGTTAGGATCCTGTAATTCTGTCTGTTTATTCTTTATTTGTTATTATTTTTCCTGTTTTCTTTCCCTCGCGATTGTCAGTCCGCGTTCCATGTTTCTGAGATTCCACCCCCTGTCTTTGTCATTGCACTATTTGGGTGATTTTGGGAACATTCAGGTTTCTTCTGTATTTCGTATATCTCGTTTTTCTTCCTTCTGGCTTTATTTATATTTGTATATAATACTAATGTACTAATCATACTAACTGTTAGATTAGATTTAATACTAACCTGCTAACAAACTAACATGTATATAATACTAACCTACTAACATTAGGGTTCTAGAGTTCACTACTAACATTACTAATTACTAATTCATCTTGAGTTTCTATCTGCAGCTGTCATTTCCCTCCTCGTTATCCTATCCCTGTACCCATCTGTGATTTCGCATTCTCTGCACATGTGTCCACTTTTGTGTTTCTCCCCTCTGAGCTGTGTACTTGTTTACCTGCTAACTCCAGGCCGTTTGTTATCATTGTGTCTATGTGTATTCCAGTCCGTGTCTTACGTTTCCCCTGTCATTGTTTTATTGGTCCCTGTTAACCCTCACTGTTCTCACCTGTGAGCAATCTCCCCTCCCTGCTTCTACACACCTGATTCCCATTATGTCTGTCTCCCTCTGTGTGTATATATACCTTGTCATTTCAGTGTTTCTTCGCGAGTTCCTCATTATTGATTTTCTTCTGTGTTTTTACGAGTGTCCCGAGTTCCTGCCCTGCTTTCTATTTCCGAGTTTTTGTTTCCCTAGTTACTTACTTGCCTGTTGTTGTTTTGTATTTAGTCTGTTTTGTTCCTCTTACGCCTCCCCGGTTTTGACCCCTGCCTGTGTTCTCGCGACCCTGGTTTTGGATCCTGCTTTTGTACCTTTGCTGTGCCTTCCCGGTTTGACCCCTGCCTGTTCCTTGACCACTCTTTGGACTGTGCTTTGTACCGTTGCCCTGTCTCCCCGGTTTTTGACCCTGCCTGTTTACCACGGATTGCTGCCTTGCCCTTTATTAAACTTCGGTTTTTGCGAACTCCTGCCTGCGTTTGGGTCCTTCCCCCACCAACACCTAACAAAAAAGCACTAAAACAATCACAAACCTGGTCATAAGTCATGTCGCAGTTGTTTCAATGTTATTTTAATGGCGCAATATAAGTGCGTCTGCATAGGCATGTGCACAACGCACGTACACCCTCCTGTCTGTTACACACAGATGAGTGCACAAGCATGCATAAAAATATCAAGAGTACAAAGTGAAATATTATTATTGTGTAGACTATCTAAAATGCATAATAATAAAAGAGTCCATCGGTCAAAGACCACATACCTGTCCCTCAGTGAAGGGGAATGCCCCCTTAAATTGCTTTCATTTCAATTTGGCGATTTAATTGATGATTGTAATTTTTTATAATAATTATTAAATTAAATCACGTAAAACTTATTTTGAATGTAGGTTAAGAGAGGGGTTCTAGCACGCAATATTGCTTGTGTTCAGTATTCAGAGTGCTGAACGTTTTAACAAGGGTATTGACTGTTGGAACCGCTGGATTCAGATAATACACATTTTACCTAGTCCTCACTTACCCGACAATATATCAAAATTATCTTCACAATATATTTAAAATATACTGCAGTATATTACATTTCCATAAGGGCTGAGCTGGAGACTAATTCCTGCTGTCCCTATATTGCTGTGGCGATGTGTGATGCTAAGTGTAAGGTTACACATGTATTCACAATTACCTTGAATCAAGCAATGACTCTATATTGGCCAATAGTTCTTGCAATCTTCGTTGAAACATGCATAAAAATAAGATGGATTATATATTAATAGTGAAATTGTAACGTTCCGCTCCCTTCCTGTCCGTTTTCCGTGTTTTCCCTTTTTCCCTCCGTGTCATGTTGGATCCCTTTGTCCGTGTTTTCCCCTCTGCTGCGGACTAGGCGTTTCCCTCTCTGGCTCGTTCGTTTGGTTTCCCACTTTAGCTTCCGCCTTTCACTCTCCCCCCTCGTTGCATGCATTCCTCACCTTTGTGTTTAGCAATCACTCCCGGTTAATTTCCACACCTGTGCCTTATTTAGTCCGTGATTCCCTGCACTATTTAGACCCCTAGTCGGCGCCAGTTCGTTAACTAACCTCACTCGTTGTTCATGCTTCTCGTTCCTGGTCCTGTGTTTGCTGATCGCTTGGTTGTGGGATAAATTCCCCTTACAGCTTTTAGTTCACCTGTCCTGCGGTTTGGTAGTTATCCTCCCCTGACGTTTGCTGTTTTGCATGCTGCTAACTTGTCTCCTTCTAACCACCAGCTGTCCCGGCTTCCACTCATCCGTAGCAGTGTCTGTTCCCCGTGTTTGTGTGTGTGTTGCGGTACCTCCAACTCCAGCTCGTGAAAGATCCGCTGTTGTGTTCTATCCTGGCTACCCTTCAGTTGTTCCTGTCCGGCCGTAGCTACCTCCTGTACTACGGTTATGGTTCCGGGTTCTCTGGAATTCAGCCAGCTCCAACCGGACCTACCTGAGCCACGCCACACCACCCAGCTCTGCCGAGTTTCGCCGGCTACCTACCTTTATTATCGGAGTACCTCCGTGAGAACCTCCCGGTCCAATTCCTGTCTAAAATTCCTAATTAACTACCCTCTGCTTTCTGTCCAGTACCTGAGTTGTCGTCCCGGTCCAGTTCCAGTCCAGCCCCGGTGTGAAGTTCACCATCCGTATGAGTCCAGTTCCGGTTTGGAACAAGTTCCGTTCCAGTACCTGTTTCCTGAGTGGACCTCCCGGTCCAGTTCCAGTCCGGTCCCGGGGCGAAGTTCACCATCCGTAAGAGTCCAGTTCCGGCTTGGAACAAGTTCCGTTCCAGTACCCGTTTCCTGAGTGGACCTCCCGGTCCAGTTCCAGTCCAGTCCCGGTGTGAAGTTCACCATCCATAAGAGTCCAGTTCCGGTTTGGAACAAGTTCCGTTTCTGTACCCGTTTCCTGAGTGGACCTCCCGGTCCAGTTCCAGTCCAGTCCTGGTGTGAAGTTCACCACCTGTCGAGTCCAGTTCCGGCTTGGAACCCTTTCCGGAGTTTCAAGTCCAGCTCCGGCTTGGAGCAGTCCGTATCGGACTTTCAGTAATATTCCTGTGTGATACTGTGTTTTTGCCTTTCCTGTACAGCTTTGGGACTACCCCAACGCTTAATAAATATCCCTTCATTGAATCTGCCTCCTGGTCGTTGCCCTTGGGTTCGTCCCGTATCCGGATCGTAACAGAAATAGAGATTAATATTTTTCCCAAAAATAAAAATCTTCTCTCCCGGAATAGACGGACGTTGTCCCTGAATCACGGGAAAGTGGGCTTGTTTTAAGGCATTAAGCTACCAGTAAAAACGCGTTGGTCATATTTCCATAATCAGGACATTATAAAATATAAATATACTATATACAGTTGAAGTCGGAAGTTTACATACACATAGGTTGAAGTCATTAAAACTAATTTTTAACCACTCCACAGATTTCCTGTTAGCAAACTATAGTGTTGGCAAGTCAGCTAGGACATCTACGTTGTGCATGACAAGTAATTTTTCCAACAATTGTTTACAGACAGATTATTTCACTTTTAATTCACTATATCACAATTCCAGTGGGTCAGAAGTTTACATACACAAAGTTGACTGTGCCTTTAAATTTTTAATATTTGGTTGCAAATCCTTTGCATGCCATGACGTCCTGATGTCTGTTACCCAACAACATCAAAAGACTCTTGATATCTTATTTTCTGGTACTCTTACAAGCGATACAACGTGTCTGCATTTGAATGGATCTCTATGGGAATTGGGGAGTGGGACTAGATTTAGCTGTAAATTACACTGGAACAGTATGGAAACACACGGTTGGCTAAATGGCTCTAAGTCATCAAGGGACGTATGAAATAAGCCTTAAATCATCACTCTGCTGCCAGAAATACAGTAGATATGGATGGATAACTTGAAGGGTTTCTTCTCCTGACTTGTTTTTCCATAGAGTTCAATAGGAAAATTAGTCAGGAGAAACAACCCTTAAAGTGATCCATCCATATCTACTGCATATCTGGCAGCAGAGTGATGGTTTGAGGCTTGTTTGATACCTCAGCCCCTTGATGACTTACAACCATTTTACCAATCATGTATTCCATACTGTTCCAGCATAATCTACAGCTAAATCTAGTCCCACCCTCCAATTCCCATAGAGATCCATTCAAATGCAGAGACGTTATAGTATCGCTTATAAGAGTACCAAAAAATAAGATATCAAGAGTCTTTTGATATTGTTGGGTCACAGACATCAGGAAGTCATGGCATGCAAAGGATATGCGGCCAAATATTAAAAATTTAAAGGCACAGTCAACTTAGTGTATGTAAACTCCTGACCCACTGGAATTGTGATATAGTGAATTAAAAGAGAAATTATCTTTCTGTAAACAATTGTTGGAAAAATTACTTGTGTCATGCACAAAGTAGATGTCCTAACTGACTTGCCAACACTATAGTTTACTAACATGAAATCTGTGGAGTGGTTAAAAATTAGTTTTAATGACTTCAACTTAAGTGTATGTAAACTTCCGACTTCAACTGTACATATACAGTACCAGTCAAAAGTTTGGACACACCTACTCATAGAGGTTTTTTTCCCGTTATTTTTACTGTTTTCCACATTTTGGAATAGTAAAGACATCAAAACTATGAGATAACACAAATTAAATTATGCAAAAACCAAAAAAGGGTTAAACAAATAAAAAAAGTCTTATATTTTAGATTCTTCAAAGTAGCCACCCTTTGCCTTGATAACGGCTTTGCACATTCTTGCCATTCTCTCAAACAACTTCTGTGGTAAACAGGTATTCCACAGGTAAAAAGGTGATGCCATCATGACTGTATAAAAGGATATCAAAAGACTCCTGATATCTTATTTCCGGATACTCTTAGAAGCGATACTATAACCTCTGCATTTGAATGAATCTCTATGGGAATTGGGGGGTGGGACTAGATTTAGCTTTAAATTACACTGGAACAGTGTGGAACACATGGTTGGCCAAATGGCTCTAAGTCTTCAAGGGTCTGACGTATCAAACAAGCCTTAAACCATCACTCTGCTGCCAGATATGCAGTAGATATGGATGGATCACTTGAAGGGTTGTTTCTCCTGACAAATTTTCCTATTGAACTCTATGGAAATTTTTTTTTTTAAATCCAACCTTTAATTGAAGTAAATTTATTGTGAGAAAAAAAAAAGCCTCATCAAGAAATAATTATTTTTAACAAAACCACATGTGCCACAATTATTGGCACCCCTGCATTTATATAAAGAATAAAGTAATCATTTTTAATATTTGGTCGCATATCCTTTGCATGCCATGACTTCCTGATGTCTGTGACCCAACAATATCAAAAGACTCTTGATATCTTATTTTCTGGTACTCTTACAAGCGTTACTATAACTTCTCTGCATTTGAATGGATCTCTATGGGTATTGGGGGGTGGTAGTAGATTTAGCTAAAAATTACACTGGAACAGAATGGATCACATGGTTGGCTAAATGGCTCTAAGTCATCAAGGGTCTGACATATCAAACAAACCTTAAACCATCACTCTGCTGCCAGTTATGCTTGAAGGGTTTCTTCTCCTGACTTATTTTTCCATAGAGTTCAATAAGAAAATATGTCAGGAGAAACAATAGTGATCCATCCATATCTACTGCATATCTGGGAGCAGAGTGATGGTTTGAGGCTCGTTTGATACCTCAGACCCTTGATGACTTGGGACAGTTGATCGGGGATGGCGACGGATCCAGAGAAGACCACCGTGGTCCTGGAGTGGCCACGGCCAGAGATGGTGTGTGATGTGCGGGCTTTCCTGGGCTTTGCAGGATACGACTGCCATTTCATCCTCGCTTTCGCGCGAATCGCAGTACCCAAACAACAACAACAACAACAACAACAACAGCTGCTGGTGGGGACCGTGGCTCGGGGGGAAAAAGACACAGCCAGTGAGCTGGACCGAGGAGTGTCAGCGGGCATTCGAGGAGTTGAAAAGGGCCCTACTGACCGCACCAGTACTGGCGTTCGCGGACTTCATTTTACCATTTGTACACCAACGCCAGTCTGGAGGGACTGGGAGCGGTGCTGGCCAAGGTGCAGGACGGGAGGGAGAGGGTGATTGCCTACGCCAGCCGGAGCCTGCATCCCTCAAGCGCAATGACTAAAACTACAGCTCCTTCAAACTCGAGTTGTTGGCCAGGTCACCGTGTTCACGGATAACAACCCCCTGGTGTACCTGGCGGCTGGGTGTGACGGAACAGCATTGGGTAGCCCAGCTAGCAAATTATCAACCAACCCTTAAGTATCGCCCAGGCCACGCTAATGTAAATGCTGATGTGCTTTCCAGGTTGCCGGGGGAGGGCGGAACAATGGATTGTGGACCGGTGTACCTGGTGCAGGGAGAAGGCCTGGAAGGAGACTGGAAGGAGCTGCAGTGGGGGGGATCTCCATCTGTGGGCCCTGGCCAAGCAGGTGCAGTTGGGAGAGCCCCCCCAACGAGAGGAGCAAAGACGGGCCCCACCGGAAGAATGTAAGTGGTGGAGGGAGTGGGAGTGGCTCCATTTAAAGGGGGGGTCCTATACCGAAGAACTCGCGAGCCAGACGGGGGTGACGAGGTGTGGCAGGTCTTGGTGCCCCCCGAGAGGCGGGAAGATCTGTGGCAGCGGTACCACCAGACACTGGGCTATCAGGGGGCTGGGAAGATCGAGGCAACCCTCGGGCATCAGTTCTTTTGGCCCGGGATGGGGGCGAACATCCAAGAGTGGTCCCAGGGGTGTGAGCAGTGCACCGTTACAAAGGCGGGACCGGAGGTAAGGGCCCCCCTCATCCCCCTCTCCTCCTCTTATCCGTTGGAGGTGGTGGCCATGGATCATCTCTTGCTTGGGCGCCTGGGGGATCGGTACCCCTATCTCCAGGTCATGACTCATTTCTTCTCCCGGTATGGCTGGGCGGTACCAGTGAAGGACCAGTCGGCCAAAACCACAGTACGGGCTCTCTGGGGAGCCGTGGTCCAACACTGGGGGTGTCCTGAGCGGGTCCTCTTGGATCGGGGGGCAGCGTTCGAGTCCTCCTTGGTCACGGCCTTTTGTGAACTTCATGGGTGTGCCAAGATACGCACAAAGCCATACCATCCACAGGGCAATGGGGCTTGTGAGCAGTTTAATCCTACACTGTTGTCTCTCCTAGGGTCCCTGAGGGAGGTGGAACAGCATCGCTGGCTTGAGCGGTTACCGAAGCTGCTGCTGGCTTATAACAACTCTGTAAACGGCAGCACAGGTCTCACCCCTCATTACGTCCTGATGGGGAGACACGCCCAGTTACTGGTGGATGTGGGAGCCGGGGTGCCCGCGATGGAGAAACATTGGGACCTGGAGGGGTGGGTAAGGCACCATCATCGCCGGTTGACCCGTGCGTACCAGCAGGTGGTGGCTGAGGCCGCCAAGCAGCAGCACCGGGATAAACAGCTTTACGACCGAGGGCCAGAGAACTCCCTCTGGTGGCGGGAGAAAGGGTCCTCCTAAGGAACTTCCGGCGGCGTGAGTATGGTAAGCTGGCCACTTGGTGGCAACCCTGGCCTTACATCTTTGTCTGGCAACTGCGTCCAGGGTTCCCGGTTTATGAGATCCGGCCGGAGGTAGGCGGCCCTGTGAGGACCATCCATCGGAACCATATAAGGCCGCGCCTGGTGGAAAGATTGGGGCGAAGCATCAGTGCCACGGCCAGTGGTCCTCCAGGAGGAAGAGGTGGAGCCGTATTTCCCGGAGCCACGACGAAGACCGGAGCCAGCTCCTGTGGCCTCTGAATTTTTGGCGGTGCATTTTCTTTTCTTTTGGTTTGTTAAGTTTGGTTAGTTTTATTTTTGTGTGAATGTGGACGTGTTGTGTTGTGTGTACGGCGAAACCTACCTGATTGTGGAGAGCGGCTGCGGGAGAGCTGGAGCGGCTAGGAACTCAGGAAACAACGAAGAAAATCCAGCATTACACCCGGAACTAGAAGCATCGGCAGCGAAACCACTTCCCCCAGACCATAAGGAATGTGTTTGCTCCGTACTTGAACACAGTGTGCGTGGGTCCCAGACCAGTGTGAGCGGGGAACTGAGTGGCAGTGGGTGTGTCCTTCTCTCCCATGCCTGGAGTCGGTGTCCCGCGGCGAGACCGATGAGTGTGACAAGGGCGACAGTTAGCAGCAGAGGGACTGTGACCAGAGGCTCGTCCAAGTGGGGGACAGGCCAATTCCCCGTTGGCGACCACCAAGGGGTGCCGAAGCCCTTGTGTGTTGTGTGTGTATGGATATTTTGCCAGATGGCTTGTATTTTTCTTTCTTTTATTTTGTGGTATTCCTCCCAGTGTGGGCAGGACTCCACTACTTTTAGATTTCTTTGTGTTTACTGTTGTTTGTCTGTGGCGTGGAGTGTAAGTGAGTTTGGTTATTGTGTGGGTGTATCCCGCCGTGTCAGTCTGTGTGGGCTTTCTCTCGTACGTAATAGCGGGGCCGGTGGCTGGCTGCCCCAGAGGCGAGCTATTGAGGGTGTGGTGGTCATGAGTGTGTGTGTGCCCACGCCAGTAGCATAAATATATTTTTGCACAGCTTATACGAGTGCTTTGAGTGACAAGTGAGTACTCTGTGGTGCGTGGGGCGGGCACGCTTTCCTCCAGGAGGGGTCCGGCTTCGTCCGGCAGAATTGTGCGAGTGGTGGGAGGGAGAAAATAATCCTCAGACAGCATAGTCCTCTGTCAGTCATAAATGTGTACAAATTTTAATGAACTTTGAAGAAATAAAAATCTTTTTACCTTTTACTACTTGGTTGGTGTACTGCTTGGGGAGTGGTGGATCTTGGGAAAACCTGGTCAGGGGTTCGAGAGCGGGATTCGCTCATTTTCCCCCGTTACACTTGTAATCACACTTGTAATCTCAGTTCCTGCTGATTCTCACCCCACACCCCACAGAGCAGGTGCTCTCGCAGGTGCCAAAGTCTTAACGTCTAAACCTCGCTCTGCCAGACAGCGGAGAGACATAAACATGCTCAAGAATGGAGATTATTCTCAAGTGCTTTCTTTGGACAAGTCACTTCTAAGACTGTCCATTAACCCCCAAAATATGATCACGTTATTGTTAAATTAAATCTATATGTAGTTAAGAATAGTCTTTTTAGTTTGTGCTATTTTCATCATGAATCACTGTTTGGCACCATGTACAGAATAAATGACTTAAGAGTAATATCACTTCCATAGATCTTCTACATTCAGTCCATATTGATATACAGTATGAGGTTCTTAAGAATAAGTTCAAGGTTATGTGTTTTGAAATAGTTTTTCACATTAATGGCTTTTAACTATAGCTGTGGCTCCTTTGTATCTATATTAGACACAAAGGTCTGGGTGAATACTCAATTCTGATTGGCTGAGAGGTGTGCATTATTTTTCCATAAACGCCCAGCTATGAAGTCGCACAGGCAAAAGTTTCATCACCATTCTAAATTAATGTGCATCAAAGATTTGACTTCAAACATGGAAACTTATGGTTTTCTAAAGTGTGGTTCGATATCCAGCTGTGCCCTTGGCCATGCGAGGCAGGGAACGGTGGCATATTTCGAGATCAAAGTAGATTTAAAATAAAACTTGCTTGTTTAAAAGTCCACTCATGTTATTATTATTATTATCATTATTATACAGCTTAGTAACAAAAAAACTATCTTGAGTCTGGTGGCAGTTCCTTACAACAAAAACCCATTGTAAGGGGGCGTGACGTGTGAGGTTCGAGGGACCAAACGCAGCAAGAGGATTCATTAAGCTTAGAAAGCCACTGAGACGGAGAGACCCCATATATAAGTAAATATAAATGATTAAAGCAAATAACCTAGTTCCCACTCTCGACTGGAGGGAAATACGGGAACTAGGAAAAAGGGGCGTAACAGAAAACGACCCGTATAACCGGGCGAACGTCACACAAGAGCAAAGAATCTCGAGCTCGGTAAACACAACGAGCTAAAAAAAACACTGAATACTCACAGTATACAAAACAGTGAAAAACAAGATGCTAACGTGAGCTGAGAGAAGGAGCTGCCTCGTAGGTCACAAACAAAGGAACATAAAATAGAGCTAATCAAAGGGAGAACGCGACAAGCGAAAAATAACTCCCTAGCTCTAAACGGAGCGAACTGCTTGCTGCAGAAATAGAAGGGAAGCAGTCTCCGTGTCCTGACCTACCGGCAGTGTGCCAAACGCAAGACATGTGAACACTAATGGCCCTACATCTCAATAACCGGGTGAATGGCACACGAGAGCAACGAATCTCGAGCTCAGTAAACACACTGAGCTAACACTGAATACCCAAACAGTATACTAAACAGTGAAACAACGAGATGCTAACGTGAAATGAGAAGGAGCTGCCTCGGAGGTAACACAAACAAAGGAACATAAATTAGAGCTAAACAAAGGGAGAAGGCGACAAGCGAAAAAATAACTCCCTAGCTCTAATCGGAGCGAACTGCTTGCTACAGGAATAGAAGGGAAGCAGTCTCTGGGTCCTAACCTCTACCGGCAGTGTGCCAAACGCAAGACATGCAAAAAATAATGGCCCTACATCTCAATAAGGGGGAAGGTAACAAGAAGGCGAAAGGAACAGAGATCTAACGTTCCATGGCTACTTTCATAGACTCGCAGTCACACGCACACATGTCAACGAAATTGCCCGGTCTCCCTGTAAGGAGAGACGTAGCCTACCATTAGGCGAACAGAACTACTGTCTGAACAAAATCGCCCAGTCTCCCTGTGAGGAGAGACGTAGCCTACCATTAGGCGAACAGAACTACTGTCTGAACAAAATCGCCCAGTCTCCCTGTAAGGAGACAGGTACCAAGGACGAACAGAACAGCTGTTCTGGACATTTGCCGGCTCAATGTCTAACGCAAGCCTAGTAAAAAAATACACACCCTGCCTCTCATTATAGATAAAGCCCTGCCTCTCAGTATGATAAAACGCCCCGTCTCTTAGTAAGAAATGACTATATAAACATAGGCTACCCACAAACAAACAAAGACTCCTCTCGCTTTCAAGGAAGAAAGCAGACAGAGAGAGGATCGAGAGACAGAAAAGGCAACAGGTCTAGGCAAAGAAAGAAAAGGAAAAACCAGGAAGCGGCGACAGAAAAGAGCCACGGACGAAAAGTCCTAATAGCTACATACACAAAGGCAAGTCCCGCATTACTCCAATAAAACACATTGGAGCAAAGAGGTCTCCTACAGAGCCTAGACCTAACCATACTGGCTAAGCAAACAAAGGCAAAACTAATATCAACACAAAACACAAAACAGTGCAAAATAATATAGAAGCCCAGAACGAAGGAAACGTGGGCTTAAATAGCTCCGAGGTAACCACGCACAGGTGTGATGCTGAGAGAAGTTCCGCAATAAAGACAGGCGGAGCAAACATCCACTAAAAGGGCAGCGCCCTCACGTGGCTACCAAGGAAAACGACCGCAAGGGAAGGACTCGTCAAAAACCATGACACCCATATGAAAATATTAACACAGTGCAACAGATTACCCTTGTCAACTACAGATTTATAGCCTTGTGACTCACCTGGTTTGTGGCTCTGAAATTAGTTGACGCTATTTGATCAGCAGTCTTAAAATACTGACACAATGGACATTTGTAAGAGCTAGCAAGCCAACTGTTACAAAATCTCACATGACATAAGGGAAGCGTCCAGCCACTGCAAACTCAAGTCTAGTCCAGTTAATAGTTTAATATCATTTTAGTTTATCCTCTGTTTTGAATATAATTGCTGTGAGACCATTTTGACCTAAAACCAAACAGAATTTTAATATTAGGTATGTGACTGACGGTGAAACTAGCATAAAGCTAGGTTGCTATCTAATCTGTTGGAAGAGGGACAAATTCACGTTTGTTGCTAAGTATAATAGGGTTTGCGATATTTGCTGGATGCAACGTTAACGTTTCCATTGCAATATATTTACATATTTCGAAAATGTTAGTTGGTAAGCCGTTGTATAAACACAATAATGACCTCGGATCTGGGCATTATACAGTTTGAATAGCCTTTGCGGAGGGAAATTCAAACTGTATAATGCCCAGCTCTTGGAAATTAAGTTTTTGTGACGTCCTGACCGCAGTTGGTCCAAGATGGCTGCGCCCTACTGCAATTTCAACTTCTTTTTCCAGCAAATACGGGTCGGTTTGAGATTTGAACGCACGGTCGCATCTAATTTAAGGTAAAAAGCTAACGAACCAGAGCCACTTTACCGAGTGCTTCATGTCCCCTTTAAGGTTGACTGTGATTGACAACATGTGTTATGTTAACTTCAGACATTGTTTTACATATAATGGGTAGCAGTGGAATGACTACCAATGGGTGACAGTGTTTGCTTATTGCTTCTGTGGTTCTCTCGGTAAAATGGTGATCAAGCAATGAGAACCAATGAAAACACTGCATATAAATTAGGGGAGGGCAGGACACACATACAAGAGAGCTGAAATTCTCCAAGCTTAATGTTTTAAGGAGGAAATATTTGGTATTATACAGCATCAGCAAAGTGTGGTAATCAGTAAAATATGGGATTTGATGGCACTTTCACATTTAAATCGTTTCAACAGTAAAACACCCTTATTGATGGGGAAAATTAATGCAGGCTGAGACTTAAAAATAATGCTGTAACAACTAACTCGTAACATTGCTGGTCAATAATAACTATCTTTGCTTTAAAAAGATATTAAATATTGGATATATCCTTGTGTTGAGAATGCAAGACAGAACAGTGTGTTTTATTTATTTTCTTTCTTCATTTTGTATGCATTTATTTTTTGGCTCTTGATAGATATAATCAGCAGGTGCGGTCTTCATCTCTTTTGGCAGTATAATCGCAGTATAACAAAAAGTATAACGTGGAAAAAAATCCAGGGGCAGCTTGGCCTGACCCACTACTCTCACTCACTGGCTCGTAAGCTGCTAGACGTGAAGCAGGCGTGTAGGCAGTTACAACAGTCATGTGTTTGGCCCTCTTGAGTCAACATGGTGGATCCCCATTAATTAACAGGCTATAAAATTGACACCCGTTATGTTGAGGCTTTAGTGCTTTATTACTTATATTAATTTAAAGTGTTTTCAATATACGTTCATTTTTGTTATCATTACTCTTATTTTGTGTAAGTCGCTCTGGATAAGAGCGTCTGCTAAATGCCTGTAATGTAATGTAATGTAATATACTGTATTATACTTTAGTGCTCCACATATAGTCATTCAGATTTTTTTGTCCATTAAATGAACACATAATAATGCAATGATCTGCCATTTACTCAAATTTTCAAAAGCAATTTAGAATAAAGCAGAATGATAGTAGTGAAGGGAATATTGATGTATAAGTGTTTCTCCAGCATGCACACTTTCCAAATCAATAAATGTATTGGAGTTGAATCATTAACTCCAGTACACACAATCATTAGTTGAATCAGTTGTCCATGGAGGTGTAAGCTATAATTCTATTAAATTCAAAAGTGTTACAGACATAAGAAAGTGTAAATACATAACATAAAAAATATTAAACATTTTTATTCATTACTAGTGTGGAGCAACTTCCCTTTGTGGAAAAGGGAACAATGCAGTTTATCAAAATATAAAAATCTATATTTTAGGGGGGGGGGGGGGGGGGGGGGGGGGTGAGAACTGTTTAAATGTGTTTTTAAAATCCCCTGAAATGTTGTTACCAGATATGCCTTTTTCTGTGACTTCTGTGAGGAACAATGCTGATCATCTGCAGAGCCACTTGACAGCTTTGCAGCTGTTTTAGCTTTAGACCTGAAAAAGAACAGATTCCAACATGACTAGTTAACAGCGCATGCCCAATCTGCCTGTTAGAGGGAAGGGAGAAAAAAACTTTGTGTTGGCCATTATTTAAAAAATAACCTTTAGCAGCTAATTTATTTTCACAAAGCCATATTCAGATCCATCACTGCTGTAATGATTTTTTTTTAAAACACACCTCAATTATTTCACACGCAGTTTACAGCACACCTTTTTGGAATCACTCGCCTAACAGCAGGGTCCCATATGTTCCCCGTTTGTGTTTGTTGCTCCTATTGTCTCCTGCGTCACCACACACGTCGCCCTCTGAATAAAGGCCGTCTGGCTCCCAGCTTAAATATTGCAGCAAACTACAAACCAACCATCAGACCAGATTCATTCACATCTGCTCAGTGGTGCGACAGGGACAGGGCTTTAGGTGGGAAAGAGAGACAAAAAAAGTTCACTTTACAGCGCAGAGTGCCAAGAGAAGGGGAACACAACCACATTGGAACATTTAACTGTGGCAAGTTGCCCATTTTATGCCGTTAATCTATATGAGTGTTTCGGATGGATGTCTTTACCACAGTTTAGCCATGATTCCATTTTAAACGTTGTTTTGTGGGGGTTTTTTCTGTGGTATGTGTATGTTTTTTAGTTTTTTTGGTGCGGGGTGGGGGGGGGGGCTGCTCTGGTGTTGCTAAACTGTTCTGTGAACTGCAGCTTGGAGACCATTTTGTAATGTGTTGTTGTGGCAGTACTGTTACCATTGCTTCAAATGGGAGAGCGTGTGATAGAAGACAGGTCGTTATTGTCATTGTGAGGGGTTATGTATATGTTGTTTAGCACCAGTTTGCAGAGAAGTAGCTTTAAACCAAACCTGCCTGCATGCACTGCAGAATTGCTATGGTTTCTGTTATATAATTAGATATTTTTGCACCTGTGACGGTGTGATACTCTTATAGAAATAATAATTAGATGATCAACACGATAGGTATAGCACAGATTTTTGTTTTATTTTGTTCTGTGTAGTTTTGTTTTTTACACCTGACTTTTCTTACATCTTGTTTTCTTTACTACCCCCCATAATCACCCCCCCCCCCCCCCCCCTTCTAAACCTCCCCCTCCCCCCCTCCTACCTTGCAGTGCTAACCACTGATCATGGGTGACTGGAGCTTCTTGGGAAACATTTTAGAGGAAGTGAACGAACACTCTACGGTGATTGGCAGGGTGTGGTTGACCGTCCTCTTCATCTTCAGGATCCTGATCCTGGGCACAGCTGCTGAGTTTGTCTGGGGCGACGAGCAGTCGGATTATGTTTGCAACACCCAGCAGCCGGGTTGCGAGAATGTGTGCTACGACGAAGCTTTCCCCATCTCCCACATCAGGCTGTGGGTGCTCCAGATCATCTTTGTTTCCACGCCCTCGCTGGTGTATGTGGGCCACGCCGTGCACCACGTCCACATGGAGGAGAAGCGCAAGGAAAGGGAGGAGGCGGAGATGAACCGCCAGCAGGAGATGAACGAGGAGCGGCTGCCTCTGGCACCGGACCAGGGCAGCGTCAGGACCACCAAGGAGACCAGCACCAAGGGCAGCAAGAAGTTCCGTCTGGAGGGCACCCTTCTGCGGACCTACATCTGCCACATCATCTTCAAGACCCTGTTTGAGGTGGGCTTCGTAGTGGGGCAGTACTTCCTCTATGGCTTTCGTATCCTACCTCTCTACAAGTGCAGCCGCTGGCCATGCCCCAACACCGTCGACTGCTTTGTCTCGCGGCCCCACCGAGAAGACCGTCTTCATCATCTTCATGCTGGCTGTTGCCTGCGTCTCCCTCTTCCTCAACTTTGTGGAGATCAGCCATCTGGGACTGAAAAAGATCCGATTTGTTTTCCGGAAGCCCCCCCAGCAACAAGCGGAGGGGGGGCTGGTTCCAGAGAAGAGCTTAGCCGCCATGGCTGTCTCCTCCATCCAGAAGGCCAAGGGCTACAAACTACTGGAGGAGGACAAGCCGGTCTCCCACTTTTTCCCTCTGACAGAAGTGGGGATGGAGGCAGGCAGGCTGCCGATGCCCTTTGAGACTTTTGAGGAGAAGTCCTGCGTGGATGAGGCAGGGCCCCTCGAAGACATCTCCAAGGTGTATGACGAGACCCTGCTCTCCTACGTCCAAGCCACTGAGCAGGAGGAGGACCAGGAGCAGGCGCAGGAGAAGGGCAATGAGGAGGAGCAGCAGCAAGATCTGGAAGAGGAGGATGAAGAAGAGGATGAGGTAGAGAAGCCACCCTCCGAGGCTGAGGTGGAGGGTACTGAGACGATAGAAGACACCAGACCACTAAGCAGTTTGAGTAAAGCTAGCAGCAGGGCCAGGTCAGATGATTTGACAGTATGAAGCTGAGAAACAGCAAGTGAATCAATCGATGGCAGCGCAAGGGAAAAGCCAATAGCCCCTTTTTTTAGGGAGAGCAGAGCGTGACTCAACTGAGACCAAATTTAATACCAGCTAGTTATTTTTGGACAAGAATACAGTACAGTATAGTACAGTACAAAACATTAAATAGGGTTAAAGGGGGAGATGACCATGCAAGAAAATTGGATATATTGAAAACTGTGGAAAATTTCATATTATGTTGGCATTTTTTCATAGTGATGATTTGACATCAATCACATGCAAAAAAATCAATAAATGCTAACAAAAACACATGCAAAAAAAAACTTAAAAAACCCCCACCAAAAATCCAAGAAATCATGAAGAAAGCTATTTTCTATTTAAGGAAATGCAATGTGCTGTTTTTAAAATTATATTTTCTATCTAAAGAGTTTTAAAAGAAACTTATTCAATACGACTGATGTTTACATTTTTGACATTAGCCATTTAGAAAAGTGTCATGTGTAGAAAACCACTGATGTCATACGAACAGGGCCCTATTTTAACTGTCAGGGTCATAAAAATGGGTGTATACGTTTTACGTGTTTCTTTCACCTGAGCTATTTATTGCCGCTAAACTAGATGCAATGATTTAAGTGAAACTTGTGTGCAAACAATATAAAATACAATGGAGAATTGAATTTGTTATGAATGTGACTTTGAGCAACTGATGCTGGATTCATTTGCCACCCATAGTTTAGCAAAGAAAAAAAAGAAAAAGAACAAAGAGAAAGGTTGCTTTAAAGTTGGATAACTTGTGTCATGTTATTTTTCCAAATGTTACTTGTTATTACGCATAGTGCAGTCCAAAAGTATTTGGACAGTGACACATTTTTTGTTGTTTTGACTCCAGCACATTGGATCTGTAATGGAACAGTGACTTTGAGTGCAGACTCAGCTTTAATTTCAGGGTGTTTACATCCATATCGGGTGAACCGTGTAGCAACTGTAGCCCTTTTTATACATAGCCCCCCTGCCCCCCCTGCCAATTCCCATTAAAATGCAGAGAGGTTATAGTATCGCTTGTAAGAGTAACTGAAAATAAGATATCTACAGTCTTTCGATGTTGTTGGGTCACAGACATCAGGAAGTCATGACATGCAAAGAATATGTTACCAAATATTAAATATGATTACTTTTTATTTAAGTTTAAGTTAATTCGTCAATTTGTCCAATTAGTTTTTGTCCCCTAAAATGGGGGGCTATGTGTAATAAGGGCTACAATTGCTACATGATTCACTTTGATATGAATGTACGTAAACACTGAAAGTCTGCACAAAGTCTCACTGTTCCATTTCAAATTCTATGTGCTGGAGTACAGGGCCAAAACAACAAAAAATGTGTGACTGCTTTGTATGTGTATATATATATATATATATATATATACACTGCCCTCTCAAATCTTAAAAGCTGATGTTTATACACACTCGATCGAACCATGGAAACCACTGTCGGCTAAATCCTTTTTTCTGCCCGAACAAACTGCCATGATGTTGATAAAGATCACGCCTAATCAGCATGAGTATTGTTGAACAAGAGACAATAAAGAACACACTCATTACTGAAAACAGGCATCCTTGACAATGATACAAAGAAAACATATTTTAATCCTTTGTTGCTTCATGTGCCTAAAAATCTAAACTGCATTTAATCATCGTTCTATCAAAATATTTTAAAACTAAGAGAGCCTGTGAACTGAAACAGCACAGAAAAAAAATGGTTAAATATAGATATAGTGCACTGTGAAGCTCAAATATGGCTGTTCTATATAGTTTTATTCTTATCCGGTACATTAAGGTTTTTTTTGTAGTTATTTTAACGCTGCAGTAAACAAGTATATATTGGAACTTAACATCAATAATAATAGCAATTTAATAAATCAAATGTATAAATATATTTATTTAAAGTGTATAAATATTTATTATTTGTAATGTTTTTTATTTAATTTGGCCAAACTTTACCCACTTTGGCTTTCAGGCATGACAGTTGTGGATGCAGTACCTTAATACGTGGCAGACCTTTCCATAAGCCATTACTACAGAGACATAAACAAGTTGTTCCTGTTTATTAAGATTTGCAGTTTAACATTAAGTTCTTTGAGTAAAAGTATTTTATTTCTGTTTTATCCTACTGTTTAATCACCCTAATCACTGTTTTACTGTTGTAAAGTAAACAACTTAACGGAACAAGTCAGAGATGATAGACAATGTTTTTCTTTCTGTATAATCACATGGAATGACTGTATGGAGCCTGCCCGTTGTTTGTGGAACTAGTTCTCTTCCCTTTAGAATTGCAATTTCCCTGTTACAAAGTGCCTCAATGAGAATGCTTCTTCCGATACTAGCTTAAACAAAATTATACTAAAACAGTGAATCTGAGTATATTATATTTCATACATAACATCCATATCTACATCAAATACTTATAGCAGCAGTATAAACTGTATTAGTGACAGGAAAGCAATGCTGTAATCTGTCTGTTTTTTTGGTCGCTTTTGTTCAGAGTTGTCCTGTTTTGTACTCTCTCTGCTCTTTTTTGTGTAACTCCCTAAATATGCATTTTCCATACACTAGTATGGTTGAGAAAAAACACGTTTCACTCTGGGAATTGTCTATTCTATGTCTGTGTTATTTTTGAGTTTGAAAACCTACCTACCAATGCCTACCCACACTACCCCATTGACCAGAGAAGTTTCAACTCTGTCAATCAAGTGCCTTCCTGAGCTTGTGCAGTGAATGGGCCTGAGTGTAGCAACGCCTTCTTTAACCAAAAAGGTACAGAATGTCAATTTACACAGATTAACATAGGTTTAACAAATATGCATGGTCACAGTACTTTATGTCAAAGCCTTAAAGGAATGTTCCATTGAATAGGGACCAGAAAGGACTATAATCCAAGGAATACTGCCACAAAGAAATATGGCAAATGTTCATTATCACAGAGTGCATCTATTCAAAGGGCCAATGATCACATTGAGGATAAAAATATAATTTGTGATCAACTGCTCAACTATGGTTTTGTAGAAGGAGCAGCATGCCAAAGTTTGTATGTAAAAGGGTATTGTAGCACCTCTAGCAGTATTCTAAACTCTGTTGATGAGACAGGACAGGCAGCTGTGTACAGTATCTCTTTGATGTAACCATTTAATCAATGCCAAAACTACATTTCCCAATTGGAACAATAATTCATTAATTGCTTCGTCTCTCAATGCAACACTGCATTAGAGGAAGAATGAAATGATGCTGAGAAGGTCTTAATATCTTGGTACAATAGCAATAATAAAAAACATAAAATCCTATGACAATAAAATAATATTGCCCTGATTGCAAACCTTCCTTAATCCCATGTAGTTATATGTTGTTAAATATTTTCAAACGTTCCGGATCCTTTTGTAATTTTTTAGCTTTATTGCTAGAGAAATTTCAGTCATAGTAGAAAAAAAAAACTAACTTTTTACTAACTTGTAGTCCTCCTTTGATCATAGCTGTGTACAATCATCACTGTTTGAAAACTGTGAATGCATCCAATAAAAAGGTCAAGTGTGGTCAAGGATTAGAGTGCCTCTGTGTTGTTCCTGCATGGTGGACACCCACACCCATTGACCAGCAATCTGTGTATGTATATACAATATTTATTTATTTAGAACTTGCTGGACCTTTATTTTTTCCTTTTCTAAAACCTGTAGACAGTACCATGAAAAAAACTTTTCAGACAAATAGATGCAAACCATATGAATATGGCACAATTTGTAGTAGTCCGTGAGTGGTGGAAATTAACCTGTTAGCTAGCCTTAGTCCATAGTGAAATAGGCTACTTTTGCTCCCCTAACATTAGTTACTTAATATTAGGGAGGGCAAACTGGAGCTTTAGAACGTAGACAGCAGTGAATCCACGTAAGCTTGACAATACATTCCTGATAGAAAACAGCGTTTGTTGACTTTTTTGGTTCACTGCAGTGGTGATAAAACTTACAAGAAGTAAGTGCTAGTCTATTGTTAGCCTTTATTGATCCCCATCAGAGGCTAGAATGATGTAGCTAGCAGAAAGCAATAGCATTAATCCATACAAAATAGATTTCTAACGTAACTCGTTCAATCGAATGGTAAAAGTGAAATCGTGCGATTGTGGTCAGTGACACCAAAAATTTCGGACACACCCTCGATAAACGGCAAAAGTCCCAGTAGAAGATGGAATTAAATCTTTAAAAATTATATATTTTCTGAATCATCATCGATTTCACTTGGCCACTGTCAATGAGGCCGTGTGATCTTATTGATCCCCATAAGAGGCTAGAATGATGTAGCTAGCAGAAAGCAATAGCATTAATCCATACAAAATAGATTTCTAACGTTATTCGTTCAATCAAATGGTAAAAGTGAAATTGTGCGATTGTGGTCAGTGACACCGAAAATTTCTGACACACCCTCGATAAACGGCAAAAGTCCCAGTAGAAGATGGAATTAAATCTTTAAAAATTATATATTTTCTGAATCATCATCGATTTCACTTGACCACTGTCAATGAGGCCGTGTGATCTGGGCATACAGTTGCTGTGTAAATTATTGCTGTGTAAAGTATTCTGAATTGTTATTTGCTAATTAATCGTTACGGCACACTCGTCATACTAAACGTGATTGGATCCTGACATGTCAATATTCAAAATCCGTTTAAACCTTTTGACTTTTAAGTTATAAGGCGGGATATACCGAGTGACCATCGAAAATATTGACCTGACAGTGTTTCAGAATTCTGACAGTTGATCAAGTCAACTGAAATAATGACCGCGAGACTACTGAATAGAACAGAATATTGGCTGCGCTGATCTGTTTTCGGTGCCCTCAGAGTCCTACTCTTATCATTGATCGAATGTTGGGAAAAAGTTTAAAAGCCGCAAAAACAGTCCTTATATCGCATTAAAATGACATATAAGGACAGTTATTGTCCATAATACGTTTATTTACGGTTAAACTGACATTTTAAGCACAATATTTATGTTGATTTGAATGGGTCGACTGGGTTCTGGAGGTGTGTGGTTACAGAAATTGTGCAGGGTTGGCATGGCCTGGGGTGGTGGGGCCCAATGTGATATATGTTTTCATGGGGCCCCAAAATCCCTGGCGGAGCCCCTGATGCCAGTAACTAATGAACTGCCAAATTTGATCAATTCTCACCTATTTAGGGGGTGTTCTATTTAACCCCTTTGCGCAAATGCCTAGTGACCAGGACGCTGGCGCTAAGATTTTGTTCAACTGAGACATTTGTTGCTCCTGCAGCCAAACTATAAATGGAAACCTCAAACTCCGTGTTTTATCTTTATTATGGCACGATTCGTGACAACTCGGCAGAATACGAAGTTTCTAAGTGTCACTATTTTCCCGTAGCAAGTCCACTTAACAAGCAACCCCCCACCCAGTCTATATCTACCCATGCGTAACATAGTGGACAATAGCGTCTCTGTGTGTGTTCATAAATATATTTATTCATCAGAATTCTGTCATAGCAACAAGATAAATCCAACAACAGCCTGATCGTATGCCAAAAAGGCTGTGAAAAGCTCTGCTCATTCAAATGCAAAATAAACATGTGAAATTATTGTGTCATATACCACTATAAATATCTGCTACTAAATATGAAATAAATATACAATCCTAACATTGGTTTTAAGCATAGTCCCTTTCAAAATTCAGTGGTCATTTATTGTTTTGGACAATCTGTTTGAGAAATACACACCAGTTTAGCTTGTTATTACACAACATCAAACGTCTGTACTGTGCCTGCAGCTCTGAGGTATTTCACATGATTCCGGTTTTATTTACAACTTTTTTATCTGATAGAGGACAGTATATCCTTTTCAACGGTGTTTGTATTTTCTTTTCTGCGATGCTTTGATGAATAATTTGTAGCCCAGCGTAATATAATTTTGAATCTAGTCAATGTACTATGACGCAAACAGCTACAGAAAACGCATTCGCTGACGGGAGTTTTTCTTCCGCAATATGAAAAAAGTACTGCTTGTAATTCGCGGTTCTTCTCACTGGCTACCTACAGTGAGCACGATAATTCATTGGAAAGTGACACATTTTTTGTTATTTTGGTTCTGTACTCTAACACTTTGAGTTTGAAAGGATACAATGACAATGAAGTTGAAGTGCAGACTGTCAGCTTTCATTTGAGAGTATTTTCATCAATATTGGATGAACCATTTAGAAATTATAGAACCTTTTGTACATAGTCCCCCCCGTTTTCGGGCATCAAAAAATATTGGACAGTTTAACTGTCATGGTTTTTGAGCCTGCTTTTACCCTTCTGTTGCGGTTGTTGCTACTATTGGCCGCTGGAGGGCACTCTTGTTGTTTTTTCCTCTCTCTAGAGACCATTTTTTGAATGGTTTCAGCCGTATGCGGCTATTTAAGCTGGGCGCGTCCTCTATTCCGTGCTTCAGTGTAAACTCGGGTTACGCTCTAGCCAGTAATTTCGGTATAGGAACTCTATTCGGTGTGTGGGTGTCGGTGTGCGTGTGTGTGTTGGGTGTGTGTGTGTGTGTGTGTGTGTGTGTGTGTGCATGGGTGTGTGTGTGTGTGTGTGTGTGCGTATGTGTGTTGGGTGTGTGTGTGTGTGTGTGTGTGTGTGTGCATGGGTGTGTGTGTGTGCGTATGTGTGTTGGGTGTGTGTGTGTGGGTGTGTGTGTGTGCAGATGTGTGTGTGTGTGTGTGCGTGTGTGTGTGTGTGTGTGTGTGTGTGTGTGTGCGCATGCAGGTGAGGGTGTCAGGCGATGCACCTGTGGGGGCGTTGGATGGGTGCTGGGCACCACGTAGTACCTAGGTGAGACTCCCCCTTGGGGCATTGCACTGTCTCCGGTAGGTACAGGGGTGGGTCTTTCTGGGAGGCTGTGGTTGGTCTGGGTGGCAATAGTGTGTGGTGGCTGGTGCTTCTGTGCTGGGGGCGCTGGGTTCCAGGCACGGTAGGGATCCGATCTGGGTGGGCTGAGCGTCCAGGCCACCGTTTGGGGGAGTTTGTGTGGGGGCGTCTTAACAGCTGGGCTCAGGAGTGGGGGCCTGGTCATATGCTGTCCCCTGGGGCTCCTTTCCTGGGCAGTCCAGTTTCCCTCTTTGCGCAATGGAGACCGCAGCGGTGAGTCTGCAGTGACAGATCGTTGAGGGGACTTTTCCTCTGACAGTTCTTTCATACGGCTGTTCAACCTTTCCATCTCTTCTTCCTGTGCTTGCACTCGTGTGCGGAGAGTGTGTGCTGTGGCGCGTGCCATGTCTGCTTCCCGTCTGGTGGACTCTAGCATTTGGGTACGCCAGCGATGGAGGTCCTCCATCTCTTTCTGGGCTTCGGCGCTAGCTTGGAGCTCCTTGGTTTGGGCTTCCAGGGCATCTCTCATGTGTCTGATGTCACAGTGTGCATCCCACCATTCTCGTTTCTCCTGCTCCCAGTCACGTCTTTGCCACAACCCCTTGCAGTCTCATTGTTTCCTGGAGGTTCTCGTCCCGCTGTTGGCAGAGAACATGCAGCTGCTGCTCTAGTTCGATGTGCTGGAGCTGGTGTGCCCCGTAGTCCTCCCTGGTTCGGTGCTCTGTCGCTCTTTCTCTACTCAGCACAACTTGGCACGAGTAAACCATAGTCACAGCGATCCCGGCCAGGGCGCTGGGTTCCAGTTCTTTCCGATGGGGTTGCTTCAGCATTTGTAGTAATCCCCTCTGGGTCCGGAACAGCTCCTCAAGGTCGGTGTGACTCCACTGCATGGCTTTCTGGTGTAATCCCGGATCACGGTTGATAAATTCCCTCAGGAGGTGTTCAGAGCACCGATTTAAGTACTCTGCATGGTCCGGGTAGTTGGGTGTGAGGGCTGGGGGTATATCTCCATCCGGAGAGGGAGTGGTTGAGAAAAAAGGGTTGTCGGGTGTCAGGGGGCTAGCCATAGTTCCCTAATGTGGTTGTGTATGTGCCTATTTGTGGTGCAGAGAGAGATAAGGGAAGGTGCACTTACGGTAACCAAAGACGTTTCCAAAGCAGGGGTTCTACTCTTGTAAATCAAAAGATGGACACCTCTGCTCTGGAAAGGATATTCCGACAGCCTCCTATGACCCGTGGCTAGGATCTGTGCGGAATGAGTCCTCTGCCTTCTAAACGAGGGCGCAGTGTCACCAGGGAGTTATCTGTAGGAGTGTAGGGCAGAACAACCCACACCAAGAGGGTGAGCAGGAGTGTCACAGATAGTGTTAGATAGGGGTGAAGGATTTAGAAGGGTGGCAAGGGAGAAAGATAGAGAAGATTTAGTATACTAGAGGAAAAATAATACCAACTACAAAACAGTGGACAAAATCTACATACACATACTCTTATCTCTACCTATACATATGCATTCACACTTATACCAGCATCAGCCAAGGTAATAACCATTGATCAGTGTATTCTTATAACAGTGCTCCGCTGATCCAGTCTTCTGTGCGGCAATTGCCGCAGATTACAGGGGAGGTCGGCCTTCCAGTCAGTGGCAGGGCTCAGGCCAGTTTGGTCTCTACACTGGAATGAGGTTCTGGGGCCTTTACTGTCTCCTTCTCATGGGGGATTGCACAGTTTCAGGACAGGGCTTAGCGGCTGCTCACACTGGGGGGTTCAACTCAAAAAGAAACTGGTTTAACACACTTTAAACAGGGTGGTGAGGCACACAGGTATGGCATAGATTTACAAAATGGCTAACTTGTTTTTTGGTGAATAGTTCCTCTCACACGGCTGAGTTCATTACCATAAACCCGTCCTAGTACTTTCCTCTTAAACGTAAAGTATTCAAAAGATTTGCATTAGTAGAGACATCTCGGTGGGACCTCCAATATGTCACATTGATGGTATGTAATTCAGAATGATTTTATCCATTAAATTAGAATTAATTTAATTAACCAATTTATTCTAAATTACAACACAATAGTTATGGACCATTGTTCAGGGATCACCTTCAGTTGCCCTGTTAGCAGCTCAGTACTCTGAATACTGAACCCAAGTCACTATAGATCACCCTTTATCAACCTTAAACATGTGATGTGCCGTGAGGGAATTCCCCCTCGGCACTTATAACGATGTGACTTTATTAGTGGATCACTCCGTCAGCGTGAGAGAGGAAACAGGTCCAAACATTTAGTTTAATCAATGAGGTTTAATAGGGGGATGCGGGAATCCGCCGGGACTCTAACAGTGTTACACTACTAGCATTCAACACAATATAACAAAATACAGACACGTGGATATAGCGATATTAATATTAGCTACAATATATCGCCGTTAAAACAACACATATACTAAACGTGGAATAGAAATGCAATATCACTTTTCCTTGTAGTGGGTTACAGGAAGACCAAGGCACTGATGTTATTACTATTCACACAAATCGCTACTATATTTAAGCCATTAAAACTATACAATCACACTCAACAAAAGGATGCAGTACACACAATGTAGGAACGGTATTATCAGGAAAAGCAGTGGTACGACTCGACTGGTAGTGAGTAATTGAGAGGAAGGATGGGGTTACTTACTAGTCGAGCGCGAACCAGGAAAAGGTGAAGAGAGGAAGAAGGATCTCCCAGGCCCAGTGGATGCCCAACGCGGGATAATGCAGCTTCTGAGCCGAACGGAAAACTCGGATGCTCAGTCTTTCTATCGGAGGCGTGGGTCGCGGGAATTAACCAAAAGACACAGGAGTCCAGGTGAAGTCGTAGACGAAAAAGGAAAAAGAGAACGAGCGCCTGAGGTCGCCCCCCTAAAATACCTGACAGGCTAGGGGGGGGGGGGGTCTACGCTGATATTGGTTGTTTGGAGTATCTGCCTTCACCTCCTTTTCCATAGTGCCCGCCCGGGGCAGGTCACACTAATTTTAACAAATTAGTAAGGGAATGTGATTAGGTTAGATAACTCTCAAACTCTACAAAATACATGGATATATTTTGTCTCTTGATTTTCGTTATGAATTTTGGGAGCTAATCATATTAAACACGATTACTTTAGGTTTAGTTTAGGGGGAGATTGTTGATTATTCATTAGCAGCGTGGGCTGGCAACCTCAGAGACGCGGTGCTGCAGGATAATAAGGACTTGGACACAGCTTTATTTATTCGGCTCCATTAGGTATCAGAAACTGCATTATTGTTGATATCAAATAAGAGGCTACTTTCTCCATTCATGAGCATTGAAATGCTGGGGACGCCCGCTAGGCGTCAGTAATATTCTACGCAGAATATAAGAGAGCCGATTGATTCTTTGGGCGCCGTGCTGGCGCGATCAGAGGCTATCTGATAGCAGGGTTCACACCTCGCTCGTGGTTTGCGATGCGCAATCGTCTGGGGTTATGCTGGGTGGTTGTTAACTCCCCCTCCTATTATTATCTAGCGCTTTGATCCCCGGAGCCTGGAGACCCTGAAGGGATGTGAAAGATAGTATTTGAATGTTACAAAGACATAGGGGCGTTCTTGGCGTTTTATGCAGGCACAAAGAGTTTCCTACTCAGAAAGAGGACTGGGAAAAGAAACACACAATGATAATTGTCCTACAGTCGAGAAGGCCTCTGGTACCTTTGCTAGGTACTATGCCACTCCCTTCCTGAGGACGATGGGCCTGTGTGCGCTGGACCTGACCATACCGTATAGCTGGGACCCCCCATATGCATATCGAGCCTTGAGGGACTTTGCTTTTGGGGCAGGATTACCCAGGGCCGGGCTGACCTCGTGGAGTTACAAAATAATCATGGCTCATTTAAGATCTAAGGAGACCATGACACTCCCGAGGGGCAGCACGGCCCTGGACCCGTCAATAATCTGGGCAAATGTCTTAAACAAATGTTTAAACAACAAACAGAAAGACATTGCCTGGATGTCTGCCCACATGTGTCTCCCCACCAGGTCATTTATGTTCAAGCGGCACTTGGCCCTGACTGAGCGCTGCCCCCACGGATGCACTGACTCGGAACATGTTTACCATCTGTTCTGGGAGTGCTCCGTGGCCAGATGGGTCTGGGGCCTTGTTGTTTCCTCTGTCTCCCATAACAGGTTGCTGCCGAGGTCCTCCCGGACTGCTGAGAGTGTTCTCTACGGACCCTGTGGAGGTTGCAAAACACTGGAGCTCCAGCGTCAGTGGAGGATCATTAACACCGTGAAGCAGGTCCTGTGGGAGGCGAGGAACATCAAGGTCTACCAGAAAACATCAGTAGACCTGGTCACTCTCAGGAGGAGGATGCAAAACCTCCTCCAGGACAGCGTTATGGTGGACCTGGCAAAAGACAAACGTCTGGCGAGAGAGAAATGGGGGGTGGACCATTGGAAAGAACTGATCATCTAGTCCACCCCCCCACATCTAAAGGAAGAGAGAGAATCACAAACGAACATTTGGCCCGCCCAATAACCCAGGAACGCTCTCTCCTTTTTCACTGCTTTTCCTTTTTTTAAAATTCCTTTTCTCCTTTTAGAGTTTTTTTTGTGTATGTAACGTCATTTACTGTGGTGTCTTAACTGTTGTGTGTATTTAAATTGGGGGAATTAAAGGAATGGGTACCCCCCCTTACAAACATTTTTAACTGTAATGTGATGTCTGACTTGATGCAGTGAAACAATGTACACAATGCTTTTAAATGAATGCCTTTTATTGGAAAATGAATTTTTATAACCAATAAAAGACAACTCAACTCAAGGTGGGTTTGGCGTAAAAAGAAGGATGGCTATACCGAAAATAACCTGATCCCCACTGTTAAGTATGGTGGAGGTTCCGTGATGTTGTGGTGCTGTTTTTCCTTCAAAGGCCCTGGGAACCTTGTTAGGGTACATGGCATCATGAACTCCATGAAATACCAGGAAATTTAAATTCTGAATCTGGCTGCCTCTGCCAGGAAACTGGGTCATCGTTGGATCTTCCAGCAGGACAATGATCCAAAACATATGTCCAAATCAACACAAAAATGGTTAACTGAACACAAAATCAAGCTTCTGCCATGGCCATCTCAGTCCCCTGACCTAAACCCCATTGAAAACCTGTGGGCTGAGCTGAAGAGGAGAGTGAACAAGAGAGGATCTAGGACTCTGGATGATCTGGAGAGATTCTGTAAAGAGGAATGGTCTCAGATTCCTTGCTCTGTATTCTCCAACCTTGCGTGTTTGTTTGTGTGTATATGAGTGAGAGAGGTAGCAAGAGAGATTGGAACAAAGCAGCCACTGTGAGTGCTGTCCAGAGTAGAAATTAGCTTTTGACTCCTAGTGAAAAAAATTGCTGGGGTGTGGTTTGATACCTTGTGCTGCCAATGATAGTGAATTAAAATTTGGGTGGCACCCGGGGTGGCCAATCATATATCAGGGGTGTCCAGTGCCACCCCGGACACCCCTCTGGCTCCGCCACTGCACCTCACCTCCCACACTGGAAACGCAGACCTTAAAGTGCTGAACCGCCAGCACCAAGGCCAAAGCCTCCTTCTCAATCGTTGAATACACCTTCTGGTGACGGTTCAGCTTCTTTGAAAAGTATGCTACGGACTTGTCAACCACAGCCTCATCAATATGTAGGAGGACAGCCCCTACCCTTACATCGCAGGCATCCACAGCTAACTTAAATGGTTGTGCAAAACCCGGGGCAGTGAGCACAGGCTCACAGGACAGAATTGCTTTGACTTGATCTAGTGCTCTCTGACAATCTTCCGACCAAACCCACTTCACCCCTTTCCGCAGCAAGTTAGTTAACCCTATAGACTTCACCCCTAGTATTTGAGACGCATGCGACTCAGTTACAGTATTCATGTTCATCTGAAAATATAAACTACAGCTTTAAGAAAACCCCGAAAACTTTGACGCAGTATTTTTTTAAAGGGTAGCCTCTTGCGAAAACCGCAGCTTCTCCAGTTACACTGCCGTGCAATAAATTAGGAGGGTGCTATTAGTAGCCCACAGCACTTACGACCTTCCTCTGGCTACAGCCACAGACTGTAAAATGCATCAAATGCACCGTTTATACACGCTAAGAAAATCATGTTGACGTATAGAAACAATAATATTTTTTTAAAACGTTGTACAAATGAGTATTCGCTGTTTTCCCTTGCTTACTGTACTATATACAGTACCTGATCCACTTTCGGTTTAGAAGACACCTCATTTTTTGCTCCAAAATCTCTCGTATAAATATGTTTAAGAAACCAAGTACTTACCAGTATATTCAGCTACAGCTGTTTTCTCATGAACCCTGAAGAGTTTATCTTGTTATATTTCGCCAAAGTCCCGTACAGTCGACATTTCCGCAGTGACCACCCCTCGCACTGAGGGCTGAAATAAGTTGCTGTACTTGTGTACTTTCGTACGTTCTTTTTTAAACGTATTTAAATACATTAGGCGACGTATGTTATGGTTATTATATATATACTGTATGTGACTATTCTGAAATAAATGTATTCTGTAGCAAATTTCTGAATGATACAGCTTCTTCTTCAGTTCAAACTTAAAACCATGGATTTTGCAGGGAATATTTTTTTAGATATTGACATTTAAATAAAACTAGTAGAAACCAGGAGGACATTGCCTCAAAAGGGCCAAAGTAAATAGGGTTAATGGCGAAGTCACTGTGGCAAAATTCGGCACAAATTTCAGATAGAAACCACACATCCCTAGTACCCTCATGAGCTGTATCTTCCTGTTCGGCACAGGGAAATCAATGATAGCTTGCACCTTAGCCGCTCTAGGTAAAACCTTGCCTTGGCCCACCTGATACCCCAGATACATCACCTGTCCCTTGCTGAATTCACATTTTGGTAGATTGATGACCAAGCCGGCCTGCCCCAGGCAGCCAAACAGTGCTCGAATATCCCTGAGCTGGTCTGACCACTCATCACTATATACCACAGGATTGTCAATGTATGTAACAACATTCTCTAGACCCCTGGTGACCCTGTTCATAAGCCGCTTAAGTTATGTGCGCAGTCTTCATTCCGAATGGTATAACCTGACACCTGTATAGGGCATTATGTGTCACAAAAGCGGAAACATCCTTGGCATGTTCACTTAAAGGAACCTGCCAATAACCTTTTAAAAGATCGAATTTTGACACATACTGGGCCCATACTGGGCCCGTCCTATGCGGTCAATGCAATCCTCTATCCGAGGAATAGGATAGGCATCGGTCTTCTTTGTCACCTTGTGATAGTCAATGCACAATCTCTGTGAGCCACCCGCCTTGGCAACCAACACCCCCTGCTTAATAGCTCCTATTTCCAGCATATAATTCACCTCGTCCTGCACCAAGGCTCTTTTATGTGGCGCAAACCTATAAGGATGTTGTTTAATGGGAGCCGCATCACCCATCTCCACCTCTCCACTCCCAACCTGGGAGTGTCTTTAAACAGGTCTGGATACACTTCCACCAATTGTACAATATCCCGCCTCTGGGACTCTGTCAGATAGCTCAGCTGTTCACCCAACTGATCACAAGTTTGGGTGTTCTGTAGCTTAGCACTAACAGGCTCTGGGTGTGAGTGAACAAACTCCTCTCCCTCCACCTCAGGGGGTGCTACCGCAGAGTAACAAATCGGTGTGCCCGGTGTACGCTCCACATATTGCTTCAGCAAATTAATATGGCACAATCTCGTTTTCAGCCTACAATCAGGCATACTAACAACATAATTGCAACCGCCCACCTTCTTTAAGATGGGATTCGGACCCTTGAAGCAAGTGCCCAGTTTCTCCCCTCCAAGCAGCATGAGCATGAGGACCTGATCCCCTACGTTGAAGGAACGTGGTACAGCCTTACGGTCGTACTGCTGCTTCATGCACTCATTCGCGGTGGCCAGGTTCTTCTTTGCGATGTTACATGCCCAATGTGGGACGGCCTCCACTTCCTCATCAACACCTTCCAATAGAGCTGCCCTGTTTTTGGAGGTGGAGTCAGGCAAGTCCATGGCCCCCTGCAGGAGCAGAGATTGTGCTGCTCCAGTGTTCCGTAATATGGTAACTGATGTCTCCTCACCCTCACTTGTCACTGACATGGTCCCATGAGAGGTGAAAGCATCATAGATGGGTGGAGGAACTTTAGTGGGCACACTCCCCTCCTCTATGTCACTGGAGGGTCCAACGTCAGACATTAGTAGCACCACGGGCTTGGTAGAGCCATCCCTATCACGGAAAATGGGACATTGGGATTTAATATAGCCTGGCTTCTGACAGTAATGACAAATTATGTCTCTCTGGTAACCAGAACCTCTGTCAGGCTTTCCATAATGACCATATGACTTAAAAGGAGGTCGATCAAACTTAGCATTCCGCCCATTCTTTCCTTACCCCCTCCTCAAAATGGCCGCTGTCCTGGTTGTCACGATGTTACGCTCACTAAGGTAAATCTCCACATTCTTGGGGGCACTATTCTTGAATTGTTCCAACAGAATCAGCTCTCTTAGCTCTTCCCAATCAAAAACCTTAAAAGCCGCTATCCAACGGTCCAAGGCCACTTCCTGCTGCCGGAACAAATCAAGATAACGTTTCAATACTCAAAACTTTCTTCTGTAAACCTCCGGAACCCCTCCATAGGCTGCCAAGACTGCCTTCTTCAGTACATCATACTTTAAACCCATGCTGCTGTCCAAGGCCGCAAAAGCAGTTTGTGCCTTTCCCACCAAAACGCTTTGCACCAACAGTGGCCATTTAGCTAGGGGCCACTCTAGCTCTGCTGCAACCTTCCCGAAAGCTTCAAAAAAAGTATCAGCATCCTCCTCACTAAATTTAGGCATAAAAACTCGAGCCTGGCCTATGTCAAAACGAGGTTCCTGCCCTGCCCCACCAGAACGTATAGACCTTACCCTATCAACCTCCAGCCTGGCTAGCTCTAACATTCTCTAAATCCAAAACCTTAAGCAGGAGCTAGCTTCAGTATCCCCTCAGGCACCTCCACTTCCTGTTCCTCAGCTAGCTTAAACAACTGCTCCTTTTTAAGCTGCCGGAACTCCCTACGGGTTGGAAACTTAAACTCCTCTTCCACCTGACCATTTCCGCTAAACCGTTTCCATCTCTAAACTATGTCACTATCAACAACCAGCACCATGAGCACAAACAAGGGCTCGTCTTGAGAGAAAAACAAAAACGTCAAAATTTATTTGCTATCCCCTCCAGAAGATGAGAAATCTGCCAGCAATGGCAGCACACTAATTCAGGTAAAGGTCCTACCCACCAATAATACACATTATGGGCCAACCACAAACAAAAATCAACATGTTAAAACAATTCGTCGGCTACCAACACATTCACTATTGGCAGAATTCAACACCATTATGATGCTATTACATTATAGACATTTGGCAGACGCTCTTATCCAGAGCGACGTACATACTGCATACCACTATACCACTTCAATTTACTTGAGCACTGCTTCCAAAGTCTCCAGGACTTCCCAAGCTACACACTACCACACAAATCCCCAATGAAACAGAAAAGCAGTGTGAACAATTAGTTTGTAGCACTCACAGGGAAACATCCCCCAACAGTGCTGACAATCACCTAAAGCGACCACTCGGCTTCTCTCTAGGGCACACAATAGACCAGAGCCACCATCCCGAAGGATACAGAGAAACTACAAACCTTTAAGCAATTTGCGAAGAATAGCATCACTAATGGACTGTCTCCTAACACCAGCCAGCTCAGTTAGCCTCAGTACCAACCAACATGCTAACTAGTTTACCAATACTAATAGCCTAACAAGTGACCGAGCTCATTCAAACTGGCCACTGCAGACAGCAACACTGTTTCCGATTTACAGGTGCGACGAACTAACGCTTTACACACGAAACTACGCAAACCCTGACAAACACGAACGTTAGTCTACCTGAATTGTTTCCAGCTAACTGCAGCCAATTCTGCCTTCGCCATATTGTCTACCCATGCACACATTCAATACTCTGTTCACAATCTAAACACTGCGTAGAATTTAGAGCTAACCCAACAATGGACCACACACAATGAGTGTGTGAATAGACAGCAACTCAGCGCTAGCCAACTACAGATACAAACCAATTCTGTCTGTGCAAACGTTGTCACTTACTCGCTGTGTTGGTACCCGCAAATATATCTGTAGCACAGAGAGTGGTCTAAACACCACCTCACATACCACTGGCCAGAACTTAGCCATGCACCACGGGTATAATAACAGGAGCCAAGAACGCGCTCGCCAGCTAGTGAACTAACGTTAACTTATTTGCAAAATCTTGAACAAGCTACCAATTGTTACAACTCACCCTCAATCTTGCATGGGAAGTATATCACTTGTCACAACTGGACACATCACCTTTCCTTTTAACAACACTCAGTAATCTTTTGGGAACTGAGGACACTAATTGTTGTAGTTTTGAAAGTGGAATTTTTTCCCATTCTTGCTTGATATAAGACTTCAGCTGCTCAACAATACGGGGTCTCCATTGTCATATTTTGTGCTTCATAATGCACCACACGTTTTCAATGGGAGACAGGTCTGGACTGCAGGCAGGCCAGTCTAGCACTCTCTGACTACGAAGCCCCGCTGTTGTAACATGTGCGGAATGTGTCTTGGCATTGTCCTGCAGAAATAAGCAGGGACGTCCCTGAAAAAGACGTAATCTAGATGGCTGCATATGTTGCTCCAAACTGTATATGTACCCTTCAGCGTTAATGGTGCCTTCACAGATGTGCAAGTTACCCATGCCATGGGCACTAACACACCCCCATACCATGACAGATGCTGGCTTTTGAACCTTGCGTTGGTAACAATCGAGATGGTCCTTTTCCTCTTTGGCCCGGAGAACACGACATCCATTATTTCCAAAAACAATTTGAAAGGTGGACTCGTCAGACCACAGCACACGTTTCCACTTTGCGTCAGTCCATCTCAGATGAGCTCGAGCCCAGAGAAGTCGGCAGCATTTCTTGATGTTGTTGATATATAGCTTATGCTTTGTTAAGCATCTTAACTTGCACAACTCTGGTGGTTGATCTCTGAGACTATATCAGCTGTTGAGGAGAGGGGACTGCTGAGGTAAGGGAATTGGTCTACATTTGGGTGATATTGTCAACTTATTTTTATTATGGGTACACGGCTTGTTGGGTGGAGGGTGGTGTATATCCAGTCACTCTTAGAAAGCACAGTATTACATTAAATTAAAACTCTTCTATGAAGAAGTCTGATGTAGAGCAGAAGTGATGTTATTCTTTACAGAACATGCATCACTGCTACTGCTCTGAGAACAGCCCCTCCTGGTAGCCTGCAATGCCTAAATATCCAGGCCTCCTGCCACAGAGAAAGAAATGGGTTTTATGACTAGTGTGGAGCTGGAAAGCACCAGTCTCTTATGAATTCTAATTGCAGCCAAAATACTCCTAATCCCCTACAGCATCTAGACTCTTTCTGTTTACCGAATTGATAACACTATCCAGCACAATATATCTAGTATGGCTCATTTGTATCGCAAATACGTAGCGAAGCATTCTTCAGTTTTTAAAACAGCATGAGAATAACGAATGAGGAAAAAGTGCCTGCAGAGCTATCGGCCGAAAACTCCAGGAATCCCCAAGAACCTCAGGTTTTACATTCACGATTTTAACGTAAAACTCCCTGTGCACCTACGTTTATATTTGAACAATTTCTTGCTTGTAGTTTTCATTGTATGGCGGTGATCCTACCGTATTGACAAAAATGGGCTCTTCCTGGTTTTAAAAGGTATGACCGACTTTGCTGATATACAAGATTTAATTTGTATTAATTGTTGTTTTGTATTACAGAGGTTTAAGCACTGATTACTATCTACTACAGTTTAATATTGCCCAGCTGATAGGAGCTCATTTGTTGGGATACGCTAAAGTTTTGTTTCGAATCATTTTTCACTTTAGCGTATGTGCCAGTTGTGAATGTAGGCATTAGTACTTAATACCTACACAACCCAGAGTTCTGCTAGGTAAATTATACTCACTTGCTGCTTTTGAATGTTCCAATACTATAATTGGTTTTACAGAAGAAGAAACCTCACATGGTGGAGTGGCCTGTATTCAGGCACGCAGTGCTTCAATCAGGACAGATTTGGAAAAAAAAACTTTTGACTCTGTGAATTTATCCTCAGAAAGGGTGGTCGCCAAGACATTGTTGCGTAAATATCAAGAGATCTTCTCCAAAAGTGAGGGTGATTTGGGGTGTACTACTGTTTTTTGATGTTGTTAGGTCAGAGACATCAAAAAGTCATGGCATGCAAAGTGTATGTAACCAAATACTAAACATGGCTACTTTATATTACATTATTTTAATTTCTCCCAATACTTTAGTTGGCCTGAAATAAGGGGACTATGTAAAAAAAGTGATATGGTGAATCCAATATTTATACAAGTACCCTCTAATAAAAGCTGAACATCTGTTTGCTAACCTCATATGAATAGTTTCATTTCAAATCTGAACTTTTGGAGTATAAAGAGAAATGAGCCAAATGAAGAGAAAATCCTTCTTTGTGCCAATACCTATGTAGGGCACTGTACTATTTCACATGTGGCTTCTGCATGTTGTATATTTGGGTGAATAAATAATGATACAGTAACATTTGTGTGTGTTATGAGTCACATGAGGTTAGATTTATCTACTGTTAGGACTTGGTGAGGACTAGAGGAGGGTTATTTATGTATGAATATGTAAAACCATAGAATTGAAACCATACTTTCTTTTTGACATCACTGTATGGTCACATTTCACTGAGCCTTGTGATTTTGATGAAAATATGGAAATTAGGTTTTCATTGCAAATGAAATAAATTTTTATTAAGGACTGCTTTCTGCAGTGTTCATTTTTCAAGCAAGAAGGGAATACACTGCCCTCTTGTGTTTCATGTTATTGTTTGTCTGTGCAAAAGCATGTACGTATGTGAGTTCTAACCAAGGGGCCAAGACTGGGCTTTCGTTTTGAAGCTCACTTCCTGGTTGGGCCGGGAGCAGCAATTGTGCCATTGCTCACTAGTACCACTGCGATTGGCTCCAGTATAGGTCTTTCACCATGTAAGTCAATGGCAGCAATGTGGTCAAAATACTCAGTCAATAAATTTTTCCCACAAAAAATGTAATTGCAATAGGTGCCTTTCCTTCATCTAATGCCTCTGCATGTGCTGATTTTTAAAAATATTGTGTCGTTTGGACAGGGTATTAACATTTGTTCAGGACCAATCAGAGGGACAGGTTGAGTCCTCTTCGGCTCCACGGAGCAGACAAAGTTTGTACAAACGGGCAGCGAAAAAGACATCTGGAGCCTCAATTCAGTTTTTACGAGGCCGTGGAAAGGCAATGGGTGACATCACAGTGGCTTTGTCCATATTTTTATACAGTCTATGGTTCTAACTAGCATTCAGTAGATTCCAAGCACAATATGTGTAATATTCTGTTTATTATGTGTAGACATTCCTGAATAGAAATAACTTGCATCAAAAATGGAAAATTATACATTATAGTGCTAAAACAAGAAAAAAGACACATTTCACAATGGCCAATGTGGGCATTTAATTAAAATAAAATAAAGTCCAATATAATAAATACATTAAATATTAAAAAATATATAGTGTATTCCATTCAGAAAATAATCTAAATTTACATTTTACAGTGTTCGTTCCTGTTCCGGATGAACCGTATGTTCCGTCCAAGGACCCTTGAGTCATTGAGTGGACCCATCTTGCAATCGTGCTTCTCCTTGAAATGTAAAAAAAAAGGGGGGAATAAGTATGTTTTGTAAAGTGGCAGTAGTTTTTCCAGAAATAATAGCTGGCAAACTTATTGATTAGACACTATAACTATAACACCATGGGCCCTATCTTACACCCGGCGCAAAGCGGCGCTAACCCAAACGCAAGTGTCTTTGCTATCTTACACCCGGCGCTAGGTTCATTATAACGCCTAACGCTTATGTCCATTAACTAGCATGTATTCTTGTGCCCATTACAAGTGAACTGGGCGTGTTGGTCTTAAGATGAGGAGTGGCCAGGATTCTTTTTGGCGTATTGCTATCTTGAGCCAGCAGAAAGCGCTTGCGCTAGAACCACCACAAACCTGGTCTAAAGTCATGTCGCAGTTGTTTACATGTTATTTTAACGGCGCATATAAGTGCGTCTACATAGGCGTGTGCACAACGCGCATACCCTCCTGTCTGTTACACACAGGGGTGCGCACAAGCATGACTAAAATATCTTCACAATGTGAAATATTATTATTGTGTAGGCTATATCAAAAATGCATAATAATAAAAGGTTCCATAGGTCCACATACCTTTCCCTCGGCGAAGGGAAACGATGCCACATTACATTGCTCTCAGCCCACTCCATCAACATCCATGCTTAAGCAGCACTTATTTTTTATTTACAGTGCCATTAAACCTATAATGCCATTTAACTATGAAAAAGATCACATTTAAGGATATCTACACATCTCCCTACAACTTTAAGAGAATAAAACCGAGACAGACCTTGCTTGGATTTTCTTTTTGGATCTTGAACTCCAGATTGACCAGCAGGTTTGAAATAATTTTTTTATATTCCATGTTAGAGTCCTTGGCCTCTTCTACATTCTCCAGTACCATCTTCAGATTTTTAAGGAAGACTGTTTCACAGCCACACTGTAAGAAAAAATGAGTATTGTTGGCTTTAAATAAAAGTCCAGTCTTTTCAAAATGTCCATGATGATTAATTACCATTCAACATTTTTAAATTGAGATGTTACAACTTTTTAGTACCACGGAAATAAATAAAGACAGATGTTAAGAAAAACTCACAGGGTTCTTCATCATGGTCGGGTTTGGCATTTGCAGTGTTCTTTTATCCTGTAGTTCCTGGCAACATTGGAGAAATCAGTGGAAAAGCAGGTGTACTTGTTTCTACATCAGCAAATACAAAGTTCAGCTGTTTAGAAGGATCTAACCTCAGTGAAACATGAACACCATGCTGAAAGTTGTTAAAATAAAGTGTCCCATACTAGAAGATTGTATACTTTGTACCTGCGCATCAAACCACTACACCTAAGTGCAAGTTATAAAATATATTAATTAAATAATGCAAAGACTTACAAATGTGAAATGCCCGCCATTGTACTGTTCCTCAAGCTTTTCAAGATCTTGCCTGACGTCCTCATAGATGCTGTCTCCCCAGCTGTAATGCAGCAGGGTAAATATAAGTATTGTGTATCTCATCATGTTGCACTTGAGTGATTGTAATTTTTAGACTGAATTTCATACCTTTTATATAGTATCTTAGAGACAGGAAGTTATGTAAAGTCATCATGTTCTCAGTTAGCCAGAAGTTGGAATGTTCTGCGTGACATTAGTAAGCACTGATCGTTGAAGATTACCTGATGGCATTAAAGCAGTGCACATGCTGTGTAATATATAATAATAATAATTCCTTACATTTATATAGCTCTTTTCTCACACTCAAAGCACTTTATAGTGATGAGGGGGAAACTCACATCAACCACCACTAATATAAAAGCTGAATAACTATACATAAAAATGAAAAACTGTCATTTGATGAATAAAATTGCATGCAGGTTGTATTCCCATAGACAAAAACACGTCATAAAAGTATTTCACACCTGATTTGTAGATTACTGTAAGACAGGATTTAACACCCCAGAGCACCTAAAGATAACACAATACCTGGAAGTGGCAATCAAGTCACGCATCTGGTGCCGGGATGTTTGCTGGGACCATCTGGCCTAAGGTTTACGTCGTCCAAGAATGTCTGAGGATTTTATGATCCTGGGAGAGACCCTGGTCTGTTTGAAACTCCAGCGCACGGACAATGCAAGACTGCCCCCACCTGACATCACTGAGACAGGCCACATCTCTTTCATTCAAATAATGCCCACACAGCATGGTATAACAGTACAGACTGCTTTGGTCTTCAAAAAGCATAAAAACCTTAAAATGTGATGAATATTTATGCTACATTGTACAATATATACTGGAAATAGTCCTGACACTGGAACATACATTGTACACTCTTTTTCCTGCTGACATGAAACTTGATAAATGGCATGCCTACCATCCCAGTACAGCAGAACCTCTGAGTTAAAAACTCCCCAATGGGAAAAAATCTTAGGAGGAGCATGGCTAGAGAGGGGGAGCCCATGCTCTGTTACCTAAAGGTGGAATGGATGGTAACAAAATGTAGTGAGGGATCTATCATGGCAAATAATCGAATGGGTTGAACAGGTTAAAATCTGAGACATTACACTAAGTGGAAAGTATAAATTCCAATGAAGAAATATATATATAATATGCAATCCAGAGGGGCGGGGTGAAACATCTGGGACTCTAGGTTGCATCATGGTGCCGGCTTGAGCCTGGTTTAGGAAAAAATATTTATTTCCCAAGTTACCCCTATGAGAGACCCTTGGGAAAGAAAAGTTTGCACTGGCCATTCAGTGTACGGCAGCCTTTAAGTAGGAAGAATTTGGTCCCTCTTGTGTTGAAGTTTTACCAGCGTTTGTTTAATCCGCCTGGGAATATGGTGTTGAGTTTTCTAATCCAATGTCTTTCTGTCCTACGTCTGTCCTCCTGTGTCCAGTTAATGTTTGAATGGAGGCCCGATATTTCTACTGCTTCAAGTCCATGGTGTAGGAAATGAGCCACTATGTGTGTGTCTGTTTTCCTATGATTTCTTATGTTATATATGTGTTGTGCCAATCTGGTCTTGATTGTATTTCCTGTCTCTCCTACATATTTTATGTGTTTGCACTTCATGACATATACGCAGTTATATGTGTTAACTGTGAGTGTTTGTTTAATAAGGTATGTTGTGTTTGTCGTGTTGTTTTTCACTGTAGTGGCCTGTTTGTAAAATATCAGGCCTTGTGTGGGTAAAATGTTGATTTCCGGTAGTTTACTACTTACCAGATGATTCTTAAGGATTTTGTTTTTTTTGTAGGCCGAAACGATTTTGTATTCTTGAAGCAAATCTGTGTTTTGCAGAATCCTGGCCAGGTTCCGTTTAATTTTTCTGTTCGCTATTTGGCTGAATGTCGAGTAGGTGGTGATAAGTGGAATTATTTTTCTAGTGTCCTGTTGTTTTGTAGCCAAGAAGGTTTTCCGAATCTGTCTGAGGAACGATCTGGAATACCCCCTTGGTTTTAATGCATTGAAGAGGGTTTTGGTAGCCTCCTCAAAGTCTGTAATCTGTGTGCAGATTCTGTTGAACCTTAGCAATTGGGATTTAATCAGGCCTCTGAATGTATGTTTCGGGTGGAGACTGTCCTTGTGTAAGAGTGCATGTGTGTCTGTGTCTTTAAAGAAAACTTTAGTGTCTAATGCGTGTTTGGGGAAATGAGGGCCCCTTGTATGTGGTAGTGTCCAAAAAATCAATATATGTTCATAGTGTGTGGTGTGTTTAATTGTGATAGATGTATGGTGTGTGTTGAGGATCTGAATGAAGTGTTTGAAATCTTCTGAGCTATATGTCCATGTTCCCCAGTTGTCATCTAAATACCTAAAATTCTTGGTGAGGCTTATCTCCAGTAATTGCAGGAGGATTGTATCCGGCCGATTGTTGTCCGGGTACTTTTCCATCCATGTTTTTACCGCTGTTAATCCCGCTGCTGTGTTTATGTTGGTGTATAGACAATCTACACTGCCCGGCCAAAAAAAAAGTTGCACACTCTAATATTTTGTTGGACCGCCTTTAGTTTTGATTACGGCGTGCATTTGTTGTGGCATTGTTTCGACAACCTTATGCAATGTCACAACATTTATTTCCATCCAGAGTAGCATAGGTTTTTGGCTGAGATGTTGTATTGACGACAGGAGAGTCGAACCACTCTGTAAAGTGTTCTCCAGCACATCCCAAAGACTTTCAATGGGGTTAAGGTCAGGAATCTGGTGGCTAATTCATGTGTGAAAATGATTCCTCATGCTCCCTGAACCACTCTTTCACAATTTGAGCCCGATGAATCTTGGCATTGTCATCCTGGCATATGCCCATTGATGGGATAACCTGGTCATTCAGTACATTCAGGTACTTCGCTGACTTCATTTTATTGCTGCATAATGTTGCTGAGCCTAGACCTGACCAACTGAAGCAACCCCAGATCATAACACTGCCTCCAGAGGCTTGTACAGTGGGCACTATGCATGACGGGTGTAATGGCGACTTTTTTTTTGGCCGGGCAGTGTATGTCTATGGTGAACAGGATGGCTTCTTCCAGTATTTTGGCGTTTTTTATTTTGTTTATGAAATCATATGTGTCTTTGATGTAGCTTTTGTGTTTTGTGGACAGTGGGTTCAGAAAAAAATCGAAGTATTCAGCTATCCTATAGGATTCGCTGTTGCAGTCTGAAATAATAGGCCTCCCTGCTGGGACCTCATATGGTATGCTCCAGGATTCTGGTGGCTTGTGTATTTTAGGGAGGAGGTAAAAAATCCTAGGTCTCGGGTTGTTCTCTCCCCTCAGGTAAAAACTTTGTTTTTTAGTTATGTATTTGTTTTCTACTAGTGTCTGTATGATGGCATGTATTTCCTGGGCCGTGTCTGGGTATATGGGTCTATCTAATTTTCTGTAATGTATGTTGTGAAGTTGTCTATAGGCTTCCTGTGTGTATTGTGTTCTGTCCATAATAACTATGGCACTTCCCTTGTCTGCTGGTTTGATAATTATTTGCTTGTTTTTAGCCAGCTGTAGTAGTGCTTGGCTCTCCCCTCTGCTGAGGTTGTTTTGGTCTTTGTGGGTTTGTGGGTTCAGGGCCTTAATTAGTGTGTTGTCCTCTTTAACCCTATTTACTTTGGCCTATTTTATACAATTTTCGCCTAGTTTTTACTAGTGTCAATTAAGTGCCAATATCTCAAAAACGATTCACTGCACATCCATGGTTGAAAGTTTCAATGAAAGAAGAGGCTTGTACCATTCAGAAATTTGCATCAGAATAAATTTATGTAAAAATGGTCACATACAGTTTATACATAATACACATAAAAAAACAAAAAAAAGTACAAAACGCCTTGTGTTTTTACAGTTTAGCACTGAATATTTCAACTTCAAAGTACTGGAGCAAGCCAGACTTCCTTACACTAGTGCACTGATATGTTGTCCACTTGGGTTTAGAATTTGGTAAAGATATCTACAGGCTTTCCTTATGCATTGGTATTTTTACCAAAACGGGGCCCGGGTGTCCCGAAACGTTTCCAAACGTCGCCAAATATAAAACATGTGCATATCTTTCTGTCTAGGCATGTCAATCATCAGAAAACTTTATTTTTCTTTTAAAACATTTTTTGTAATACAGAATGTGAAGAAAATTAACCTACACATGTTTTGTGTTTATGTGTATGAGGGTATTCTCTTACAAAGCGTGCCCAAAAGTGCCCAAATACCTCTCCGAAAAGGATTACTTACCCTAATGTTATCCAACCAATCTGCTTTACATTTAAAATGGCACTGTACTTCAAAGTTAGATTTACCAGAGCCCCATAAGCCAGCAGAATAACAGGTTTATCTATAACAAGCCTTCAACTTGACTTTTTACAGCAAAAGTAATGAATTATACATCACTATTTGGCAAACCTGTCTGTTACCACCTCCTACGACAGAGGTGTTAGGTGGGGGAGGGGTGTCTTCACTGTCCTCCCTGAAAAAGACAGATTCAAGTACATTACTAAGTAGAATCACTAAAAAATGAGAACACAAATTATCTCAAAAAGACATATGGCAAGTATTACAATTAAGTGGAAAAATTTTTTTATTTTATTTAAAAAAAAAAAAAAATATATAGATATATATATATATATATATACACACACACACACACATATATATATATATTATATATACGTATATACATTAAAAAATCTTACATCCACAGTACGTCTGATATTAGCTCCAACATAATTAGCAATCGTAGCTAACTAGGATTTATGAATTCGTTTGTCAGCTTGCACGAACTAAATTACATTATTATAATACTGTAATGTCTTGACTGAACCGTGAAATAAAGTACTGAGAATGGATGTCGTTTCATGCGTAAATTCAACAACTAGCCCTTGTGTTGGTTGCTGCACAAAGAAACTGCGAATGAACGCTAGAAAACAAACAAAGAGCAGGCGCTCCTTAGCCTGTGACGCCATAGAAGCTAACTAGCGAACTCCTGCGAGAATCCATTTATCACCAAACTAAAAATACTCTAGATAATAGCGCTCCATACTGTTGATAATTATGATGATAATAATAACAATAATAATAATAATTTGTATTATATATTTTTAAAAACACTTACATGTCCAGGCACGGGTCCATGCCAGAGTCATTGCTCTGCCAGAACACAGACTTCTTCGCCTCTGGGACACTTCTTCACCTCCAAAACCTGAGCAACCGTGAAATAAGCGCTCTTCTTTCCACCGTTGATTGCCACGTTCGCGTTTAAATGTATAAAATAATCGTAAACTTTGAAGCAGCAAAGACATCACCAGCGCAATTGCATCATACAGCTGCCCGTGTCTGCGTACAGAGAAAGACTGGTCTGTGACGTTTTTTCAGCTCACAAAAAAAGCTACACATTGCTAAATACATCGGGATAGACTGAAAACGTAATTGTAACAGCAATCCAGCCCATCCCTTCCAGGATAAACTCAGTCAAAATGGCCACAGGCGTCATATGATGCTGTCGACAGTCAGGAGCGCACAGCCGATTGCCCTATGGGCTGTCTTTACGCGTGGATACAGCGCCGTTCACAGTCGCTTGAATATGACATATTTTGCTTCGTTTGAAAGGGCAGGAACCCCCGTAGAAGATAATCTACGTTTTTTACGTTAGATCATTCCTGTAGCAGTCTAGTAATGCTTTTACGCAACGGTAGTAACGTAGTACAAACGCAAAAGCGAAGGGTACGCACTGTGGAAATTGAGACTTTCCTGGATAATGGATAAATGGGTTACGAAAAAACGTTGAGGATTCTTCAGAAAAGGGTTATAACTGCATAACCAGGTATTGTATTTGGTTGCTTAAACATGTTTATCAAGAGAATTTGTAGAAAATAAAATGTATTTATACAAAACCGGAAGTATATCGGTTGTATGCATACTGAAGTGAGCACGGGAAAAAAACACCTAATGTTTATTTATACAACTTTTCAATAATATACAATTGTTCCTGAATCGGATCTTGATTTTTCAGCGTGTTGAAATGGTACCAAGAGCTTTTGTGATACGCATTTTATTGCCTGTGATTGCGGCGAGGTGAAGGCTGTAAACAAATAAAAAAAGTGGGTTGGGCTATTAGCACCCTGCTGCTTTATGGCTCTGTAGTGTAACCTGAGAGCTGATAAGCATATAAACGAATGTGTTCGCAGGCTGTGACTGTTTTTAACAATTTTGCGTCGAAAGTTCCGTGTTTTATTAACGTTATAATTTAGAATTTAAGAGAAATATGAACACTATAAAAAATTGGACCGCATGCGTCCCACCACTAGGGGGCCAAAGCCTATAGAGTTAATAATCTGTGCAATCTCTTCTGGGATTTGTTCTGGTCTGGGTTCCCAGATGGATCTTGGTGTGAAAGGTATCTGTTCCCTGGTTTCCGCTCCCTCAAAGAAAGCTGCCAGCTTCAGTCTCCTGTGGAACTCCTGGACTCGTCCTTTGAGGGTTTCTTTTTGTTTTCTGCGGATATTTACTGTGGGTATAAATGACAGACCCCTGTCCAGCAGCTTAAATTGGTTGCTGTACAAGTCCAAGTACAAGTCTAAGCAATGCCAGAGTGGCTAATCGGGAGAATCGGGAAGAATCCCGGTGGGCCGCTGGTTTTTGGGCTGGTGGCGAGGATCGGTAAACACAATAATTGTAGATCATATACTTGCTGCAGTGTGGGCCGCGTGAGCTCTCACTCAGCCCCCTCTCTCTCCTCCTCACACACGCACGAAAAGCAACCACGGCCCACACCAGAAACGTGGATGCTGATAGGGGGGATGAGAGTGGCCCCTCTCAAATTCCATAATTGGTTGAAACCAAGTTTTAGATTATGATTGATCACCTGATGTAATTAGTTTAATAAGCTTAGTTTACGAGTTTGTGCCAGACGAAGATGCTAAAATGGAGAATAAAATAAGAAAAGGAGGAGCAGAAAAGGCTAGGATAAAAACAAAAAAAGGCAATGGAAGAAGAAGCGGCCAAATGTGCCAAATGAACCGACATATTTCTAACAAAAACGCAAACGCAGCTGATGATGAGAAAGGTAGCGTATAATGTTAAGATGTCATAGGCGCGTAAACCACAATATCTTTGCATTCCAACCACAATTAAAGTTTATTGTCAAGGAATTTTAAAGCATGACTGGCATATTTACGAATAACTGCTTTGATGAATGCAAAATGGTTATGGGCTCATCTAATTGTGAAAGGCATTTTGCTCTCTGAGCAGCCAGGATTTTTTTTTTTTTTTTAAGCGAGGGGGTGTTAATTGTGTTAGAAATTCTTGTTTATTATTATTATTATTAGGCCACGAAAGGTATTTATTATTATTATTATTATTATTATTATTATTATTATTATTATAATAAGTAAATTATTAAAACTGTTTTAGATGTAGCAAACTTAGCTAACGTTAGCTAGCCTACTTGCTGTCGCTTCTTGTTGGTTTTGTTAGCTAACTTATTAACTTTTTATTTATTTGACGTCTGTCACCCTTCAACCGTGAGGTACCGTTAGCTATCTAGCAAAAGTTAACAGCCAAATGAAGCTAGTTTAACTTGATAACTTACTGGAGATTTAAAGGTTACATTCAGAGAGCTGACGTTAGTTAATCATCATGAATGAACGTTTTATATCTTTCTGGCCATTGTCAGGAATGTGAACATCTGCCAAGTTAAGAGTGTTATTTATTTACAATGACTAAAACAGCAATTAAAGGCCTTATGATAACGGTCACTTCTTAACGTTCAAAAACAATAGTTGCAGTAGTTTTTATTAATAGTCAGTGTTAACATTATTCCAGTGAGTCATATATATCGTACGTGATTCAATAACGATTTCATATTGAGTACACCTGAAAAATATGGCTTTATTACTTTCCCAGACATTAAATGCCTAACGTTAGGACAATATGCTTTATTTGCACAGCATTAGCCTACTTATTGAAGTTGTACATTAGTATTAGGTGATGAAAGGTATTATTCTTAATTATTATTATTATTATTATTATTATGTTTTAAGTGACAGAGCAGAGTCTGCTGTTAGGCCAAGTCATGGATGAGGCAGTGCCAGGACCAAGCCATGAGCCCAGAGGGATCTCTGCTGTGGACAACACAGGTAGAGCTGTACCACAGTGTGTGCAAAATCTAAAAAGTACATACATACCTATTTTACTAGTTATTTCTTGTATATACGTATCTTATAATTGTTCTATATTTTAAAAAATGCATCATGAAAAGGTTACACTCCAGAAAGGATATGGTTGTACTTTGTTGGCAAGTTTACTTTAGAAAATGTACAGGTTTTAAAATGTTAACTGCTGCTACAGCATTCTTTACAATTCACAAACAGACATTTATATGAAGAAACATCATGTACAATAGAGAAAGGGGTGATGAATAAATGCAGATAAAAATTAGTAATATTTTTACCTAGAAAATAGCGTACATAAAGCATTTTTACAAAGGTATCCAGACATGTTTGTGGGTCAGATGGTGGCAAATAATTAATAGTACCAATTTTCTTAACATAATAGTATTTATGATATTTCCAAACAGAATTTTGTGAACACAAGGATATCTATGCTCTGTAGGACCACACAGGTTTTGATAGAAATCCAAATAAATAAATCAATAAATGCATAATAATAATAATTATAATAATAATAATAATAATACATTTTATTCATTCTGTGCTTTTCATAGACCCAAAGCAGTGGATGCAGACAATTGTTCAAACATGCCCTGTAGTGTATTCATTTTTCTGTTTAATTTCTAAGTGCAACACATCTGAATCAGAGTATTTCCAATATAAATAATTTAAATTTTGCAGTTTGATGTGGCACATACAGTTTCATTGACCACATTCTCTTGAGATGGTAAGATGAAGAAACACAGGGCCAAGTTGCATTAAATAATTTAGGAAAGTTTGGATAGCATTGCTTTGGAATAGAGCTAGTTTATTTAGTGTGAGCTATATAGGCAATATTGTTAGTTGTAACCTGGCCACATTTTGATATCAAGACTTTTAAAGGCAGGCCTAGTTTTTGCAAGTTGGAATTAAGAACTTATGGACAGCGCTATGTAGGCTATGCGTGAGTAACTTGGCTTTTTTTTTTTTACGTCGTAGACGTTTTTGATCTGATTAACTTTACACAGGATGGTGAGTGGAGTGGAGTGTAATTGCTGCAGTGTGTTGTGTGGGGTGCGGGATTAGGGCACGCTTACCTGGGGGGATCCTGTGTTGCCTGGCGAGGTCTCTGCATTATCTCTTGTCTAAACCGATGTGTATCATTTTAAAATGAATTTTTTTACCTTTTACCCCATTGTTCAATAGAGTCTTCCTGCAGACATCAACCGTGAAGCCCCACGTCAACCGCCAGGCCCGTTGGTTGCGTAACATTGACGTAGAGGAACGGAAACTCCGAATGATACGGTGTTGCTTATTGCATTTAAGGTGTAACAACTCCGCTCTCATTTAAACTCTGAATAACACAATGTAATATTAGATTACTGCTCTCATTTAAACTCTGGATAACAGTGTCATATTAGATTCGTTCTAGCATTACTTCAGCCTTGTCAAAAGTTAAATTAAATTAGAGCGATGAGTTGACATAGCTGACGATTCGCGATAGACTTTTAAGGTGGAACAGGAACTCCGCTCATTTCACGTGGAACGAAAACTCTGAATACAATGTGATCGAATCGAACAGAATGTGTTACGACCCCGGAATAAGACTGAACCCAAATGCACGACAAGGAGACAAGTACAAAAAACTCAATATTTATTTAAGCTCAGGGCAGTCCTGAGCATGGGGAGAAAGGCAAAGGCAGTAGAAGTTCCAAGCCGGAACTGGACTCAACCGGCACCACAGTATTGCTCCAAGCCAGAGCTGGACTTGACAGGTCTCACTGGAATTGTTCCAAGCCAGAACTGGACTTGACGGACAGGACGGACTTGACAGACAGGACAGAGAGTGGGAGCGCTAAGCATCCAATAAATTAGGCTTCGAACTAGACTCCTGAAGCGTAGGGAGAACAATTAATACAGACAGTCCAGTTATGAATGTGCGGGAGCAGTGGGAGCAGGGAAAGCCAGGGGCGATGATGGCGACAAGTAACCGGGTTGTTTGGAGCAGGGGATGAGCGGGAGCGGAAGCGGTTGAGCAGGACAATGCAGCGGGGCCCAGGCAGGACGCAGGCGTGGCAACAGGGCAGCGGCAGTAGCAGCACGGCAACAGCAGGGCGGCAGCAGCGACAGCGACAGCAGAGGCAGGAGCGACAGCACATCAACAGCACCGCAGCATTGACTGTGAGCAGGGACCGCCGCAGGGTGGAATAGCAGAAGCCCCAAGCTGCATGCACAAACGTCAGGCGGAAGGCAGGGAAACCGCAACACAGGCAGGGATTCACGGACAACTGCAGGCTGGCAGACTTTAAGCAGACAGAGTTGGTTAGCGAGACAGGATACTGAACAGCGGGTAATGCCGTTTCAGACTAAACAGACTAGGACTTGACAGTTTAGCAGAGTAAATTAACACTGATACAGAACTAAACTGTAGGACTAGGCGACTAGACAGAGAACCAGACAGGACCAGAGGTTTCAGACTACAAGCATTAACGAACTGGCACAGGACAGAAAACACCGGGTGACTAAATGCAAACATTAATTGGAATCAATTAGGAAATGCGTGCGAATGTATGCGAGAGTGATTGAACAGAGCGGAGAGTGAGGAATGCATGCGAGACGGGGGAATGGGATAGGCTGAGACAGGAGTAGTGAAATAGAGTGATACAAACGGGAAAACACGCCCAACCTGCAGCACAGGGGGAAACACGGACAATGGAGAGACAAACACGAAACAGGGGGAGAGGGAAAACACGGAGAAACAATAGGATGGGAGTGGAATGTTACAGAATGTACTGTATTCATCCCCAAAGGTGAATGATTGCCACTAGCAACGTACAATGGACAAAAAATTATAAACAAAACATAAAATTAATAATAATAATATTATTATTATTATACACACTAATATACAGTAAAGACAATGAATAGGTCTGCCAACCTACTCAATGATGGTCAATATCTTTACTTAGCAGGGCCGTGCAGAGACCTTTGTGGGGGCAGGTGCTCAAAGCTAAAAAAGGGCACATGGAACAAACAATCTATGCTTTGCATTGGGAGTGGTGACTGCTAGCATTGCAGTCATCCGACTAATAAGTAAGATTAGTAAAAGTAGTAAGTAAGATTTATTTATATAGAACCACAGAAACAGAAAAAAATCACAGAAAAAAATCACAAAGTGCATTACCGCAAGGATCAATCAATCAATCAATCAATCTTATTGACTCTTGACCACAAATTGTGGTATGGAGTACAAACAATGCAGGACAAAGAAATAATACAGCAGGTAAACAGCCAGAATAGATCATCACAGATCAGAAAACATAAATAAATAAATATATCAAAGCCAAAACAAAACCTACGTTTGGAACAGTCAAAACAGACATGTTGGGTGCAGCTACACCTTATTTCATTTAAAAAGAGGCAAAACATTACTCAAAAAAGCACCCAGTTTACTTACTGTCCTTAAGTTATCAGTCTGCAATAAAGCTATACATTTATACATAGACGGATGATTTGAAAAGTATTTAGGCAGATACTTCTTTCTGTTCTCAGAGATAATTTCATTTTTACATTCAAACAACTGATATTCATCCCCCAGGCGACTATCGTTACATAAATTACAAAATCTTACAAATGGAATACAATCTAAACAAAACAACACCAAAAAGACAACAGCACTGAAAAATAGATACAATCACAGAGGTATCATTGTCCCAATTCGATGTCATCAGCTTCATCAGGTGTCAAAGCGGGGTTACATTGTAGACTTGCTGTTGAGGGGTTGCTGGGGTTGCTGCTGCTGCTGCTGGAGTGCTGGAGAGCTGTGTTGATCTGAGACTATAGACATTAAAAAGAGCATGGGAGTGATGGTAGCTGATTAAACAAGTGCTATGTGATAATAACAAGATGCAAAGATTGGAACTGGCTCACTGTGACTGACCTGCTGTAGTGCTGATGGTTTGCAGGAGACTGGTTGCTGAGAGAGGCTGCAAGTAGAGAAAATAAGGCAACAGATTCAATAAAGTGTGGGAAATAAACTGAAAATGGAACATTAGTGGGGGAAAGGATAGGAGTGGTCATGGCAGGGGTAAGAGTGAGACAAAAAAATCTATATAGACAGAGGTGTGTGTGTGTTCTGTTGGCACCTACTATACATCACAGAGTAGCATTAATCTTACCAGCAGGTGGGGGGACTGTAGAACTCTTTGTTGCAGTCATAACAGCAACTTTCTGTTGGCCATGTCCCGAAAAATGTCAATGACTTCACTGTGGTTGATTGGAACATCCTTCTCAATAGCCAATAAAAGAAGCTCTGACAGCCTCTCCTCTGAGCAAAGGGAGTGTAGTTTGGTTTTCACTAGTTTTAGTTTTGAGAAAGAACGTTCCACAGTGGCTGTGGACACTGGAAGTGTGCCATATGTCTTCAGCAGCTCAGTCATGTTAGGGAAAATCAGATGTGCATTGTTTTCTTTGACCAATGAAAGAATGTATGTCACATTGATTGGTGGGGGGCATGAGTATGAAGCATGAAAGACCTTAAGTTCTGTCTGCAATTTGTCTTCCTCCTCAATGTTATAGAACGTGCAGAGTTTCTTCACAGCTTGGAGTGCCTCTGTTGAGACTGTTGCTGTTTTCCACTTCTCCGGGACTGTCAGGCAATGGAAGGCATTCAAGATTTCCCATGTGGAATTATCTCCTCCTTTAAAGCGTCTCTGAAGCTCCTGTGTCATTGTGTCCACAAAAACGTAGTACACTTTAACACGGTAGTACTCTTGGAGGGTTGCAAAAGCATGGTCAACAGTAGCTGTTGTGGCAGCAAACTTGAACTTCTCTGGCACTTTCCTCCTCCTAGCTTGTCCAGGAACCTCAGATGGGGGGTCCAGGCCCACTGATGCAGCCTTCTCTGTAGCCTGTTCGTACATTTTCTCAAACTCGTCCTCTGTTCTGCTGTGGGCCAGCCTTTGCAATACTCCATCAACAATTTTGTATGCTGCAGCCAGGTCCATGTCTTTCTGCTGCAATGCATCAGATGCAGTTGCAGTCACCTGGAAGATTGGACAGGTGATCTCCAGACACAGGAAGAATTCAAAATTTATGTTTTTGAGAAGGATCATTGCATCACCTGCTGAAGAGTCTGGGGGATCTTGCAGTGTCATTTCCTCAAGAAACTGCATGACAGCTGGGAGGACCTTCCTCAGAGTCTTGAGGGCAGTTTCTCTGCAGGCCCAACGAGTGTCTGACAGCTTCTTCAGCTCCAGTGGACGCTGATCAGGGTACAACCTCTTCTGCATTTCAATAAATGCAGAGTGTCGTTTCGATGAGTTGGCCACAAAAGCGTAAAGTTTTTCAACTAAGTTGAAAAAGCTGACAAAACACATGTTCAACTTTGCACTCTCTACCAACACCAGATTAAGGCAATGTGCCTGACAGTGCACATACAAGGCCTTTGGATTTCTTTTGAGGATTCTTGACTGAAGTCCCTTGAAGCGCCCACTCATGTTTGCAGCCCCATCATAACCTTGACCCCGGATGTTGTCTATCTTCAGGTCATTTTCTTCCAGTAGAGCCATCACTAGCTTTTCAAGAGCATCTCCGCTTGTTGACTGCACATTACACACCTGAATGAAGCACTCCTTGATTTCCATGTTGTGTACATATCTGACAACAAAGGAAACCTGTTCAGTGTGTGACACATCTGTGGTTTCATCCATCAATATGGAAAAGATTTCACTCTCTTGAATTTCTGTTTTGATGACATGTCTTACTGATGTGGCCAAAGCTTTGATGATATCATTCTGACTTCTGTTTGAGAGGAGCGAGACAAGAGGTATTTTTCCAGGTCCCTGCTGCTCTTTTATGGCATCAAGGTGTAATTTAATCACACTGTCATACTCGCTGAACAACTCGACCAACTCTAAGAAATTTCCTCGATTTTGGCTTGACAAGGTCTCATCATCTCCCCTGAAAGGCAAACCCTGTCTTGCCAGGTAAAGAGTGATGGCTATCAAACGAGACAAAATTTCTCTGTTCCTTTCCCTCTCTTTGTCTTTTGCAGCTTGTGTCTCATGGTCATCCACTTCAAAAGCTGCCTCCAATGATTTTTTCTTGAATGTGTTCCACCTCACCATACCACACATGTGAGACTCTGAGGCACTGTGCTCTTTAATATTTTCTAAAGCCTTTCTCCACTGATTTAACCCTTCTGTTTTCCAGGTTTTGCGGCTTGTGTACTTTTCGTCATTTAAGAAAAGACGGCAGCTGAAACAAAACATGGCATCAACACTTGGAGAATACTCTAGCCATGGATTATTCTCATGCCACTTCTTTTGAAATGACCGTCTCGCTTCATTCTTTGGGTATGATGACAGTACTGGTTGGCAGGGTCCAATATTGTCACACATTTGAATAAAGGCCTCATCATACTTTATGTGGAATTGCAGGACATGGGCAGGATCAGTTGGGTGTGTAAGTCCAAGTAGGTTTGAGTATGGCCTCTCTCTGGCTTCAGTCTCCTCCTGACTTGCTGTTCCCTCAAAATTCTCTGTGGGCTGTGTCTCTGCCTGTTTCACTCCAGCCTCTGTCTCCTGACTTGCTCTTTCCTCTACATTCTCTGTGGGCTGTGACTCAGTCCCTGCCTCTTTCACTCCAGCCTCTGTCTCCTGGCTTGCTCTTTCCTCTACACTCTCAGTCTCTGCCTCTCTTCTTCCTTCCATCTCCTCATCTGATCTATCACTCTCCACTCGCTGTCCATCTGAGAACAAGGCACAATTTGCTATTGCATTAATCTATTATTTATTATCCATACTTGACATCTCTTGCACCTAATCAATAATAAAGTAATGATATAAAAATGTTACAGAGCTGAAGCATTGCAATTGTGTGTATTATTGTTGTTTTTTATACCTGAATACCTCTGCAATGTTAACAAGTGGTACATGTGTTACCTGTTGTGCTCTTTGTCATCCAGCTGGTGAGGGATCCACTGCCTTTAGCAGCCTCACGCAGCTCCTTTTGTTTTTGTTTCCACTTCCTCTCCTTACGAGGCATGTCTGCACAATGAAATATCATGATTAATAAAATAAAATCTGATTCCCCAGCGTGCACACACACACACACACACACACACACACACACACACACACACACACACACACACACACACACACACACACACACACACAGTGAGTGACATTTCATTCCTTTTCCAGAAATACTGTATACTATGGCCACAAGTTTGCTCCATGGTGCTGATCCAGAATCTGTCCTTAATTATTTATTCCTAGTGCTATAATAATAAAGTAATAATAAATTAATAAAGTAATCAATATAGAAATTGTGTATTTATGCTTACATTCAATTTATTTGACTATCCACTTTACACAAGGCATAAAGCTTATTAAATGTTTAAATTTCACAGATATATATATATATAGATGTATACATACACACAGTATATTACTTAGTTAAAATGACATTATTTTACTGACATTTTTATATTTCTTTACAGTGAGATATTAGTCACTTTATATGTATACTGATTTTGCTGTGAACATTAACTTTGAAAACAATATTTTGTCATATTTAAAATACACATCTATTCTAATCCTGTTCTGAATGTATTTTCTTTAAAAATATATAGGCTATATATACAGTGCGTTATTTTTTTTTAAATATTGTAATTATAATAGTCCAACATTATGTGAATATGCATATTGCATAGTTTTTAGTGAAATATAAGCCCTCCAGAAAGGTGGTGAAACCCTATAACTTACTTTAAAATAAATTGATATGTTCTCTAAAACGGTGGACAGAACTACACTTCAAAAAAGCGGCAAAAGAAAGACAGAAACAAGAAGCCCATCATATTATTACTACACTGTATTATTCTATTATCTACAATTCTTATCATTACCAGTATACAACAATTATCTTATTCCCTTATTCAGTCACACAACAATTACATTAACGATATCTCATTCATCCTCTCTGTTTACATGTGACGTATCACAATCTGTGCGCGGCCTGGTTGCCTTGACAACCGTAAACTTCTGCGCTGCTGATCAGCTGTTTAGCTCTGGTTGCCTGGTTGCCTTGGCAACGGTCAACTACTGCGCGCTGGCTCTAACGTCTACCGTTTTAAACCGTTATAGACTGAAACTGAAAATAAACTAACTGAAAATAACTGTTCTTAACCGCTGGAACTGAAGATAACTGAAGTTATTAATCGTTAAGAGAAAATGAATAAAACAAGGAAAATAACCACAAACAAACTGTAATATTAAATCTACACATAGGCTACATATTTATCAGTGGAGTCAGGCAAATGTTACATCTGACTCCCGTTGTGCATATTTCGACAGGTCTTGATTTGACAGCAACGACTCATCGTATCCAGAACCAGCGCAAACACCGCTAACCAACCACAAACTACATGAACAACAACACATCAAATTAAAAGCTACATTACTGACAAAAACAAACAAATACTGGTGTGATGTTTACCCAACTGAAAGAATAAATGAAACGGTCTTCAGTGGCTTTACTATAGGCTACAGTACCTGGTGTTAACTGCCAACTGAAGAACGCAGCGCAAACTCAGCTTATATAGCCTACCCGCAGGTGGTCTCGTGCCTCTTTCTCTCAAACAGAAATGTATAAAATTGAATGCTCGTGTAACCCCACTCCTTAAAAAACCTAGCTTAGATCCCGCTGATGTCAGGAACTACCATCCTGTATCTCTCTTGCCCTTCCTGTCCAAAACACTTGAACGTGCTGTCCTTAACCAACTGTCTGTTTTTCTCCACCAGAACAACCTGCTTGACCCGCATCAGTCTGGCTTCAGAACCGGCCATTCCACCGAAACTGCTCTCCTGGCTGTGACTGAGGCACTCGCCACTGCTAGAGCCTCCTCCCTCTCCTCTGTTCTGATTCTCCTTGACCTGTCTGCGGCATTCGACACGGTCAACCACAAACTCCTGATCTCCACACTTGCTGAGATGGGCATTTCTGGAACTGCCCTCTCTTGGTTTGTATCGTACCTCACTGATAGATCCTACCAAGTCTCCTGGAAGGGTTCCGTCTCTGCTCCCCGTCCCCTGTCTACAGGAGTCCCGCAGGGATCTGTACTGGGTCCTCTGCTGTTCTCTATGTATACTAAGTCTCTTGGCTCAGTAATCCATTCACATGGCTTCTCATACCATAGCTATGCTGACGATACTCAACTCTTCCTCTCTTTCCCTCCCTCTACCCCACAGGTCAAGGAGAGGATATCTGCTTGTCTGACTGACATCTCTGAGTGGATGGCTACCCATCACCTGAAGCTCAACCTTGACAAGACAGAGCTCCTCTTCATGCCGTACAAGACCTCCCCACTACATGACCTCTCCATCACCGTTGATGGGACCGTGGTGGCTGCCTCCCGCTCTGGAAGGAACCTGGGGGTGGTCCTGGACGACCGGCTGGACTTCAAAGAGCACATCAGGGCGACGGCACGGTCCTGCAGGTTCCTCCTGTACAACATCAGGAGGATTCGACCGTACCTGACCACCTACTCCACCCAGCTTCTTGTCCAGACCATGGTCACCTCACGCCTGGACTACTGCAACTCCCTGCTCGCAAGCCTACCGGCCTGCGCCATTCTGCCTCTTCAACTCATCCAGAATGCAGCTGCCCGGCTTGTGTTCAACCTCCCGAAATTTTCCCACGTAACCCCCCTGCTGAGGTCTCTCCACTGGCTGCCAGTTGCAGCCAGGATCAGGTTCAAAGTTCTGACCCTGGCCTACACTGCAGCAAATAGGACAGGCCCCGCCTACCTGCAGGACTTAATCCAGAACTATGTTCCTGCTCGACCACTTCGCTCTTCTACAGCAGGGCGACTGGCACTTCCCCCCCTCCGTGTCAAAGGCTCTCGCTTGTCCCGACTGCGGAGTTTTTCCACATTAGCACCTCAGTGGTGGAATGAACTTCCCATTCCCCTACGTTCTACTCCAACCCTGCCTGCATTCCGTCGAGGCCTGAAGACAAACCTCTTCAGACTCCACCTTGACTGATATCCTCACCTAGGAATATCAGTTCCCTGTTCCCTGTGTTTTCCTGTTTGTTTATTATAGTTTATAATAGTATTTGGAATGGTTTATAATAGTATAGTTTATAATAGTATTTGGAATGGTTTATAATAGCATAGTTTATAATAGTATTTGGAATGGTTTATAATAGTATAGTTTATAATAGTATTTGGAATGAAAGTGTGGTGTTGCTGATTTGCCCACAGCTTACTGTGAACTACAGTCAACGTTCATTGCTAGGGATAGCTGCTACATTATGCAAAGGATGTGCTTTGCCTTGTCTGTTCTGTAATGATGATGATGTCTCTGTACGCACTTACTGTACGTCGCTTTGGATAAAAGCGTCTGCTAAATAAATGTAATGTAATGTAATGAATGGGGGGTTTCTGTAAACAGGCTAGATTCAATGCATATATAAACAATAGATTACATTTAAATGAGTGGGCAATTAATTAACTATTAAATAGGCTACTCTATGGCCCACACACACACACAGCATGCTCATATCACTTCGTCTGTTGCCTTACAATACACAAAACAACGTGCACATAATAGCCTAATACTGCTGCAAACCCTACTTACCGGCAGTTGAATTAAGATGAATAAACTCCTCAGGTAAAAGTTGGCTTGTACTCCTGCAGACTCAGTTTGCAGCCGCAGCATCCATGTGACGTCAGTCGCAGAGCAGGGAGGGCATGTGAGGGCGTGTCGGGGCACGTCACGGATGAACAAGGTTAATGGTCATCATGTGACAGACGGCAGCCAGGTTATTTTTATTTACCTAAATTATTATTAATTGTTAAATTTTATTGTTGAAGGGCAAAGGCAGGCCTCCACACACACACACGCACCAAAAAAAAAAAAAAGCCTCGTCAAAAGGGCACTTTGGGCATCAAGGGGCAAAGGGGCAGGGGCTCAAGCACGTGACTGTTACTTAGTGTACTGTGTGTGTACTGATTAAAGCATCTAATGGCCTTTGGTACACTTTGGTACAATAAATCTATTTCCCAGTAAACTGCGCTGCTTGCTAAGGGTTCCATATAGGGGATGACTATAATCCTCTAATTTCTCTCAATTCTCTCAAACTTCCTTATAATGCCCTGTTCAAAAATAACCTCTAAACTGTCTAGACTCTAGACAAAAGCCAACCATTGACCCTGCTTTCTTAATTAGTTTGTTGATACAGTTGGCATCTTGTCTTGTAATATTCCCTCCCCAACAAACAGCATATAACAAAACACTAGCCACAATGCTACTATAAAACATGTTCAACATTTTGCAACACACTTTAAAAAAATTTTTCATTTGTACTCGTATAGCACTTTTCTTAAAACAAGTTTACAAAGTGCTTCACAGTCAAATAAAAACACATTAAATAAAAGGAGAATAGGCAAAATAGCTAAAAAAAGAAAAAAGTTAAATAAAACTAATGAAGGTAAAATACAGTACAATAAAATGCCTAAATACCATGGTTAATTAAAAAGCTTGTCTAAAAAAATGAGTTATAACAAGGTATTTAAAAGAAATTACTGATAGCGTTAACGTTAAGCCTGAGCTCCTCAGGCAATGCATTCCAAAGTTGAGGGGCCCTAATAGCAAAGGCCCGGTCACCCTTTAATTTTAGCTTAGATTTCGGAGTGACCAGAAGTTTCTTTCCCGAGGATCTCAGGCTACGCGCTGGTGTGTACAGGGATAAAAGGTCTGCAATATACACTTGAAAGGATCTCAGTTTTCTTAAGTAAAATAGCCTCTTTTCAGCTTTCTGAAGAACAATGGTGGTATTCTTCTTCCATTGTAATTTGTTGTCTATAACAACACCCAAATACTTATATGATTCCACAGAATCAATGATGGATGTGTTGATTACTACAGGCGTCACCAACTCGCTTTTTCTAAAATCAATAATTAGCTCTTTAGTTTTGGAAGTATTGAGTTCTAAAAAGTTAGCACTACACCATGGAACAAGGTGATGCATTTCCCTTCAGTAATACAGGGGGTGGACAAAGTCTCGGAAACACCAGAAAATGAAAAAACTGTTTTTCATAAAACAGCTGCTATATGTCATATTTCTCTTACCTATATTTTCTACACCCTTTTATGACTGGCATGCCATGTATACATTTTAGTTTCTTTTTTTATTAGAATCATAATTAGCCATTTATCATATCAAATAATACTAATTTGTCAATTAAATGCTGCTTTTGTGTCAGTAATAAGTGGGAAAACTTTAGAGCTAATGTAGGACAAAAACTGAAAGCATTTTGGTCCATGACAACCAGAGATGTGCACCACTGCACAGCTGTGGGGAGTGAACACCTCATATTTTATGTATGCTATAACTGACATGTAATTTATGATTTATTAGTATTTCATAAAGAATATGACTAACAGGAAATTATGGTTGATTGGCATAATTATAAAGAAAAACAAGTCATCATATAAAATGTACACATGGCACAAGATTCACAAAACAGCATAATCAATCAGGTTATGAACAGAGGTTGAGGTTTTGCATAGCAAACATGTGGCAGGTGTTTTATGTTTTCTGGAAAACTGGTGTTTCCGATATTTTGACCACCCCCTGTATATCCTACAATGGCTGAATCATCTGAAATGTTTTGTAGATGACAGGAGGCATAACTGCTCCTGTAGTCAGCTTAGCTGTGTATAATGTAAAAAGAAAAAGTGACAAGACTGTGCCTTGGGGAGCACCTGTATGTTTTAAGATGGTATCTTATAAAACATGACTAGGCAGTCTTAGCCATTGAGGCCTATTTGTAAGAGTCTAGAATCCACAATATTCTGGATGGGTGTAAGTGCATGAATTGTAGTTTTCTAGCTAGTAGGTGTGGTTGAGTCGTGTTGAAAGCACTGGGGATGTAGGAGTAGTAGTAGTAGTAGTAGTACTTTATTGATCCCACAATGGGAAATGTCTTCTTCAATCATTGTTACACTCCAGTAATACACAGTAAATACAGATCGTTTCCAAAAAAATAGAATATCGTGGAAAAGTTTTTTTTCCATAATTCCATTCAAAAAGTGAAACTTTCATAGATTATAGATTCATTACACACAAAGTGAAATATTTCTATTTTGGCTTACAGCTCCAGAAAACCCCCAAAACAGTATTTCAAGAAATTAGAATAGTGTGTCGAAAATCAGCATTTACTTCAGTTATTTCAGAGAATAAATGTTTTAGACTGAGTGTCACACTCTGTACGTGGTGGTTTTTGAAGCACTGACTCCAGCCTCAGTCCACTCCCTCTGCATCTCCGCCAAATTTTGGAATCGTCTTTGCTTGACAATCCGCTGAAGCCTACGGTCATCTCTTTTGCTTGTGCACCTTCTCCTGCCACATTTTTCCCTTCCACTAAACCTTCTATTGATATGCTTGGACACTGCACTCTGTGAACAGCCAGCCTCCTTAGCGATGACCTTTTGTGGCTTACCCATCTTCTGGAGGGTGTCAATGATGGTCTTCTGGCCAATTGTCGTCTGCAGTCTTCCCCATATTGAACCAAACTGAGATACCTGTCCAATTTAACGACACACCTGTAGAAAAACTTTGTAGGTGTTTTGAGTAAATTAGATGATTAGAGTGTGACACTCAGTCTAAAACATTCATTCTCTGAAATAACTGAAGTAAATGCTGATTTTCAACACACTATTCTAATTTCTTGAAATACTGTTTTGGGGGTTTTCTGGAGCTGTAAGCCAAAATGATGAAAAATGAAACAAATAAAGGCTAGAAATATTTCACTTTGTGTGTAATGAATCTATAATCTATGAAAGTTTCACTTTTTGAATGGAATTATGGAGAAAAAAAAACTTCCATGATATTCAAATTTTTTGGAAAGGATCTGTATAACACAGACATTGGATAATATGACACCAGATAATACATGTGTACATCAGTACAGGGAAGCCAGACCAGAGAAGGAATCAGCTTTTCTTTAGTTTTTTGTTAAAGTGGACAGTGATACAATTTGCAGCAGATTGTGTATCTGTCAAGTTGTCAAGTTGCAAAGTTGAATTTCCCTGCAGAATGGAACGATGCCTCTGTTAAAAAAAAAAAGTGTAAGTATAATTACATTTAAAATGGCTTTGTCGTGATTCACACAGATTCCTATGTCATCATATTTCATATTAAATACAATAACTTGATTTTGATTCTGATTGTGGCTATAAAAGCATGAACTGGCTCACTCCCAGTCAAGTTTATATTCTTTATAGATAGCGTTGGGGACCCAAGGTTGCCATTGCTCTACAAAAGCTTGGGGGACTATTTACTGACCAGGCCAAAATGATCCATTTATCACCCCCTCCCCCACAAAAAATGATTGCTAGTAAGATAGTAAGCTAACGTTAAAAGACCGACTTGAGAACAGAAAGCTGGTATCCAACTAGAGTAGGTGGACAACGTTACATACATAATTAGCATTAGTTACATACATGAGTAACACACATACAACTGATGTTAATTGAAGTGCTAATGTTTGTAAAACAAACATCATATCGTATACATTGGGTGCTCTGGGGTGTCGAATCCTGTCTTACACTGAATAGAAATAACTTGCATTAGAAATGGAAAATGATACATTATAGTGCTAAAACAAGACAAAAGACACATTTCACAATGGCCAATGTGGGCATTTAATTAAAATAAAATAAAGTCTAAAATTGTATAAAAAATAGTAATAACTTATAATAAATACATTAAATATTCAAAAAAATATGTAGTGTATTCCATTCAGAAAATAATCTAAATTTACATTTTACAGTGTTCTTGGCTCTCTGCAAGAGTTGTGTTTGGTCCTGTTCTTGATGAACAGTATGTTCCTTTGAAAAAACCGTCCAAGGACAATTGAGTCATTGAGTGGATCCATCTTGCAATCGTGCTTCTCCTTGAAATGTAAAAAAAAAAAAAGGGGGAATAAGTATGTTTTGTAAAGTGGCAGTAGTTTTTCCAGAAATGATAGTTGGCAAACTTATTGATTAGACACTATAACTATAACACCATAACTGCCCCATAATAGCAGAAAACAAAAATACTTGTGGAATGCTGAAATGCCTTAATGTTAAGAACAAAGAGCCTGTCAGTAATTATTCAAAGACTTTGTTTAAGAAGATGCACAACTTACACAAACTACAGGCCTCAACAGACTGTACATTTCTATAGCCTCACTCATTTAAGTCCCTTTCTATCTTTCGATCTTTAATTGCAAATTGCATGAACTGCAACCAATTAACTGGAGTTAGAATAAATAAATAAAATTAGAAAATAAAACTGGAACTGTGGCTGGATGTAGGACCTATACCGCATTGGCACAACATAGCTGGCCTTTTTTTCCCCAGACATGAGGTACCCATTAAGAACCCAGATCAGGACTTTTGCATTCCGAACTGAGAGAGGACACTACACATTATGTTTTTTAAAATTAAATATTTAAGCAGCACTTATTTTTTATTTACAGTGCCATTAAACTCATAATGCCATTTAACTATGAAAAAGATCACATTTAAGGATATCTACACATCTCCCTACAACTTTAAGAGAATAAAACCGAGACAGACCTTGCTTGGATTTTCTTTTTGGATCTTGGACTCCAGATTGACCAGCAGGTTTGAAATAATTTTTTTATATTCCATGTTAGAGTCCTTGGCCTCTTCTACATTCTCCAGTACCATCTTCAGATTTTTAAGGAAGACTGTTTCACAGCCACACTGTAAGAAAAAATGAGTATTGTTGGCTTTAAATAAAAGTCCAGTCTTTTCAAAATGTCCATGATGATTAATTACCATTCAACATTTTTAAATTGAGATGTAACAACTTTTTAGTACCACGGAAATAAATAAAGACAGATGTTAAGAATAACTCACAGGGTACTTCACCATGGTCCTCTTTGGCATTTGCAGTGTTGTTTTATCCTGTAGTTCCTGGCAACATTGGAGAAATCAGTGGAAAAGCAGGTGTACTTGTCTCCACATCAGCAAATACAAAGTTCAGCTGTTTAGAAGGATCTAACCTCAGTGAAACATGAACACCATGCTGAAAGTTGTTAAAATAAAGTGTCCCATACTGGAAGATTGTATACTTTGTACCTGTGCATCAAACCACTACACCTTAAGTGCAAGTTATAAAATATATTAATTAAATAATGCAAAGACTTACAACTGTGAAATGCCCGCCATTGTACTGTTCCTCAAGCTTTTCAAGATCTTTCTTGATCTCGCTATAGTCTCCCCAGCTGTAATGCAGCAGGGTGAATATGAGTATTGTGTATCTCATCATGTTGCACTCAGAAGTCAGACTTGAGTGATTGTAATTTTTAGACTGAATTTCACACATTTTATATTGTATCTTAAAGACAGGAAGTTAAGCGCATGGAAAACAAGTTCTGTGATGTTATCATGTCATCAATTAGCCACAAGTTGGAAGGTTCTGCGTGACATTAGTAAGCACTGATCGTTGAAGATTACTTGATGGCATTAAAGCTGTGCATATGCTGTATAATATATAATAATAATAATTCCTTACATTTATATAGCACTTTTCTCAAACTCAAAGCACTTTATAGTGATGAGGGGGACACTCACATCAACCACCACTAATATAAAAGCTGAATAACTATACATAAAAATGAAAAACAGTGTCATTTGATAAAATTGCATGCAGCTTGTATTCCCATAGACAAAAACATGTCATAAAAGTATTTCACAACTGATTTTTTGTAGATTACTGAGAAATGAAAGGGCCCTGCCATGTAATTCATGGAAATATACTAGCTGGTTTGCTAGCACAGTGATAAGTAGCATTGGGATGGCAGGTATGCCATCCGCCAAGTTACGGCTTGGTGGGGCATGCCCCATACCTATACAGCATCATCATCTTCTTCTTCTTCTTCTTCTTCTTCTTCTTCCCATTTTCCTGCCAAACTGCCTGCCTCCGTCGCAATCTTATCCAATGGAGAGAATTATTATTATTTGAGGGTATGGTCCGTATTCCTGCTCATCAAGCTTATCGTCCAATAAAAACGCTTCATACTAATGTTTTTTAATGTTAATATAGCTAATGGCTTCATGCTTTCCAAGAAGCTACTGTGGCTTAGTGGTTAAAACTACAGTCTCTCACACAGTGGATTGTGGGTTCGAGCCCAGCAGGGCACGTGTATTTTCCACAAAAACAATGTGCAACTGTTAAGTACTTTTAATTTCTTAGACTGTTATTATTTTCACATTGACACATTAACGTATTTTTATTGCAAAGGCAAAAGAGGTTTACAATATTAACTGTTCTTGTATTTCACTTGTACTTTATCACACCCTCCCCAAACCGGACGCTCGCTTTTGTCTGGTTTGGGGAGGGTGTTACGCTCTGCTCTTGCGGTCATGACTGACTGACTGTGGAAACCCCTTGCCTCAGCCAACATTTCTTTATTCATTAATTCCTTCACTTCAGCTCTGTTCACTTTATCCTTTTCACACAGAACACAAGGTCACCATAAAATTTACGACTAGGAAAATTAAGAATTTACGATAATAGCCTACATTAAGAATTGAGGATAGCCTCTTTTAAGCTGCAAGTCTTTAAGCGATCGTATTTATAAACCGCCAATTCCCCAAACATATCTGATTCATGGTTTGTCACTTATAAATAAATAGATAGCCTCCGAATGTGGCTCTAGTCTATGCTACTCTGCTGATAATGTAGCTTACTGCAAACACTTTTAATTATAATAATAATAATAATAAGAAGAAGAAGAAGAAGAAGAATAATCTCTGGTATGTACTTTCTTAGTAGTATCTACTGTTTTCTTTCTGGCTAAGATTCCTGGGAAATATGCGTTGTCCAATTAAGCTTGTTCGCCAACGTTACTTCCTGCTTCTCGTCAGGAAGCAGAAACAAGCTAGGCTACTACGAAGCGAATCAACACGCATTATAGCCTACATTCATTGGACTACAGAAAACTAAACTAAACCTAGCTGTCCGGTACCAAAACATTTCCCGCAGGTAACGTTCTACACTACCGGAAAAAAAACTCTGCTGTGCAGCAACTCACTAGCTCGCTCGCTAGCTCGTAGCCCACACACGGAAGGTTGGAGTTACGCATCCGGCAATCCAGTGTTGAATAGCCTAACTGCTGTGCTTATGAACTCACTAGCTCGCTCGCTAGCTCGTAGCCCACACATGGAAGGTTGGAGTTACGCATCCGGTAATCCAGTGTTGAATAGCCTAACGTTAAATGTATTTCATAGAATACTAATAGCCCTATTTTAAAACTGTATTTCCATATTTTACTGATGCAAACTATTTAGGCTGTACTAGCTATTTAGGCTGTATGTCTTTCAGCTAGAATGTGTTTGCGTCTAGCCCATTGTGCATGTATGTCTCCATGTAGACTTGGTTCATTAATTTACATGCTTCTTCATGATCCGTAGCTCAGTCTGTTCATTGTATTTCATTACACATTAAATACTGCTCATCTACAAACTCTTTTAATGTAATTCTGTGCTGTCTGTAATAGGATAGCAGTTCTCATTCTTGTCAATAGAGGGCGTTATGATTAAGCGAATGTCTGCATACATTTCTTTGGAATGAATGTCTCTCCGTGTTTATCTTCATGCATTATTCATCATTAGTTAGCTATTAAAAATAAGTGATATCAGATCTAAAACGTCTACGACGTAAAAAAAAAGCCAAGTTACTCACGCATAGCCTACATAGCGCTGTCCATAAGTTCTTAATTCCAACTTGCAAAAGCTAGGCCTGCCTTTAAAAGTCTTGATATCAAAATGTGGCCAAGTTACAACTAACAATATTGCCTATCATAGCTCACACTAAATAAACTAGCTCTATTCCAAAGCAATGCTATCCAAACTTTCCTAAATTATTTAATGCAACTTGGCCCTGTGTTTCTTCATCTTACCATCTCAAGAGAATGTGGTCAATGAAACTGTATGTGCCACATCAAACTGCAAAATTAAAATAATTTATAGTGGAAATACTCTGATTCGGATGTGTTGCACTTAGAAATTAAACAGAAAAGTTACTACACTATAGGGCATGTTTGAACAATTGTCTGCATCCACTGCTTTGGGTCTATGAAAAGCACAGCATGAATAAAATGTATTATAATAATTATTATTATGTATTTATTGATTTATTTATTTGGATTTCTATCAAAACCTGTGTGGTCCTACAGAGCATAGATATCCTTGTGTTCACAAAATTCTGTTTGCAAATATCATAAATACTATTATGTTAAAAAAATTGGTACTATTACTTATTTGCCAGCATCTGACCCACAAACATGTCTGGATACGTTTGTAAAAATGCTTTATGTACGCTATTTTCTAGGTAAAAATATTACTCATTTTTATCTGCATTTATTTATTCATCACCCCTTTCTCTATTGTACATGATGTTTCTTCATATAAATGTCTGTTTGTGAATTGTAAAGAATGCTGTAGCAGCAGTTAACATTTTAAAACCTGTACATTTTCTAAAGTAAACTTGCCAACAAAGTACAACCATATCCTTTCTGGAGTGTAATTATTCATCAACTGTTAAAAACATTCATTGAAATCATATGTTGTTCCATGAGGCACAATCTCTTCACATGCAAAGATGAAGAAACACAGGGCCAAGTTGCATTAAATAATTTAGGAAAGTTTGGATAGCATTGCTTTGGAATAGAGCTAGTTTATTTAGTGTGAGCTATGATAGGCAATATTGTTAGTTGTAACTTGGCCACATTTTGATATCAAGACAAGGCAGGCAAGTTGGAATTAAGAACTTATGGACAGCGCTATGTAGGCTATGCGTGAGTAACTTGGCTTTTTTACGTCGTAGATGTTTTTGATCTGATAGATTTATACCATACTTTTACAATACATTACAATCCACTACATTTTGCAATGAATTTGCATCAATACAAAACAGTAGTCTATTCTTATCTCATTCAGTGCCTTTAGTCGATGAACATACGAATGGTCTAAAGTGCCGAGGGCGACTGAAGTCGACCACAGTTTTTTATTTTCAACTTTACTCTGTTATACCGGTAAAGAATTCTGGATTTGAGTCGGGAAAAATTAAACGATGACCAATTTACAATTACGTTCTTTCACCATCTTTTATTCTTTATATAAGGTTCTAGATGGAAATATTTGAAGTTTTATTAATCCCATGTTTAAAAAACCCTCAACAAACTAGTGCATAACTTACTGCTATGATACTGTCTCAGTAACAGGGAAAATGACTCCCCTAGCTTTCAGTCATTCCATGATCATCTGGCAAACGTTTGAATCACGGACAGTAGTCTACCATCAATGACTTTTATAATATCCATTTCCCGACTAATATTTAATAATTCTGTGATTTCCACTTAAATAACTGGACAGTCACAATTCTGTGACTGTCCAGTTATTTCACATATTTCCTCCAGTGACCATCGTTTTGTTGGTTCCATTTTGAATTAGTCTCTGACACCACAGATTTTAGCCTTCGTTATTTTTGCCTCAGGATAATTGTTTCTGTTTGAAATGGTTGATAAAAAGTAATGCACATGGTCAGCTCATTTGTAAATACAGTACCAGTCAAAAGTTTGGACACACCTACTCATAGGTTTTTTAAAGTTTTTTTTTACTGTTTTCCACATTTTAGAATAGTAAAGTCATCAAAACAATGCGATAACACATTACATTATGCAAACAAATAAAAAAAAGTGTTATATTTTAGATTCTTCAAAGTAGCCACCCTTTGCCTTGATAACAGCTTTGCACATTCTTGCCATTCTCTCAACCAACTTCTGTGGTAAACAGGTATTCCACAGGTAAACAGGTGATGCTATCATGACTCTGTATGAAAGGATATCAAAAGACTCTTGATACCTTATTTCCAGATAGAATGTGCAAAGCTGTTATCAAGGCAAAGGGGGGCTACTTTGAAGAATCTAAAATATAAGACGTTTTTTTTTTTGTTTTACACTTTTGTACTGTATCTATACAAATTATCGGTGATTATGTTTATTGTTCATTTTTACATATCTATAGTCATGCAATAGCTGATTTTTATGGAAAACTGTTTTCACTATTATTACACATCACCAATGTAGGAGTCATTATAAATAAATTATTTATATTTCCATCAATATTGTTTGACTTTGTTCTAATAGTGAACTGAACCAGAAGGTGTGCTATTTAGTGTCATCTATCCTCATTAATAATTATGTTGGAATAGGTAAAATAGTTTGCACATTGATCAATCTAAAAAATTTTAATGTCGGCAGCCATATTGGCTAGGCACTGCTGAGGCTTAGTGTTCCAGAACGCTGTTGCATTGAATGAGTTAAAGTGTACTCACTGTCTCAGCCTGTCTGTGCCTACAACACAATTTAGAAAAATACTTTGTGGGGTGAGTGAGGGAGAGGGGTGCGGGTGCAGAGGAGGTGTGTCCATCTTCTTTTGCATAAATGAATGTACAAATTATTTCATACAACTCGGATCAAACTGTCAAACTAGACATTGCAGATCAACTGCATGGTCAGTTTCTCACCTCAAATATTTTCAGAAACATATTTTAGTGGACTGTTTAGGTGGACAGGTGCCATGTTGTTCCGGATTAAAAATGTGGAACTGAACCAAACGACAGTAGTGCGTCTAACCATCGGATGCCAGCTATTTCCGTTGTGGGCAGCAACAATGCAAAGAGGTATTCTGACATCACGATGGGGGCGGGGGCAGAGTGGGGAGCAGAAAGAAAATTTCATCTGTTAGAGGGCAGCACCAATATGCTTTTTTACCAGTTTCTTCTGATATACAATATTATTTCAGAATTGTTGAAATAAAGGAATGGATGAATAAGTTTGATAATAAAGTAGACATACAAACATGTTGACAGCTAACGTGATCTAACATGCAGTTACCCATTAAAGGTGCATTATTCCAGGTTTTTTACCTTGAAAATATTATAAAATAACCATGCTTATTCATATCGCTGATGCACTAGCAATATCTGTCTTTGCACACATTTGCAGAGTCTGTGCTTCTCTGCCTGTATTTGTTAAGATGTGTTTGGGAAGTATGGATGGCTACCCATCACCTGAAGCTCAACCTTGACAAGACAGAGCTCCTCTTCATGCCGTACAAGACCTCCCCACTACATGACCTCTCCATCACCGTTGATGGGACCGTGGTGGCTGCCTCCCGCTCTGCAAGGAACCTGGGGGTGGTCCTGGACGACCGGCTGGACTTCAAAGAGCACATCAGGGCGACGGCACGGTCCTGCAGGTTCCTCCTGTACAACATCAGGAGGATTCGACCGTACCTGACCACCTACTCCACCCAGCTTCTTGTCCAGACCATGGTCACCTCACGCCTGGACTACTGCAACTCCCTGCTCGCAAGCCTACCGGCCTGCGCCATTCTGCCTCTTCAACTCATCCAGAATGCAGCTGCCCGGCTTGTGTTCAACCTCCCGAAATTTTCCCATGTAACCCCCCTGCTGAGGTCTCTCCACTGGCTGCCAGTTGCAGCCAGGATCAGGTTCAAAGTTCTGACCCTGGCCTACACTGCAGCCAATAGGACAGGCCCCGCCTACCTGCAGGACTTAATCCAGAACTATGTTCCTGCTCGACCACTTCGCTCTTCTACAGCAGGGCGACTGGCACTTCCCCCCCTCCGTGCCAAAGGCTCTCGCTTGTCCCGACTGCGGAGTTTTTCCACATTAGCTCCTCAGTGGTGGAATGAACTTCCCATTCCCCTACGTTCTACTCCAACCCTGCCTGCATTCCGTCGAGGCCTGAAGACACACCTCTTCAGACTCCACCTTGACTGATATCCTCACATCAGTTCCCTGTTCCCTGTGTTTTCCTGTCTGTTTATTATAGTTTATAATAGTATTTGGAATGGTTTATAATAGTATAGTTTATAATAGTATTTGGAATGGAAGTGTGGTGTTGCTGATTTGCCCACAGCTTACTGTGAACTACAATCAACGTTCATTGCTAGGGATAGCTGCTACATTATGCAAAGGATGTGCTTTGCCTTGTCTGTTCTGTAATGATGATGATGTCTCTGTACGCATTTACTGTACATCGCTTTGGATAAAAGCGTCTGCTAAATAAATGTAATGTAAAAATGTAATGTATGTATGTAGGTGTGACACCCCTTTTCAGTGTGGAGAGGGGTGGGTGTGGCTACAAAGCCTGTGGGGTGGGATCAGGTTTCAGTGGAGCGTTTGTAGCTATCTAGCTACTGCAATGGTGGAGGTGAAGAACTGCAAGTAGCCTACAGCAAAGACAAACAACAAGCCGACGGCGCGTTCAAGAAGCAAAGTAAAACTAAGATTTGCTTTTCATCAATGGAGTTAGCTGAAGTTTAGCAAGGGGATGAAAAGTGACACAGTTGCTGTGTTTTCTGTTGGACCTATAAATAATATTAGCTATAGCTATCCAGCTAGCTACGTTAGGTAGCTAGATGCCTGAAGTCGGGTACCTTGAGTTGGCGGAGTTGAGGATGGAGAAGGAAACTTTTTTGATTGCAAACACAGGACCACAAAAAGGTTAGAAATACTGCATGGTGCACCTTTACATGTATATAATTATATTGGGATGGCAGGTATGCAGTCCGCCAAATCACAGCTTGGTGGGGTATGCCCCATAACATCTGTACGTTCTGACATCATGTAACCAGACAGAATTCAGATAGAACTTCACACATCCACGCAAGAAAGCCCCAAACTTGGGTTATTTTACCAATTTGTCTTCTTTTTCCTGCCATTTTCATCATCAAAAATGTTCCATGCCCTCAAAGAATAATTCTCCCCATTGGATAACAACATCTGATCTGCCAAAATGTGAAAGCGTCCATACCTTGGTGGTTATGGACTACCACGCTGTAGACCTGGGGTTTGAGCCTCGCCAGTTCACTATAGTTACATTTATTTTCGACAAAAACAATGTGCCCATGTTATGTTTTCACATAGGAATGTTATTTTCACATTAATGAAGGTCTTTATTGCAAAGGCTAAGGCATTTAGCAATATTAACTGTTAACTATTTATATTAACTGTTAACCATTTAGTTATGTTATAGCCTTGTGGTTAGCATTGTGTTGTCTGACACTGGACACTCATGTTCGAAACCCGACTCAACAAAAATGTAGTTATTATTTTTATTTATGACAAACATTGATGTGCACATGTTATGCTTTTCATATATAAGAATGTTCTTTTCACATTAAAGAAGGTCTTTTTATTGCAAAGTCTAAGACATTTAACAATATCAACTGTTAACTGTTTAAATTATACATAAACAGAGGTCAGTAAGCTAACAGAGTCCGGTACTGCTACCACCAAAAGCTTTCCTGCAGGTAACGTTACAGTGCCGGAAAAAAATCCATTGACCTACAGTCAAGCCGGAAAGTCTGCACACCCCTTTCACCTTCTCCACATTTTATTACGTTACAGACATATTCTACAATAGATTGAGTTCATTTTTTGTCTCAAAATTCTACACAAAATAGCCCATAATGACAAAGTGAAAACAGGTTTTTAGACATTTGTGCTAATTTATTAAAAATCAAAATGTAAAATATCACATGTACACAAGTGTGCACACCCTTTGATATGACACCAAAAAGTGAGCTGAGGTGCATTTTGTTTCCACTGATACTGCTTGAGATGTTTCTACAACTTAATTGGAGTCCACCTGTGATAAATTCAATTGATTTGACATGATTGGGGATTGCCAACACCTGCCTATATAAGGTCCCACAGTTGACAGTGCATGTCAGAGCAAACTCCAAGGCATGGGGTCAAAGGAATTATCTGCAGACCTCAGAAACAGGATTGTGTCAAGGCATAGATCAGGAGAAGGGTACGGAAAAATCTCTGCAGCTTTACAGGTCCCAAAGAGCACAGTGGCCACCATCATTCGTAAATGGAAGAGGTTTGGAACCACCAAGAATCTTCCTAGACCTGGCCGCCCGGCCAAACTGAGCAATCGGGGAAGACGGGCCTTGGCCAGGGAGGTGAGCAGGAACCCGAGGGTCACTCTGACAGAGCTCCAGCGTATCCTTGTGGAGATGGGAGAACCTTTCAGAAGATCAACCATCCAGGCAGCACTCCACCAATCAGGCCTTTATGGTAGAGTGGCCAGACGGAAGCCCCTCCTTAGTAAAAGGCACATCACAGCCCGCTTGGAGTTTGCCAAAAGGCACCTAGAGGACTCTCAAACCATGAGAATCAAGATTCTCTGGTCTGATGAAACCAAAATTGAACTTTTTGGCCTGAATACCAAGCGTCACGTCTGGAGGAAACCAGGCACCGCTCATCACCTGGCTAATACCATCCCTACAGTGAAGCATGGCGGTGGCAGCATCATGATGTGGGGATGTTTTTCAGCAGCGGGAACGGGGCGACTAGTCCTGATAGAGGGAAAGATGAATGCAGCTAAGTACACCGAGATCCTTGAAGAAAACCTGCTCCAGAGCGCTCTGGACCTCAGACTGGGGCGAAGGTTTACCTTCCAACATGACAACGACCCGAGGCACACAGCCAAGAGAACAAAGGAGTGGCTTCGGAGAACATCTTTGCATGTCCTTGAGTGGCCCAGCCAGAGCCCAGACCTGAATCCAATTGAACATCTGTGGAAAGAGCTGAAAATGGCTGTGTACCGACGCTCCCCATCCAACCTGACGGAGCTTGCAAGGATATGCCAAGAGGAATGGGCAAAAATGTCCAGAAACAAGTGTGCTAAGCTCATAGCTTCTTTGCCAAGACGCCTTGAAGCTGTAATCGCTGCCAAAGGTGCAGCAACCAAGTATTAGGCTAAGGGTGTGTACAGATATGTAACCCCTAAATAACCTATTTTTGTCAGTAAAATAAAATTGCATATTTTCTAAAAACCTGTTTTCACTTCGTCATTATTGGCTATTGTGTGTAGATGTTTGACACAAAAAATGAACTCAATCTATTGTAGTATAAGTCTGTAACGTAATAAAACTGTTACGAACCAGATACGAGACGAACCCAAGTGCAACGACCAGGAGACAGATTCACAGAAAGGGGGTTTATTAAATTAAGTGTTGGGGTAGTCCCAACACTGTACAGGAATGGCAAACACACAGTATAACACAGGTTCTGCTAGGAAGCCCGGAACGGGCTGCTCCAAGCCGGAGCTGGGCTGGCAGGTCTGGAACGTTTCGTTCCAAGCCGGAACTGGACTGGAACTGGACCGGGAGGTCCACACTGGAATCAGGGTCTGGAACGGATTTGCTCCAAACCGGAACTGGACTGGACTGGAACTGGACCGGGAGGTCCACACTGGAATCGGGGTCTGGAACGGAATGTTCCAAACCGGAACTGGACTGGACTGGAACTGGACCGGGAGGTCCACACTGGAATCAGGGTCTGGAACGGATTTGTTCCAAACCGGAACTGGACTGGACTGGAACTGGACCGGGAGGTCCACACTGGAATCAGGGTCTGGAATGGATTTGTTCCAAACCGGAACTGGACTGGACTGGAACTGGACCGGGAGGTCCACACAGGGATCAGAGTCTGGAACGGATTGTTCCAAACCGGAACTGGACTGGACAGGTAGGTGCACGACTCACACCTGGACTGGACTGGAACTAGCTGGGGAGCGACTCACTACGGCAGGGCAGGAACTGGACCGGAATGACTGCACCGGTACAGAACAAAACAAACAGGGGGGATTAGTGCAAGGGAAGGCACGGAAATGACCGGGAGGTTCTCACGGAGGTGCAGGGCTTGACAGGTAGGTGGTTGGTGAAGTACGGCAGGGCTGGGTAGTGTGGCGTAGCTGCGGTAGGTCCGGATGGAGCTGACTGGTCTCCAGAGCTCCCGGAACCGTAACCGAAGAACTTGGTGGCTTCTTCGGCCGGACAGGAACAACTGGAGGGTAGCCAGGTATAACGCCACCACGGAGCCTACACGAGCTGGAGGTGGAGGTACCGCAACACACACAACGAACACGGGGAAACGAACACTGCCACGGATGAATGGGAGCTGGGTTAGATGGAGGAGAAGGGAAACAGGTTAGCTGCATGCACAACAGGAATTGACGAGGAGGTAAACTACCAGACTGTAGTTAGGAGCGGAACCAAAGCTGCAAGGGGAGAATATCCCACAACCAAGCGAGTAGTTCGTAGAACACGACCAGGGAAACAACGAGCATTAACACCGCGTGACGATAGTTAACGAACTGGCGCCGACTGGCAGCCAGCCGAAGGAATATATAGTGAGGTTAATGAAAGAACTAAATAAGGAACAGGTGTGGAAAATAAACGGGAGTGATACGAAACACCAGGTGAGGAAATGCATGCAACGAGGGGGGACGGAGTGAAAAGGCGGAAGTAAGACAAGACAACCAGACGAACAAGACAGGGAAGGAAACGCCTAGTCCGCAGCAGCGGGGAAAACACGGACAAAGGGATCCAACATGACACGGAGGGAAAACAGGAAAATACGGAAAACGAACAGGAAGGGAGCGGAACATTACAAAAACGTGGAGAAGGTGAAAGGGTGTGCAGACTTTCCGGCTTGACTGTATATACAGGAGCTTGTGTGTATTTCATTGTTGCTGTGATAGTATACGTATATATTTTCAGGTGGTGAAATAACTGTAACCAACTCCTAAATACAGTGCCCTCCACAATTATTGGCATCCCTGGTAAAGATGAGTAAAAAGGGTTATAAAAAATTCACCGTTTGGTGAATTAGCTTAATCTCACACTGAAAAAATGAGAAAAATCCAACCTTTAATTGAAGTAAATTTATTATGAGAAAAAAAAATCCCTCATCAAGAAAGAATTATTTTTAACAAAACCACATGTGCCACAATTATTGGCACCCCTGCATTTATATAAACAATAAAGGAATATTTTTTAATATTTGGTCGCATATCCTTTGCATGCCATTACTTCCTGATGTCTGTGACCCAACAACATTAAAAGACTCTTGATATCTTATTTTCTGGTACACTTACAAGTGATACTATAACGTCTCTGCATTTGAATGGATCTCTATGGGAATTAGGGGGTGGGACTAGATTTAGCTGTAAATTACACTGGAACAGTATGGAACACATGGTTGGCTAAATGGCTCTAAGTCATCAAGGGACTGACGTATCAAACAAGCCTTAAACCATCACTTTGCTGCCAGAAATACAGTAGATATGGATGGATAACTTGAAGGGTTTCTTCTCCTGACTTATTTTTCCATAGAGTACAACATGAAAATTTGTGGGTTTAAGGTGGGTGGGTTTAAAATGAGGTGAGGTGGCTTTAAAATGTAATAAAATTATCTTATCCACTAATGTACTGATTAGCGTACCATGGCTTTAGCTTTATATTAAAGCATCTCGTATCTCGTCTCGGGCTTTTAAAAAATACAAAATAAAAATCTTCAAAATGTTCATAAATAAAACATTTTATTTTAGAAAATGCCCTGTGTGAGGTTGTGTAGAAATGCAGAAAATTAGTTTTAAAAGGCTACATTTTTTCTCGGGGAGGACCCCAGTCACTTTGTCCCCCCCTTGTGCCCCACCAACATCTCTTCATGCCCCCCCAATCAAAGCAGTCTAGAATCAGCCCTGCTCTACGATTGTTTAACTCACCCTCAATCACACAAGCACCCCTCCCATCCCATTTTCTGCCTAGAGCAGAGAGCTGCCTACAGTAGCCTACGCTCGCTCCGAAAAGCGAAAAATAAACAATGTGTTTCTCCGTTTCTGATACCGGTGCTAAAACAATCCTTCTTTAAAATAAAGAACAAAGGATGACATTAAAGAACGTCTTTTCCTGCAAAGGCAAAGAAATTTTACAATATAGCGATTACCTCTCAACTATGTCTGAATGATACTTTACCTATACCTTTCAAGCATTACATTACATTACAGGCATTTAGCAGACGCTCTTATCCAGAGCGACTTACACAACTCTGCGAACACAGTGCATCCCTGCATGGTTTCAAATGTATCCTATGGTCATCAAATGCTTCATTATATTGGATGTCCACCCTCTGCACGCTATTGTTTTTAAGCATGTCTGAATCCTTGGGGTAAAATAGCCTACAGCCACACTTTCGGCAGTTTCATTAGGCTATTTTTTTATTTGACCGAACACGGGGAGATTCCACTGTAGTGTTGATAGACAAGCAGGGACCCCTATGCTTGGATTCTCATGCAAACTCAATCATCTCAGCATGTGGCTTTCTGCTTGGCAGTGACGGCGCCAGGGGGGGGGGGGGGGGGGGGGCTGCACAAGTGGCAGAGCATCCATACAGAAGTCAGAATTGTATAATTCTGTAAATTGAAATGGCAGTAAATGTATTTGGCTTCATCAATACGAGTACTTAAAAATATCAGACATCAAAGAAAATAATACACCGGAAAATAATGAAAAAGGATGTGAGAAGAGAGGATAAATTATCAGTGTAACGTTATGTCAAAAAAGATGGCTAAAATGTCGTTGTTTAACCGCTGCTCTGTGATTGGGACATTTAATTTAGGCTTAGCTTATACATTTAGCTACATGGAATTAATATGAGATCTTTAACGTTACCTGACCATTTTTTGGAGGCAAGCTCTTCTTATTAGCTGAAGTCGAGATGACGAAGATTGAAAATGATCATTTAGCTAATTTAGGTTAGTTATTCGCTTTCCAAATCTACTCATCTGTGCATGGCCAAGCAGCCGATGTTGTGAGATTAGTCTACCGCCAATCAAAACACTGTAGTTTACACTTGGGAGTTGCTACCTAGGGAGGTCCACACACTCCACAAATCTGTTGAGTAGTTGATCATTTCCGAAGACGGATCACATGGGGAGCTTACGCGAACACATTTTCTATTGATTTTAAAATGATAGTAAATTAGTTTTCAAACAATATTTTGAAAACTAATTTAATATTTTTTAACGTGGTGGCGAACTCTGTAGGCCTGATGTATTGTAGGCTATGGGAAACACTGGTTTGCTAACGTTAGAAATCAGTTTACGTTATTGTGTCATTTGCGTGAGCTCCACACACCCCCACATCCGTAGCCTACGTCAGAGCATAGGCTACATACGCTGCGTAGCCAGGGTGAATATCAGAAAGGGATTAGAATTGTTGATTTACTTTTATATATATTTTTTATTATAATTATAAAAATGTTATTAAAATGCCTGGGGGGGCTAAACTGGGGCTAAGCAAATTTGTGACGGGGCTATAGCCCACCCTTGCCCCGGTGTAGCGCCGTCCATGCTGCTTGGACATAAAATGAGATCTAAAAGTAACAGGACAGGGGTCGGTGACTATATTTGGTATCTGGATGTTAAAACCATTTAAAAAATAATCAGATTCCAATTATGCAGTGTAAAAGAAACAATATAGGGAAACCAACAAATTATTAAAACTATTTTTGAAATGATGCCAACCTATTTTAAAAACTGATAATTTTTTGGTCTAAAAAGGTAATGCTTACACATAGCAGAATAGGCATGCGTGGGTGTAGATGCTGTGAATTAGACTTCACACAAATTTCAGTCTCAACCCAGTGGTTGCATTTTCTTCAAGTTTGTGTGCTATGCAAATAATTTTGAATTCACACGCTGTAGGTATGAAATGTTCACCTCCCAAACAGTCTGAAGTGATCTCATCTTAGACACCTCCTTTCTGAAACTGTAATGGATTATTCTATTTTTTTAAAAACTTTTGTAAAATAATAAACATATACCATCGCTAATTTTCTGTCTTTATTGAGCACTTTATTGAGCATTAAGATTTTTCTCCAAAATAAAAACAGCACCTGGCACATCTGTGATTATAAAGAGAAGAGGTCCAGCAATATGTCTACAAGCAAGGCTCCTGAAACTTCCCAAAGTCTTCCAAATATTGTTCCTGTACAAATAATATCATAATAAAAACTCCATGACCAAATTACAAGTGATTTTGAAAGGAAATGCTGCTAAATACATGACAACAGTATTTCAATGAAAGTTCATTGTATTTCACCCCCTTGTTGCGTTTGCCTCTGAATATAGTGCATTAACAATAACTTTATTCATAATGTGCTTCTCCAGCAAATTGCACAAAGCGCAGAACAAAGAAACAAGACATCAATAAAAGTGTTTGCACTGTCATGGATGCTTTGAACAATAGATTACAGCATCTCTAGTTTCATTAGTTTAGTTTTACACAAACAACTTAGAATGTATATTCGCTCGGCGAGACGTAATTTTTGTTTTCCTGCTATTTTCAAAAGTTTTTAATAATTTACTAACTCATCAGCATGGCTAGGAAAAATCCCCATCTTAATTACATGGATTTTGGGAGTGGGTCAGAAGAAGATACCATAGACCATACCATTGATTCTATTGGAGAATATGCCTAGGAAGTTAACATGAGGGAGATTTTCCTCCTCGATATGTACTCCTGTATTTATGTATTATGAGCAGTATTACTGCTTTTAGTATTTAAAATATGTATGCAAATTCCACCACAGTGTTGTGCCATATGTTAGATATTGTTTTCACATTTTGAGTGTTTCACATACTGTAGTATAAGAGTTCATAGGTGGCTCAGTCATGTTTTAAGTTTGATTTGCCCTGAAGCTAGAACATTTGGCAACATTTTCCTGATGTAAATGATTGTATTTCATTGTGTTTCTTGGTATAAATGTCTGTTTGTAAATGTGAATGTTATATGCTGCTAGAAGAATTTCCCATGGGGATAATAAAGTATTCTATCTATGTATTTATATATCTACAGTATTTGTGTTACAATAGATAATTATTTAAAGTAGTAATTTAAAACTTGGGACATGAGTCCAGTCCCTTCTCGGATCCATAACACTTCTGTTTTCATGTTCTGTATCATTTTGTTGCACTGAATATATTTTATAAATGAGGCATACGGTACAACTAGTGAACTACAGTTTGATTTTAGTAACATGTTTTTGAGCATCACAATAATAGGAAAAGAAACCACAGGATTATATTATATTTAAAAATCCCATACACACACACACACACACACACACACACACACACACACACTTATATATTTGTTATATCTATGCATATGGCTGAAAAACTGATCCAGGGTCAGGGAGGTGAGAAGTATTTTGCCTTTCATTACATTACAATTATTTGGCAAAGCGACGTACAATAAGTGCATATCGAAGGTCATTAACGCAACTACAAAGCAGATCCGACAAAGCACAACTTCTCACAACGTAGGAGTTATCCCTAGTAATGAAAATAGAACAGTCAGCTATACATTCTTAACCATAAAATAGCTAAAAACACAAGTTTTGGAGACCGGAGTATTTGCCTCTTCTAGCAGTATTTATGCTGCTTCTTATTTCCCAATCAAAATTGATTGATTGATTGATTGATTGAAACTTTCATTTTAACAGGGCAAACACACTGCGACATGTCCAAACAATAATACACTTAACATCACATTTTTAGAAAACTGGCTATAAAGAAAAGGGGGTGACTAATCACTAAACTACCAAAACGTAACTACCTGCTTCAGAAATGAATTAGTTTGCATGTGGAACACGCAAAGTACTGTTCTTTGTCAGGATCTTTCTTATTATTATTCTCTCAGCGTTTTTTTGTAAACACATCTAGTCCTACAGTTTTTATATTACCCATACAAAATGCGTACCATATTATTCAACTACATGTCTAATATTTTGCTATTCAAAATCCTAATGATACTAATTATAGTTTATTAATTATTAGTCAGTAAAGATGAAAATTTTGCCATTGAAAATGAATGGCATTGTGTAGACCCTTGTGAGGTCACAATGCTCTCTCAGTCCTCTAGCAGATGAATGATGAAAGATAAAACAGAGTTTGCTGTTTCCACTCATAGTTTGGTTGCAGGAGAAATTAATATCTGAGTTGAGCAAACTCTTGGTGCTGGAGCCATGGCAACTCGGGGATCTGCGCGAAGGGGTTAAGCATTAGATCACAAGAGGGAGTGTGTTGTTGCAGGATATCATCATGGCTATGACATGCAGCAATGAGGCCGCAGGCTGAGTTGCAAATTGTTTAGCCAATTAAACTGGGGAATGATTTGGTGGCAGATTGAAAGAGCCAGGTTGGGAATTTAGCCAGGACACCAGGGAAACCCCTACTCTTTACAGTAAGTGTCATGGGATCTTTAATGACCACAGTAAATCAGGACCTCAGTTTAACGTCTGAAAGTCAGCATCTCCTACAGCACAGTGTCCCCATCACTGCACTGGGGCATTGCGGTTTATTTGACCAGAGGTAAGATTGCCCACCAACACCACTTCCAGCAGCAACTTTGTTTTCTCCCATCCAAATACTAACCAAGCCCATGCCTGCTTAGCTTCAGTCATTCAGCAGGAACAGAGTGCATGGTGGTATGGCTGCTGGCTAATACAAGCCTCAAACCATGACTCTGCAGCCAGATATGCAGTAGATATGGATGGGTCACTTTAAGATTTGTTTCTCCTGACTCATTTATCTATTGAACTCTGTGGAAAAAATAAGTCAGGAGAAGAAACCCTTAAAGTGGGTATCCCATATCTGAAAAGGGCCGATGTGGGTGCAGCTTTTAGTTTTAGCCAGCACAAAGACACCTGATTGTAATTATATCAATGTCTTGATTGAAGACCATGATTAGTTAATTAGTTGAATCAGGTGTGGTAGTGCTGGGCTAAAACAAAAACCTGCACCCACACCGGCCCTTTTCGGATAAGATTGGACATCCTTGATGTAAGTTTGTTAATTTGTCCAATTACTTTTCATCCCCTAAAATGGTAGGACTATGTATAAATCGGGCTACAATTGCTACACGGTTCACCTGATATGATGTTAAAAATGCTCAAATTAAAGCTGAAGGTCTGCACTTCAACCTCATAGTCACTGTTCCATTTAAAATCCAATGTTCTGAAGTACAGAGCCAAAACAACAAAACTTGTGTCACTTCCCGAATACTTTCCATCCCCACTGTATATATAAAACCTGAATTTACACCACTTCTGTAGAATGAGGCATATACAGAGGTTTCTGATGACCTAGCTGCCTTAAAGTAGCTAGTATTGGGGCATTCAAAATTTGTCTAAATCAAGAAAATGCATTTAAAGTAACTCCAGTGATGTTATGCCTCCAGAGGCTGTACGTGTGTATATTTTCTGATCGTTCTTCAAGAAATGACATCCCTTACAAAACTGGATAGTTTGTTGCAAACTTGCAGCTAATATGTAGCGCATTTGCTGCAAACTAAATTGTTTTGTACAAAATGTTGCCAGAGGTTTGTCACAGTTTGCCAGTAGTGGTGAACTAAAAACTTTGCAGAAGTGAATTGCAGTTCCCACAAAGCTAATTGGCATGTGAAAATATGAGCTTGCCGCAAATCTGTGGCAGCAATGCCAAAGGTTTGCTGCAAATTTGCTGGAAGGCCAATATTTTTCTAAGGGATATTCACATTTTTATTACTACATGTGTCCTTGGGAGTGGGCTTAATTGCACTGTTTAAGAAAAGAAGGTTATGAACAAAAGGAATGAAGTACCGGCTCAATATAAAAACTTATTTACGTTTATAATTGAGAATAAATGCTATACAATTAATCAGTTAACATGTAGTCTCTGGAAAAATAACTTCACTGTACAAGCTGCCTTAGAGTTACTTGAAATGTATTATTTTCCTGCTTTAGACCTCAAACCCCAAAATGCCCTGTACCAGCCATTGTAAAGCAATGTGAAATGTATGTACGTACCTAAAATATTCCTCATTGCACATAAAAACCGTTTGAAACCTACACTAAATCCAAAATGATATCAAAAAACCCCAGAAGGTGAATAATTCCTTTGCGGGAGAACTCACTCTTAGTTTTGAGATTGTTTCCATGACAAAGCTTGACACCTAGGAAATAGCATATGATGCCGTTGTGTTAACTCATGGTTTCTGTGGCGGGGTTTGCTGAAGTTTTTCTCTCTCTAAGAAAGCCCTCTAGAAAGGACAACCAAAACGGACTGAGTTAAAAGCAAAAGATAAAATGTACATTCAAATATTGGTGAAGAGCTTATTTAATACTTATTCAGTACTGTCATGGGGATCACCCCTTATGGAAGTAATATGAAAATAAATGGATGATTTTGACAAACTGCTTCAATTTTCTCTTTGATACGAAACTCTAATGTAACATTAGCTTCCTGGCCGTCTAGCCAATTAAATTTTCTGAAACCAAGTTTTTAATGGGCTTTGCAAGACTGATCCAGGTGTGATATTGTACATATAACTGAAAACTTTCTGTGACTTGTATAATCAAGCCACCTTGGTTTATTGTAAAAACAGTACAGACACATTTGATGTATTTTCAAGAAGGCATCAAATTCCGATTTTCATAATGATATGAAACCCACAGCACAGTGGTGCATCTCTCTGATGGGGTACAGTCTATGTAGGTTTGTTGTTGTTGATAAGATGTGGGATAATGACAGACACTGAATCATGAGATGTCAATGCTATGCCCATAGATTCAATAAAATGCACTTAGCGACTGTAAAGGCATGTGCAATCCAATTAGACTTACCATACAAATCCAGTGTATTATCCAAATGAATTGTGCTTACTATAAGAGACTCTCGCATGGAGATGGAGACATTATTCCCCCCCCCCCCTTTTTTTTTCATATTGTATTTGCTGATAAACCTAACAAAGAATTTAGCTAGGATCCTCAGAGGCAGGCTGTCATGGGTTTTCCTCGGTGGCCACGCGAGGGCGATGCCCTGTTGGTAGAGGCTTGCTCCGCCCTGCTGAGTTGGGGGAGTTTCTGGTTAAGCATTTTCACCTGTTGCGTGGTCACCTGAGAGTTATTTAAGCCTACCTTTCCCTTCATTCGGGGCTTCGACATTAATTGTTTATTGTTCTTTGTTTGTACTGTGGTGTTGTTGGTTGTGAGTTCTCGTACAGTTTTGGCTACTCGCCTATTTTTTGTGTCTCTGTTTAGAGGCAGGGCTTATTTCTTACTGGCTTGGTAGTTGATTATCTCGTAGAAGTTTGGGACCGTAAAATCTCTGCTCTATTTTGCCTTGTTGGTGCTTTTTCTCCGTGTATGGAGTTTTGGGCGATTCTGTTCAGAACTGTAGTTCTGCTCGCCCTTCGGCACATGTCTTCCCATTGGGGGATCAGGCGTTTCGCTTCTACTTAGTTATTAGCTCGTAGAAGTATAGAGTAGCAGTTCTTTGTTCCTTTTTTCGCCTGTTATTTGGTTTTCATACTGAGAGACCTGGCGTTTTGCTTCTACTCAATTCCGTGTTACTGTGAGCCAGTAAGTAGCTTCGGTACGTTTATTCCCTGTTGTCTCCTTCTCGTGGACTACGTTCCCCTTTGTTGTGACTCAGGGTTTTTATTTATATTGAGAAGCTGTCGTGCTATTTTGCGTTGGTCTTTGTTGCAGCTGTCCTCCGTCCTTTTTACCTACGGGACGATTTTGTTTCGGAACTATTGTTCTGTTCGTTTTCCGGGTGTGTTTCTCCTTGTGTGGAGTTTGGGCGAGGTTGTGGACATGTTTGTGTGTGACTGCGCGTAGCATAGGAACGTTAGCTCTCTGTTCCTTCGCTTCGTTACATATTATTTTTCTGAGAGGCTAGGGCGTGTGTTTTATTAAGCTTGCGTGAGTCTATTTGGATAGTAAAGTTATGGGACGACGGTGCTCCGTCGGCTCACCTGTAAAATGTTTCTCCCTCCTGGGAAATCGGGTGTTTACCTCTTGTTTTCATTAGACTGCGAACTTATTAAACTAGCCATGGAACGTTAAATCTCTGTTCCTGTTCGCCTCGTCATTTTCCCTTACTGAGAGGCAGGGCTTGTATTTGTGTTAGTGCTTGTGTAAGTCAGTTAGCCGATAGTTTCGGTGCAGCTGTCCCATCGTCTTTTGTGCTTTTTCTCCGTGTATGGAGATTTGGGCGTTTCTGTTCAGAACTGTTGTTCTGCTCGCCCTTCGGTGCAATTCGTCTCTTAGGGAGACCGGACGATGTTGTAGACATTTGCGTTTGACTGCGAGCCTAAAAATCTAACCACGGAACGTTATATCTGTTCCTTTCGCCTCCTCATTCTATCGTTTTATTTTTGCAGTGTTTGTTACTGTTTTATGTTTGTTTTTACGCTACTCGCTCGTTCTTATTTTGTCTCGTTACCGAGACAGGGCGCGTATTATTTCTGGCTGTTTTGATCCCTGTCCTTACGCTCTACTTGGCGTTTGACAGTTAGCCGGTTAGTAGCGTCTGTAGTGGTGTTTGTTGTTCCTTGTCTTGTCTCCTCCCTTATCTGCGGGTATCCCGCCTTAGTGGCCTAAGGGCTTAATGAATCCCCTTGCTGCGTTTGGCTCCTCCTTCCTCACACGTCACGCCCCATTACACAGGCTAGCAGGTATACATGTACAGATAGAAGTGACATCATGCTCTCGCTCACTTTATTTATGAGAGTTGGCAGCCTGATTTCTGAAGCTGTAAGAGCCAGCATTGAAAATGAACTATTTTCAGATGGTATAAAGGGTAACCCTTACAAAACTAGATAGTTTGCCGCAAACTTGCAGTTAATATGTAGCGCATTTGCCACAAACTAAATTGTTTTCCACAAAATGTTGCCTGGGGTTTGTCAGAGTTTGCCAGTAGTGGTGAACTAAAAACATTGCCAGAAGTGAATGGCAGTTCCCACAAAGCTAATTTGCATGTGAAAATATGAGCTTGCACAAGGTTTGCTGCACATTTGCTTGAAGGCCAATATTTTTGTAAGGGAAGTAAGGCAGTAATTTTCTTTCACAAATTATCCATGATTAAAACATACAGCAAGGAAAGGTAGATTACCTCTCTTGCCTTTTTATAGTAATAACAATAAGTGCAATCATTTTGGTACACCACAGGGGGATATGCCCTGCTGACATGAAACTTGATAAATGGCATGCCTACCATCCCAGTACAGCAGAACCTCTAAGTTAAAAACTCCCCAATGGGAAAAAATCTTGGGAGGAACATGGCTAGAGAGGGGGAGCCCATGCTCTGTTACCTAAAGGTGGAATGGATGGTAACAAAATGTAGTGAGGGATCTATCATGGCAAATAATCGAATGGGTTGAGCAGGTTAAAATCTGAGACATTACACTAAGTGGGAAGTATAAAGTCCAATGAAGAGGAAAGTCCAATATATATATATATATATATATAATATGCAATCCAGAGGGGCGGGGTGAAACATCTGGGACTGTAGGTTGCATCATGGTGCCGGCTTGAGCCAGGGGAGGGACAGGGTTGGAGCGGGCCGCAAACTCAGGTCGAGGGGCAGGGCTGGAGCAGTCTGCACACTCAGGGTGAGGGAAGGGCAAAAGCTCCCAGGAGAAGAAACAGGAGGTTAGGGACTTATTGAATTAGGAGAGTGACAATTGCAAATGGGGCGGCACGGTAGTGCAGTGGCTAGCACTGTCGCCTCACAGCAAGAAGGTACAGAGTGGCCTTTCTGGAGTTTGCATGTTCTTCCCGTGTCTGTGTGGGTTTCCTCAGGGTAGTCCGGTTTCTTCCCGCAGACCAAAGACATGCCAATTAGGCAAATTGGAGACTGTAAATTGCCCATAGGTATGAGTGTGCGAGTGAATGGTGTGTGTGCCCTGCGATGGATTGGTGACCTGTCCAGAGTGTATTCCTGTCTCTCATCCAATGCATGCCGGGAACTATATGGAAAAATAGAGTCAGGAGAAGAAATCCATCCATATCTACTGCATATCTGGCAGCAGAGTCATGGTTTCAGGCTTGTTTGATACCTCAGACCCTGTAAGAGTACCAGAAAACAAGATATCAGGAGTCTTTTTGATGTTGTTGGGTCGCAGACACAGAATGCAAAGGATATGCACCCAAATCTTAAATCTGATGACTTGATACTCATTGACTTGACACTCACTTGATATGATGATACTCATTCCATATAAAAGTCCATATGACTTTTGTATGGAATGAGTACACATTGTCAGTTGTACTTATAGTACTGTATATAAAACATGTGTATTCCAATGTTGTTAGCTAACATAGTATACGATCTTGCTCACTTTGGCACATGCTAGATTGCATTTCAAAACGCTAGATTGCAAAATTTTAATTTAGCTCATTTAAAAGCTATCTAGATAGCTAGATAGATAGGTAACATCAACGTTTGTCGTCCACACAGTAATCTGTTGTGGGTTCAGGGAAAGGTATGAATTTCACACCCCGATTCCTCTCCACATAGCGACTGTCAGATTTACAGGTACCCCAACAACATCTTGGAGCTGGTTTGTGGGCGTAGACTTTTTTCTCTCTGGCCGTGACCAAATACGATCCCTGTTCCCTGCCCCCTGTCCACTCAGACCCCTGTCTACTATGTGCCCCGTCCCCCTCACTTTGCAAGCAGTGTGCGAAAAAAATCCTGCAAAACTCTTTCCAAACTAGTGAGGAAGTAGTTTGATATTCTCAGTAAAATTTAAAAAATATTACAATCAGTTTACATATGATGATGGTTACAAAGTGTAGATTATGAATGAAGATAAAATTAACAAAAATAAAAAGAGAGTAGTTTGTAATATGTCCCGCTCTTGTACCATAGACATGCATATACTCTCTATGTACTACAAGTTGTAGTATTCACTTCCGGGTTGCTTCCTGAAATTGTCAGATGAGTGCACAGTTCTGTGGAATGTGCTCCTGAATGTGGCCTGAGGTAACTGAAGTTTGTGAAGTATGGGAATGTGCCACTAAATCACCCACAAAAAATCAAGAGAAAACAATTAAAAGAAAATGTTGTACATTTTCTTACATTTTATACAGCTACCCCACAAATGACTCCACACAACATCTTTGTATAGACTACAAAGTTAGTCAGGTCTCAGGACTTTTGAAAACATAGTATTATGTTTATCGAGTGTTTTACAATTTAATCCCAACAAACTAGGAAAAGTCATATAGTGTCAAGATGAAAAAATAAGGTTATCTGGTTTTTAAGAGACGTCAAATTGATCCGGAACGTAATATGAGGCTTAAGATTTTGTTGTTTGTGTAGTCTGAACCCAGCATTACATTAATTGGGCCTCATTCATGAAACATTAAATATGTGCGTACATTTACAAGTTAATACAAAAAATTTACACCGGATTCATCAAACCGTGCAGGAACGGCAGATTTGTTCCAATTCCGTGAGCATGTTCATACATTCCGATTCATCGTGAATGACAGGCGCGTGTGTTGTGGGCAGTGTTGTAGTCAAGTCACTGAACTACAAGTCCAAGTCAAGTCTCAAGTCTTAAGTCTCCAGTTCCCAAGTCCAAGTACAAGTCCAAGTCACCTTATCTCAAGTCCAAGTCGAGTCCCAAGTCTCCAGTACTCAAGTCTGAGTCAAGTCCAAGTCATCAAAAGACCCAAAGAAAGCAAGGACAGTTAGGAAAAAAAACAAAAAAACAACCAGCGATTACCTAGCTATATTACCAAACGACATTGTGGAAAAACAAGACTAAAGTTTCTTAAAATAAGCGGAGATTGTTACACTATAGTCTATGAAGCTAAGATTTGGCAAGTTCGATAAGTTTTCTATAGGCTACCCAAGTGACGCCCATGATAATGTTTAGCTACGTTTCTCTCAATCTCCATTCATCATAATTGACAATCGAAAGCTTATTTTCTACTCTGCTTTAAGCAGATTTACTTTAACACTAACTGCTGTGATCAAGTTAGGGTAACGTAGCAGAGTCGACTGACAGCAGCTTGGTTAATGTTTGGTTAGGCTGCATTTTCCACCAGCGATGTATTCATAGTGAAAGCTTCAAGCTAGATATGAATTTCAACAACAGCGTTTTGTTTTGAACGAGGAACTCCTATAAAGTTAATTTCTACATTACATGTGCTCCAGTACCAAGCCAGTCACTTGCAGGATGCATAGGGCTACGGGACAGGTGCCTCACAAAATTGGACGTCGTTGATCCTCTATCCTTCGTTTGCAGACTGTACATGTTACGGAATGTTTGTTTCCATCATGTAAAGTTTATCAAATGCTAATTTTTTATCACTCTTGGTTGTAACATAGCCTAGCTGTAGGCTACGCAGTAGAATCATTAAAAACCACATACCGTACAACAAAAAAAAAAAGTGTGATCACGCGTGTGTGTCTAAGTGCTCACCATTAACTTTACACAGGATGGTGAGTGGAGTGGAGTGTAATTGCTGCAGTGTGTCGTGTGGGGTGCGGGATTAGGGCACGCTTACCTGGGGGGATCCTGTGTTGCCTGGTGAGGTCTCTGCATTATCTCGTCTAAGCCGATGTGTATCATTTTAAAATGAATTTCTTTACCTTTTACCCCATTGTTCAATAGAGTCTTCCTGCAGACATCAACCGTGAAGCCCCACGTCAACCGCCAGGCCCTTGGGGCCTGAGCGTTGATCTGGAAGTTACGTAACATTGACATAGAGGAACAGAAACTCTGAATGATATGGTGTTGCTTATTGCATTTAAGGTCTAACAACTCCGCTGTCTTTTAAACTCTGAATAATACAATGTGATGTTAGATTACTGCTCTCATTTAAACTCAGAATAACACAGTGTCATATTAGATTTGTTCTAACGTTACTTCAGCCTTGTCAAAAGTTCAATTAAATTAGAGCGATGAGTTGACATAGCCGACGATTTGCGATAGACTTTTAAGGTGGAACGGGAACTCCACTCTCATTTCAGGTGGAACAGAAATTCTGAATACAATGTGATTGAATCGAAGAGAATGTACGGTATTCATCCACAAAGGTGAATGATTGGCACTAGCAACGTACAATGGACAAAATATAAATAAACAAAACATAAAATTAATAATAATAATAATAATTATTATTATTATACACACTAATATACAGTAATGACAATGAATAGGTCTGCCAACCTACTCAATGATGGTCAATATCTTTACTTAGTGTACTGTGTGTGTACTGATTAAAGCATCTAATGGCCTTTGGTACACTTTGGTACAATAAATCTATTTCCCAGTAAACTTGCTAAGAGTTCCATATAGGGGATGACTATAATCCTCTAATTTCTCTCAAACGTCCTTATAATGCCCTGTTCAAAAATAACCTCTAAACTGTCTAGACTCTAGACCAAAGCCAACCATTGACCCTGCTTTCTTAATTAGTTTGTTGATACAGTTGGCATCTTCTCTTGTAATATTCCCACCCCAACAAACAGCATATAACAAAACACTATGTTACTATAAAACATGTTCAACATTTTGTAACACACTTTTAAATTTTTTTAAATTTGTACTCGTATAGCACTTTTCTTAAAACAAGTTTACAAAGTGCTTCACAGTCAAATAAAAACACATTAAATAAAAGGAGAACAGGCAAAATAGCTAAAAAAAGAAAAAAGTGAAATAAAACGAATGAAGGTAAAATACAGTACAATAAAATGCCTAAATACCATTGTTAATTAAAATTCAGTTAAAAGCTTGTCAAAAAATATGTTATAACAAGGTATTTAAAAAAATTTACTGATAGCGTTAACGTTAAGCCTGAGCTCCTCAGGCAAGGCATTCCAAGGTTAAGGGGCCCTAATAGCAAAGGCCCGGTCACCCTTTCATTTTAGCTTAGATTTCAGAGTGACCAGAAGTTTCTTTCCCGAGGATCTCAGGCTACGCGCTGGTGTGTACAGGGATAAAAGGTCTGCAATATACACTTGAAAGGATCTCAGTTTTCTTAAGTAAAATAGCCTCTTTTCAGCTTTCTGAAGAACAATGGTGGTATTCTTCTTCCATTGTAATTTGTTGTCTATAACAACACCCAAATACTTATAAGATTCCACAGAATCAATGATGGATGTGTTGATTACAACAGGCGTCACCAACTCGCTTTTTCTATAATCAATAATTAGCTCTTTAGTTTTGGAAGAATTGAGTTCTAAAAGGTTAGCACTACACCATGGAACAAGGTGATGCATTTCCCTTCAGTAATACAGGGGGTGGACAAAGTCTCGGAAACACCAGAAAATGAAAAAACTGTTTTTCATAAAACAGCTGCTATATGTCATATTTCTCTTACCTATATTTTATACACCCTTTTATGACTGGCATGCCATGTATACATTTTAGTTTCCTTTTTTATTAGCTCGATAATTAATCATAATTAGTCATTTATCATATCAAATAATACTAATTCGTCAATTAAATGCTGCTTTTGTGTCAGTAATAAGTGGGAAAACTTTAGAGATAATGTAGGACAAAAACTGAAAGCATTTTGGTCCATGACAACCAGAGATGTGCACCACTGCACAGCTGTGGGGAGTGAACACCTCTGCTCATATTTTATGTATGCTATAACTGACATGTAATTTATGATTTATTAGTATTTCATAAAAAAATATGACTAACAGGAAATTATGGTTGATTGGCATAATTATAAAGAAAAACAAGTCATCATATAAAATGTACACATGGCACAAGATTCACAAAACAGCATAGATAATCAGGTTATGAACAGAGGTTGAGGTTTTGCATTGAAAACATGTGGCAGGTGTTTTATGTTTTCTGGAAAACTGGTGTTTCCGATATTTTGACCACCCCCTGTATATCCTACAATGGCTGAATCATCTGAAATGTTTTGCAGATGACAGGAGGCATAACTGCTCCTGTAGTCAGCTTAGATGTGTATAATGTAAAAAGAAAAAGTGACAAGACTGTGCTGTGGGGAGCACCTGTATGTGTTAAGATGGTATCTTATAAAACATGACTAGGCAGTCATTGAGGCCTATTTGTAAGAGTCTAGAATCCACAATATTCTGGATGGGTGTAAGTGCATGACTTGTAGTTTTCTAGCTAGTAGGTGTGGTTGAGTCATGTTGAAAGCACTGGGGATGTAGGAGTAGTAGTAGTAGTAGTAGTACTTTATTGATCCCACAATGGGAAATGTCTTCTTCAATCATTGTTACGCTCCAGTAATACACAGTAAATACAGATCCTTTCCAAAAAATTTGAATATCATGGAAAAGTTGTTTTTTTTTCCATAATTCCATTCAAAAAGTGAAACTTTCACAGATTATAGATTCATTACACACAAAGTGAAATATTTCTAGCCTTTATTTGTTTCATTTTTCATAATTTTGGCTTACAGCTCCAGAAAACCCCCAAAACAGTATTTCAAGAAATTAGAATAGTGTGTCGAAAATCAGCATTTACTTCAGTTATTTCAGAGAATAAATGTTTTAGACTGAGTGTCACACTCTGTACGTGGTGGTTTTTGAAGCACTGACTCCAGCCTCAGTCCACTCGCTCTGCATCTCCGCCAAATTTTGGAATCGTCTTTGCTTGACAATCCGCTGAAGCCTACGGTCATCTTTTTTGCTTGTGCACCTTCTCCTGCCACATTTTTCCCTTCCACTAAACCTTCTATTGATATGCTTGGACACTGCACTCTGTGAACAGCCAGCCTCCTTAGCGATGACCTTTTGTGGCTTACCCAACTTCTGGAGGGTGTCAATGATGGTCTTCTGGCCAATTGTCAAGTCTGCTGTCTTCCCCATATTGAATCAAACTGAGATACCTGTCCAATTTAACGACACACCTGTAGAAAAACTTTGTCGGTGTTTTCAGTAAATTAGATGATTAGAGTGTGACACTCAGTCTAAAACATTAATTCTCTGAAATAACTGAAGTAAATGCTGATTTTCGACACACTATTCTAATTTCTTGGGGGTTTTCTGGAGCTGTAAGCCAAAATTATGAAAAATGAAACAAATAAAGGCTAGAAATATTTCACTTTGTGTGTAATGAATCTATAATTTATGAAAGTTTCACTTTTTGAATGGAATTATGGAAAAAAAAAAACTTTTCCATGATATTCTAATTTTTTGGAAAGGATCTGTATAACACAGACATTGGATAATATAACATCAGATAATACATGTGTACATCAGTACAGGGAAGCCAGACCAGAGAAGGGTTTTCTTTTCTTTTGTTTTTTGTTAAAGTGGACAGTGATACAATTTGCAGCAGGTTGTGTATCTGTCAAGTTGCAAAGTTGAATTTCCCTGCAGAATGGAACGATGCCTCTGTAAAAAATAAAAAAAAAGCATAACAGTGTAAGTACAATTACATTTAAAATGGCTTTGTCGTGATTCACACAGATTCCTATGTCATCATATTTCATATTAAATACAGTACAATAACTTAAGATGTTCGTACAAATGATCATTGCTAATAATAACATTGCATGTTGACTATCTGTAATTTGATTCTGATTGTGGCTATAAAAGCATGAACTGGCTCACTCCCAGTCAAGTTTATATTCTTTATAGATAGCGTTGGGGACCCAAGGTTGCCATTGCTCTACAAAAGCTTGGGGGACTATTTACTGACCAGGCCAAAATGATCCATTTATCACCCCCTCCCCCACAAAAAATGATTGCTAGTAAGCTAGTAAGCTAACGTTAAAAGACCGACTTGAGAACAGAAAGCTGGTATCCAACTACAGTAGGTGGATAACGTTACATACATAATTAGCATTAGTTACATACATAAGTAACACACATACAACTGATGTTAATTGAAGTGCTAATGTTTGTAAAACAAACAACATATCGTATTGTATATAAAGTACGTCGTTACTTAGCTGCCATTAGGCAAACACTAATGGCTAGAAAGCTAGCTACTACTTAACGTTAGCTAGTTAAATTACACAACCATTATGATTCATGACTTCTCACGAAAGCAAACGTTTCCTGCGCTACAAATAAACATAGCAATGGAAAAAAACAACACACAAGTTAGTAACACATTCGTGCTAATTTGCTAACGTGAGCTAGCCAGCCAACTCCTAGTATTAAGTTGTTGTCTGCTGCTTATGTCGGGTGGTGAAAGTAGATTGGGATGGGAACGGAGTAATTGGAAACCGCGTGAGGAATGTGACTGAATGCGCGTGTAACGAATGTGAGTGGGATGTGCGTGTGTGATTGGTGTGAGATTATTGGTATTTGATTGCGGAGGGGATAAAAGGAAGGTAGAGGACAGGTGGATGGGAGATTCTTTCGTGCTGTTTATTTTGTCTGCGGTGTAAGGAACTGAGGGGGGGGGGGGAGTGTGGAGAGGCTCCCGATTTCGTTACGTGGTTATCCCGACCGGGCTGCTACTTTTATAAAGTCGGAATGAGTGAGCGAGTGTGTTTCTTTTGTTTCTTTATTTGGTTCGGGTTTTTTATTTTATTTTGTTATGGACATTGCTGTGGTGCGGGAGATCCAGGAGATGTGGCAGCGTACCTGAGCCTGGCCGGAGAAAGGAAGCGGCAGTGCGTGACCTGAAGGGAGAGTCAACGGCGAGTGTGGCAACAGAGGCAGGTGGCGATCCCTGAGTGGAGTATTGGCGGATACCGGAGCCTTTTCTCCACTACTACAGGGAAGTGCCCAGCTGTAGAACACGCTGGTGTGGGCGTGTTTTGTGTGTTTGCCTCGGTGAAAGTGCTGGTCCTCAGATCCGCTGTTCCTTTGAGCTATGTCTGGTGCCGTGTTTCTCGGTTACAACAGCATAACGGTATCTCATTAGTATGCATAAGCTAGGGCTGTGATAGGCCAAAAACATCACGTGTGAGGGTAGTAGGATATGACGTCACGCGTCCCACTGCTTTTCTTGGCAAGACACGCCCTGCATAGCATTTAAGCGCTAGGATTGGCCAGGCGTCCATGCTCACACTTCGGGGTAAAGACGTGGTTCGAAGGGAGCACACGAACCGGAATGTACTACAAAGTAATAACCAAGATATATGTCGAATTCAAAGACCCCCTGGTTTTTGTGAGTTCGTGATTCCCGTACCCCACCCACAACCCCTAAACATAACCTCACAGGAGTTCACGTAACTCGGGCTCATGCCCGAACTGTTAAGATAGTGGCATTTCCGGTACCCTCCTAGCTAATAGCGTTTATTATAATTATTAAATATAGCAGATATGCATATACACATACACAAATTCGTTTTTCTGGCCTTAATTATGCGTTGCGGCACCATAGCACCACTAGCTAATAGCGTTTATTATAATTATTATTTTACCTTATTTTACTTTTCTGGCTGTCTTCTATGATCTTGACCTATTTGACCGTAGGCAATTTGTAGTTTTTAAAAGAACATCTTTGCCGCCACACTACCGACGCTTACGTATCATACGTACGTCGTACGTCACCTCCTGTGGCATACGGTACCATGTTTCTCGGTTACAACAGCATAGGTGTTGTAGGAAGCCGTGTTGTCGGCCTGTGACATACCTCGTTCCTTTCCTTATTGCAGCATTCCCCCAGCCGGCTGTGCGACTGAAAGCTGAGTGGAGGGGGCGTGGCCAGGCGAACACGGAAGACGCAACTTAAGACTGTCCTGGCGTGCAGTCAGGAAGGGGAGGGATTTGTTTGTTTTCTAATTTTTTTTATTTTTGGGGGGGGGGGGGGGGGGCGGGGGCTATAGGCTTGCCCAGTGGTGTGGCCTGAAGCTATCTCCCCTGGAGTTTATTTGATTTTTTTTTGTGTGCTGTTGTGTATGCCTGTTGTGTGGTTGAAGCCCTGGGATACTAATCCTTAGGGGTAAAGGGAGGGTGGAAGACTGCTGCGAGAGCTACAGGAGTAGTGGGAGAGGGGTAGCTTAATAACAGTTAGTAGGGGAGAGACTAGTTAGTGTACCCCTTCCTTAAGGTGTGTATGGAGTGTATTGTGTAGTGGGTGTGTGTGTGCTGTTTAAGCGTGTTGCCGCCTTGCGGGTGTGTGCTGTGCTTTGCCTGCCCTGACTCCACCGCTTACGGGCTTCGCTTGCAGTAGGAGAGGGGTGGAGTGTTTAAGGGGGAGAAGGAACCAGGGTTAGTGTGTGTGAGTGGACTTGTTTGTTTTTAAATGAATTGAAAAATAAACATTGTATTTTTTTCTACCTATCTGTCCGTGTGCTGTTTGGGTTGTCCCCAGGGTTGATTCCTTAACATATAAGGAGGGGAATCTTTAGTGAAAGGGGTCTGGGGTTATTCGGGTTTTTGCCCCGACACTTAACGTTAACGCTATGGTTTCAACATTAAATTGGCATCCTTTACCTTGGTGGGAGATGTCGGCTCATTGAAATCCACTTATTACCAAGGGGCCAAGACTGGGCTTTCGTTTTGAAGCTCACTTCCTGGTTGGGCTGGTTGGGTTGTGCCGTTGCTCACTAGCGCCACTGCGATTGGCTCCAGTATAGGTTTTTCACCATGTACAGTACCAGTCAAAAGTTTGGACACCTACTCATAGAAGGTTTTTTTCCGTTATTTTTACTGTTTTCCACATTTTGGAATAGTAGACATAAAAACTGAGATCACAAATTAAATTATCCAAAAACCAAAAAAGGGTTAAACAAATAAAAAAAGTCTTATATAAAGTAGCCACCCTTTGCCTTGATAACGGCTTTGCACATTCTTGCCATTCTCTCAAACAACTCCTGTGGTAAACAGGTATTCCACAGGTAAAAAGGTGATGCCATCATGACTGTATAAAAGACTCCTGTTATCTTATTTCCAGGTACTCTTAGAAGCGATACTATAACCTCTGCATTTGAATGGATCTCTATGGGAATTGGGGGGGTGGGACTAGATTTAGCTTTAAATTACACGAACAGTGTGGAACACATGGTTGGCTAAATGGCTCTAAGTCATCAAGGGTCTGACGTATCAAACAAGCCTTAAACCATCACTCTGCTGCCAGATATGCAGTAGATATGGATGGATCACTTGAAGGGTTGTTTCTCCTGACAAATTTTCCTATTGAGCTCTATGGAAAAATAAGTCAGGAGAAGAAACACCAAGTTATCCATCCATATCTACTGTATATCTGGCAGCAGAGTGATGGTTAAAGGCTTGTTTGATACGTCAGACCCTTGATGATTTAGAGCCATTTAGCCAACCATGTGTTCCACACTGTTCCAGTGTAATTCTAGGTGTGTCCAAACCTTTGACTGGTACTGTAAGTCAATGGCAGCAATGTGGTCAAAATACTCAGTCAATACATTTTTCCCACAAAAAAATTTAATTGCAATAGGTACCTTTCCTTCATCTAATGCCTCTGCATGTGCAGATTTTTTAAAATATTGTGTTTGGACAGGGTATTAACATTTGTTCAGGACCAATCAGAGGGACAGGTTGAGACACAGTTTGTACAAACGGGTGGCGAAAAAGATATCCGGCGCCTCAATTCAGTTTTTATGAGGCCGTGGAAAGGCAATGGGTGACGTCACAGTGGCTTTGTCCATATTTTTATACAGTCTATGGTTCTAACTAACATTCAGTAGATTCCAAGCACAATATTTGTAATATTCTGTTTGTGTACACATTCCTGAATAGAAATAACTTGCATCAAAAGTGGAAAATTATACATTATAGTGCTAAAACAAGACAAGACACATTTCACAATGGCCAATGTGGGCATTTAATTAAAATAAAATAGTCTAAAATTGTATAAAATAATTTAAAGCAATAAATAGTAATAACTTATAATAAATTAAATATTCAAAAAAATATGCAGTGTATTCCATTCAGAAAATAACATTTAACAGCGTTGGTTCCTATTCTGGATGAACCGTATGTTCCTTTTACAAAACCGTCCAAGGTCCCTTGAGCCATTGAGTGGATCCATCTTGCAATTGTGCTTCTCCTTGAAATGTTAAAAAAAAGGGGGGAATAAGTATGTTTTTTAAAGTGGCAGTTTTTCCAGAAATGATAGCTGGCAAACTTATTGATTAGACACTATAACTATAACACCATAACTGCCCCATAATAGCAGAAAACAAAAATACTTGTGGAATGCTGAAATGCCTTAATGTTAAGAACAAAGAGCCTGTCAGTAATTATTCAAAGACTTTGTTTAAGAAGATGCACAACTTACACAAACTACAGGCCTCAACAGACTGTACATTTCTATAGCCTCACTCATTTAAGTCCCTTTCTATCTTTCGATCTTTAATTGCAAATTGCATGAACTGCAACCAATTAACTGGAGTTAGAATAAATAAATAAAATTAGAAAATAAAACTGGAACTGTGGCTGGATGTAGGACCTATACCGCATTGGCACAACATAGCTGGCCTTTTTTTCCCCAGACATGAGGTAGCCATTAAGAACCCAGATCAGGACTTTTGCATTCCGAACTGAGAGAGGACACTACACATTATGTTTTTTTAAATTAAATATTTAAGCAGCACTTATTTTTTATTTACAGTGCCATTAAACTTATAATGCCATTTAACTATGAAAAAGATCACATTTAAGGATATCTACACATCTCCCTACAACTTTAAGAGAATAAAACCGAGACAGACCTTGCTTGGATTTTCTTTTTGGATCTTGGGCTCCAGATTGACCAGCAGGTTTGAAATAATGTTTTGATATTCCATGTTGTCCGTGGCCTCTTCTACATTCTCCAGTACCATCTTCAGATTTTTAAGGAAGACTGTTTCACAGCGACACTGTAAGAAAAAATGAGTATTGTTGGCTTTAAATAAAAGTCCAGTCTTTTCAAAATGTCCACGATGATTAATTACCATTCAACATTTTTAAATTGAGATGTAACAACTTTTTAGTACCACGGAAATAAATAAAGACAGATGCTAAGAAAAACTCACAGGGTTCTTCATCATGGTCGGGTTTGGCATTTGCAGTGTTGTTTTATCCTGTAGTTCCTGGCAACATTGGAGAAATCAGTGGAAAAGCAGGTGTACTTGTCTCCACATCAGCAAATACAAAGTTCAGCTGTTTAGAAGGATCTAACCTCAGTGAAACATGAACACCATGCTGAAAGTTGTTAAAATAAAGTGTCCCATACTGGAAGATTGTATACTTTGTACTTGTGCATCAAACCACTACACCTTAAGTGCAAGTTATAAAATATATTAATTAAATAATGCAAAGACTTACAACTGTGAAATGCCCGCCATTGTACTGTTCCTCAAGCTTTTCAAGATCTTTCTTGATCTCGCTATAGTCTCCCCAGCTGTAATGCAGCAGGGTGAATATGAGTATTGTGTATCTCATCATGTTGCACTCAGAAGTCAGACTTGAATGATTGTAATTTTTAGACTGAATTTCACACCTTTTATATTGTATCTTAGAGACAGGAAGTTAAGCGCACGGAAAACAAGTTCTGTGAAGTCATCATGTCATCAATTAGCCACAAGTTGGAAGGTTCTGCGTGACATTAGTAAGCACTGATCGTTGAAGATTACTTGATGGCATTAAAGCTGTGCATATGCTGTATAATATATAATAATAATAATTCCTTACATTTATATAGCACTTTTCTCACACTCAAAGCACTTTATAGTGATGAGGGGGAAACTCACATCAACCACCACTAATATAAAAGCTGAATAACTATACATAAAAATGAAAAACAGTGTCATTTGATTAATAAAATTGCATGCAGGTTGTATTCCCATAGACAAAAACATGTCATAAAAGTATTTCACACCTATTTTTTGTAGATTACTGAGAAATGAAAGGGCCCTGCCATGTAACTCATGGAAATATACTAGCTGGTTTGCTAGCACAGTGATAAGTAGCATTGGGATGGCAGGTATGCCATCCGCCAAGTTACGGCTTGGTGGGGCATGCCCCATACCTATACAGCATCATCATCTTCTTCTTCTTCTTCTTCTTCTCATTTTCCTGCCAAACTGCCTGCCTCCGTCGCAATCTTATCCAATGGAGATAATTATTATTATTTGAGGGTATGGTCCATATTCCTGCTCATCAAGCTTATCGTCCAATAAAAACGCTTCATACTAATGTTTTTTAATGTTAATATAGCTAATGGCTTCATGCTTTCCAAAAAGCTACTGTGGCTTAGTGGTTAAAACTACAGTCTCTCACACAGTGGATTGTGGGTTCGAGCCCAGCAGGGCACGTGTATTTTCCACAAAAACAATGTGCAACTGTTAAGTACTTTTAATTTCTTAGACTGTTATTATTTTCACATTGACACATTAACGTATTTTTATTGCAAAGGCAAAAGAGGTTTACAATATTAACTGTTCTTGTATTTCACTTGTACTTTATCACACCCTCCCCAAACCGGACGCTCGCTTTTGTCTGGTTTGGGGAGGGTGTTACGCTCTGCTCTTGCGGTCATGACTGACTGACTGTGGAAACCCCTTGCCTCAGCCAACATTTCTTTATTCATTAATTCCTTCACTTCAGCTCTGTTCACTTTATCCTTTTCACACAGAACACAAGGTCACCATAAAATTAACGACTAGGAAAATTAAGAATTTACGATAATAGCCTACATTAAGAATTGAGGATAGCCTCTTTTAAGCTGCAAGTCTTTAAGCGATCGTATTTATAAACCGCCAATTCCCCAAACATATCTGATTCATGGTTTGTCACTTATAAATAAATAGATAGCCTCTGAATGTGGCTCTAGTCTATGCTACTCTGCTGATAATGTAGCTTACTGCAAACACTTTTAATTATTATAATAATAATAATAATAATAATAATAATAATAATAATAATAATAATAAGAAGAAGAATAATCTCTGGTATGTACTGTCTTAGTAGTATCTACTGTTTTCTTTCTGGCTAAGATTCCTGGGAAATATGCGTTGTCCAATTAAGCTTGTTCACCAATGTTACTTCCTGCTTCTCGTCAGGAAGCAGAAACAAGCTAGGCTACTACGAAGCAAATCAACATGCATTATAACCTACATTCATTGCACTACAGAAAACTAAACTAAACCTAGCTGTCCGGTACCAAAACATTTCCCGCAGGTAATGTTCTACACTACCAGAAAAAAAACTCTGCTGTGCAGAAACTCACTAGCTTGCTCGCTAGCTCGTAGCCCACACACGGAAGGTTGGAGTTACGCATCCGGCAATCCAGTGTTGAATAGCCTAACTGCTGTGCTTATGAACTCACTAGCTCGCTCGCTAGCTCGTAGCCCACACATGGAAGGTTGGAGTTATGCATCCGGCAATCCAGTGTTGAATAGCCTAACGTTAAATGTATTTCATAGAATACTAATAGCCCTATTTTAAAACTGTATTTCCATATTTTACTGATGCAAACTATTTAGGCTGTACTAGCTATTTAGGCTGTATGTCTTTCAGTTAGAATGTGTTTGCGTCTAGCCCATTGTGCATGTATGTCTCCATGTAGACTTGGTTCATTAATTTACATGCTTCTTCATGATCCATAGCTCAGGTGATGCTGTTCATTGTATTTCATTACACATTAAATACTGCTCATCTACAAACTATTTTAATGTAATTGTGTGCTGTCTGTAATAGGATAACTGTTCTCATTCTTGTCAATAGAGGGCGTTATGGTTAAGCGAATGTCTGCATACATTTCTTTGGAATGCATGTCTCTCTCCGTGTTTATCTTCATGCATTATTCATCATTAGTTAGCTATAAAAAATAAGTGATATCAGATCAAAAACGTCTACGACGTAAAAAAAAAAGCCAAGTTACTCACGCATAGCCTACATAGCCCTGTCCATAAGTTCTTAATTCCAACTTGCAAAAGCTAGGCCTGCCTTTAAAAGTCTTGATATCAAAATGTGGCCAAGTTACAACTAACAATATTGCCTATCATAGCTCACACTAAATAAACTAGCTCTATTCCAAAGCAATGCTATCCAAACTTTCCTAAATTATTTAATGCAACTTGGCCCTGTGTTTCTTCATCTTACCATCTCAAGAGAATGTGGTCAATGAAACTGTATGTGCCACATCAAACTGCAAAATGAAAATAATTTATAGTGGAAATACTCTGATTCAGATGTGTTGCACTTAGAAATTAAACAGAAAAATTACTACACTATAGGGCATGTTTGAACAATTGTCTGCATCCACTGCTTTGGGTCTATGAAAAGCACAGAATGAATAAAATGTATTATAATTATTATTATTATGTATTTATTGATTTATTTATTTGGATCTCTATCAAAAATATCATTGTGTTCACAAAATTCTGTTTGCAAATATCATAAATACTATTATGTTAAGAAAATTGGTACTATTACTTATCTGCCACCATCTGACCCACAAACATGTCTGGATACGTTTGTAAAAATGCTTTATTTTTTTTAATTTAATTTTATTTATTTATTTTTTTTTTTTATTTCGGCATGTGTATGATCACATTGCATCACATTTCTGAAATATTCATTTAACACATACATTTCCAGCCGAAAAGGGATACGGGAAAAAAGCAGCCTGCTTATCAATGTCCCGCCCCACTTCCCTCACGATTTTAAATGTTCATATTATACATTTGATTAAAACTGATATTTTTAGAATCACAACAGCATAGCTAAGTTTTCTTTATAGCAAAATTGATCAAGAAGGAAAGAAAAAAAAAGAAAAATAAAATAAAATACTCTAAAGTAAAACAAACCGGATTTTTAAAGTCAGATTATTAAAGTCCAATTAAGTAGGTTTAAATGTGCATGTCATACATTGGTCAAACAATATGTTTCAATGTTCATATTATACATTTGATTAAAACAGATATTTTTAGTATCATAACATCATAGCTGAGTTATCTTTATAGCGAAATTGATCAAGAAGGAAAGAAAAAATAAAATAAAATAAAATACTCTAAAGTAAAACAAACCGGATTTTTGCTGTCAGATTATTAAAGTCCAATTTAGTAGGTTTAAATGTGCATAGCATACATTGGTCAAACACTTTGTTTCAATGTTCATCTTATACATTTGTTTAAAACAGATCTTTTTAGTATCATAACATCATAGCTGAGTTTTCTTTATAGCAACTGATCAGGAAGGAAAGAAAAATAAAATAAAATAAACTACTCTAATGTAAAACAAACCAGATTGTTAAAAGTTTTTTTAAAGTAAAGTACATCATGACATTGTTTTCATTTCATGATAACCCCCTATTTTTCAGACATGATAGTTTTCTACCATCTTGCATTTTATCTTACCCTTGAAAGTCTTTAAATTTGCAGACATTTTAATCTCATCATTTAAACTGTTCCAAAGTTTCACCCCTACAATGGATAATGAATGGCCTCTGAATGTTGACTTTATAGATTTTTGTTTATAAATCATATTTCCTCTTAGGTTATGCATGTCATCTCTCATTAGAAACAGTTTCTGTATATTTATGGGTAAGAGGTTTTTGGAGGCTAAGAATAATATTTGTACAGTATTATATTCAATTATATCCTGCCACTTGAGAAACTTTGCCTTAATAAACAATTCATTAGTGTGGTCTCTATATGGGACACCATATACAACTCTTATTGCCCTTTTTTGAAGTTTGAACAGTGGCTCTGTGGTGTCTTTATAAGTGTGTCCCCACACTTCGACACAGTAGTTTAGGTGAGGTGTTATGAGTGCCGAGTAAATTGTCTTAAGTGAATGTTGATTGAGTAGTTTCTGCATTTTCCACAAAATAGACACGCTTTTGGCTAATTTACATTGAACTAGCTTCACATGTGGTTTCCATGTCAGGAGGCTATCTACCGTAACCCCCAGAATCTTGTGTTCGTTCACTCGTTCAATGTTAATACCATTGACTTTTAAGTTTATATTTTCTTTCTGTCCTCTTTTCCCAAATAATATAAATTTTGTCTTTGAAAGGTTTAATGATAGTTTATTAATATTAAACCACGTGTGGAGCTTTGCCATTTCATTATTAACTGATGTGACCATTTGTTTAAGATCAATTCCAGAACATAGGATGTTTGTGTCGTCCGCGAATAAAATTAATTTTAAAACGTCAGATACTTTGACTATGTCATTAATATATAATAAAAATAATTTTGGTCCTAGGACTGAACCCTGAGTGACCCCACATGTGATGTCCAGGCATGTTGACATGTTGTCCCCTATCTGAACAAATTGAACTCTGTTTGATAGATAGCTCTTTATCCATTGTAATGCGATTCCTCTAACTCCATATCTATACAATTTTTCCATCAATATGTTGTGGTTTATCGTGTCAAAAGCTTTTTTCAAGTCTATGAATATGCCTATAGTGAATAGATTCCGGTCTAATGCGTCTTTAATAAATTCTATGGATTCTGTTAGGGCCAGTGCTGTTGAATGTTTTTTCCTGAACCCATATTGGTTGTCACATAACAGTTTGTGTTTATCAATGAATTTATCTAATCTTGCATTAAAGAGCTTTTCAGTAATTTTCGAGCACTGTGGTAAAATCGAAACCGGACGATTTATGTATGCTATTTTCTAGGTAAAAATATTACTCATTTTTATCTGCATTTATTTATTCATCACCCCTTTCTCTATTGTGCATGATGTTTCTTCATATAAATGTCTGTTTGTGAATTGTAAAGAATGCTGTAGCAGCAGTTAACATTTTAAAACCTGTACATTTTCTAAAGTAAACTTGCCAACAAAGTACAACCATATCCTTTCTGGAGTGTAATTATTCATCAACTGTTAAAAACATTTATTGAAATCATATGTTGTTCCATGAGGTACAATCTCTTCACATGCAAAGATTTATTTATTTATTTATTTATTTATTTCGGCACGCATATAGTCACACTTTATCACAATTTCTGTAATATGCCCTGACAAAACACATTACCTGCCGAAAAGGGATACGGGAAAAAGCAGCCTGCTTATCAAGTCCCGCCCCAATTCCTCAATCAAATTTGAAAGTTCACATTATACATTTGTTTAAAACAGATTATTTCGTATCACAACAGCATAGCTGAACTTGCTTTATAAAAAACAGTCCGAGAAAGAAAAGGAAAAATAAAATTAAAAAAAATAAAATTAAAAAAATAAACAAAACAATAAAGTCCAAATAAGTCATATTTAAATGTACATGTCATACATTAGACAAAACAATTTGTTTCATTTCAACAGCAACAGTCCAGAATATTGTTCAGATAATGTCCCAATAAATGTGTCCGTTTCTTCGTTTTTCTGATGCTCGAGTGTCCCCTGTAAATGCAGAGCATAAACCGCTTACAATTGTTTTTGCACATCTTGACATTGTTTTCATTTTCCTTTCATGATAACTCACTATTGTTTATTTCTGGTAATCTCCTATCATCTTCCATTTTATATTACTCTTGAAGGTCTTTAAGTTTATAGACATTTTAATCTCATCATGTAATCTGTTCCAAAGCTTAACCCCCTCAATAGATAAAGAATGACCTCTGAGTGTTGTCTTTATAGATTTTTGTTTATATATCATGTATCCTCTTAGGTTATGTATGTCATCTCTCTTTAGAAACAGTTTCTGTATATTTATGGGTAAGAGATTTTTGGAGGCTAAGAATAATATTTGTATGGTATTATATTTAATTATATCCTGCCACTTGAGAAACTTTGCCTTAATAAACAAGTCATTTGTGTGGTCTCTATATGGGACACCATATACAACTCTCATTGCCCTTTTTTGAAGTTTAAACAGCGGCTCTGTAGTGTCTTTATAAGTGTGCCCCCACACTTCAACACAGTAGTGCAGGTGGGGTGTTATGAGTGCTGAGTAAATTGTCTTAAGTGAATGTTGATTGAGAAATTTCTGCATTTTCCACATAATAGACACACTTTTGGCCAACTTACGTTGAACTAGCTTCACATGTGGTTTCCATGTCAGGAGGCAATCTACTGTAACCCCCAGAATCTTGTGTTCATTCACTCGTTCAATGTTGATACCATTTACCTTTAAGTTTATGTTTTCCTTTAGGCCTCTTTTCCCAAATAATATGAATTTTGTCTTTGAAAGGTTTAGTGATAGTTTATTAATATTAAACCACGTGTGAAGCTTTGACATTTCATTGTTCACTGATGTGACCATTTGATTAAGATCATTTCCAGAGCAGAGGATGTTTGTGTCGTCCGCGAATAAAATTAATTTTAAAACGTCAGATACTTTGACTATGTCATTAATATATAGTAGAAATAATTTTGGTCCTAAGACTGAACCCTGTGTGACCCCACAGGTGATGTTCAGGCATGTTGATAAGTTGTCCCCTATCTGTACAAATTGAACTCTATTTGATAGGTAACTCTTTATCCATTGTAATGCGATTCCTCTAATTCCATATCTGTACAGTTTTTCAATCAATATACTGTGGTTTATCGTGTCAAAAGATTTTTTCAGGTCGATGAAAATGCCTATGGTGAATAATTTCCGGTCTAGCGCGTCTTTGATAAATTCTATGGATTCTGTTAGGGCCAGTGCTGTTGAATGTTTTTTCCTGAACCCGTATTGGCTGTCACATAGCAGTTTGTGTTTATCAATGAACTTATCTAATCTGACATTAAAGAGCTTTTCAATAATTTTTGAGCACTGTGGTAAAATTGAAATCGGACGATAATTTGAAAACTCCTGTTTGTCTCCACTTTTGTACAGAGGAAGAACTTTTGCTATCTTCATTTTATCTGGAAACACGCCATTGCAGAACGATAAGTTACATATATATGTTAGCGGAGGTATGATCGCTATTGATATCCTTAACAATGTCATGTCTATCTGATCTGCGTCCGTGGATGTCTTGGCTGTGCAGTCTCTCAGTATTGCTTTGATTTCAGTTTGTGTGACAGGATTTAAAAAATAATGACTCTTGTTTTGTCTCACCGCCCCTATCCAAGTGATCCCACTGCTGGAGTGAGGATGGAATGGCCTTGGCTAGTTCTGGACCTACACTAGCAAAGTATTTGTTGAAACTATCTACTATCACCTTCTTATCTTCTTCCCTCCTGTTGTTTATGTTGAAATGGTCGGAGAATGTCCGTTTGGCCTTTCTTCCAGAGACGGAATTTATTATTTTCCAAAGATTTCTGGTGTAGTTTCTATTTTCTGTTAGTAACTTGTCATAATAATCTTTTTTATGTTTCCTCAACAAATATGTCACTCTGTTTCTATAGCGTTTGTACTTTGCATATGATTGTACATTCTTTTCCTTTAAAAACTGTTTATATACGCTGTTTTTTTTCCTACAGGCGTTCTCTATGTTCTTGGTGAACCATGGCATTTTTTCTTTGACTTTGACTTTGTTGTCTTTACTCGAATATTTGACTACCGGGCAATGCTTGTCATATATTGAGTTTATTGTGTTTAAGAAGGCCTCATACGCTTTGTTTGTGTCTCTTTCAGTCCATACGTCATTCCACTTTTGATTCATCATATCTTGTTCAAAATCTTTAAGTCTCTTTTCGTTTCTAATTCTTTTTAAGATTTTTGTCACTGGTTTCTGCTCCAAAGTGTGTTTCCAATCACAGATAGCGAAGACTGGAAGGTGATCAGAGATATCATTTATCATAATACCACTTGTTATTACTTTGTCCAGTATATTTGTATAAATGTTGTCAATTAGTGTGGCACTATGTTTAGTGATTCTGCTTGGCTGGGTGATTAGTGGTCGCATTCCGCTCGCATACATTGTGTTAACGAGGTCCTCAATCAACTTGTTATCGTTAGGATTTAATATGTCTACGTTAAAATCTCCACATATAAAAACATTTCTCTGAAAACATGAAGAAACACAGGGCCAAGTTGCATTAAATAATTTAGGAAAGTTTGGATAGCATTGCTTTGGAATAGAGCTAGTTTATTTAGTGTGAGCTATGATAGGCAATATTGTTAGTTGTAACTTGGCCACATTTTGATATCAAGACTTTTAAAGGCAGGCAAGTTGGAATTAAGAACTTATGGACAGCGCTATGTAGGCTATGCGTGAGTAACTTGGCTTTTTTACATCGTAGACGTTTTTGATCTGATAGATTTATACCATACTTTTACAATACATTACAATCCACTACATTTTGCAATGAATTTGCATCAATACAAAACAGTAGTCTATTCTTATCTCATTCAGTGCCTTTAGTCGATGAACATACGAATGGTCTAAAGTGCCGAGGGCGACTGAAGTCGACCACAGTTTTTTATTTTTAACTTTACTCTGCTATACCGGTAAAGAATTCTGGATTTGAGTCGGGAAAAATTAAACGATGACCAATTTACAATTACGTTCTTTTACCATCTTTTATTCTTTTTACATGGTTCTAGATGGAAATATTTGAAGTTTTATTTATCCCATGTTAAAAAAACCCTCAACAAACTAATGCATAACTTACTGCTATGATACTGTCTCAGTAACAGGGAAAATGACTCCCCTAGCTTTCAGTCATTCCACGATCATCTGGCAAACGTTTGAATCACGGACAGTAGTCTACCATCAATGACTTTTATAATATCCCTTTCCCGACTTATATTTAATAATTCTTTGATTTCCACTTAAATAACTGGACAGTCACAATTCTGTGACTGTCCAGTTATTTCACATATTTCCTCCAGTGACCATCGTTTTGTTGGTTCCGTTTTGAATTAGTCTCTGACACCACAGATTTTAGCCTTCGTTATTTTTGCCTCAGGATAATTGTTTCTGTTTGAAATGGTTGATAAAAAGTAATGCACATGGTCAGCTCATTTGTAAATACAGTACCAGTCAAAAGTTTGGACACACCTACTCATAGGTTTTTAAAAGTTTTTTTTACTGTTTTCCACATTTTAGAATAGTAAAGTCATCAAAACAATGCGATAACACATTACATTATGCAAACAAATCAAAAAAAGTGTTATATTTTAGATTCTTCAAAGTAGCCACCCTTTGCCTTGATAATGGCTTTGCACATTCTTGCCATTCTCTCAACCAACTTCTGTGGTAAACAGGTATTCCACAGGTAAACAGGTGATGCTATCATGACTCTGTATGAAAGGATATCAAAAGACTCTTGATACCTTATTTCCAGATAGAATGTGCAAAGCTGTTATCAAGGCAAAGGGGGGCTACTTTGAAGAATCTAAAATATAAGACGTTTTTTTTATTTGTTTTACACTTTTGTACTGTATCTATACAAATTACCGGTGATTATGTTTATTGTTCATTTTTACATATCTATAGTCGTGCAATAGCTGATTTTTATGGAAAACTGTTTTCACTATTATTACACATCACCAATGTAGGAGTCATTATAAATAAATTATTTATATTTCCATCAATATTGTTTGACTTTGTTCTAATAGTGAACTGAACCAGAAGGTGTGCTATTTAGTGTCATCTATCCTCATTAATAATTATGTTGGAATAGGTCAAATAGTTTGCACATTGATCAATCTAAAAAATTTTAATGTCGGCAGCCATATTGGCTAGGCACTGCTGAGGCTTAGTGTTCCAGAACGCTGTTGCATTGAATGAGTTAAAGTGTACTCACTGTCTCAGCCTGTCTGTGCCTACAACACAATTTAGAAAAATACTTTGTGGGGTGAGTGAGGGAGAGGGGTGCGGGTGCAGAGGAGGTGTGTCCATCTTCTTTTGCATAAATGAATGTACAAATTATTTCATACAACTCGGATCAAACTGTCAAACTAGACATTGCAGATCAACTGCATGGTCAGTTTCTCACCTCAATTATTTTCAGAAACATATTTTAGTGGACTGTTTAGGTGGACAGGTGCCATGTTGTTCCGGATTAAAAATGTGGAACTGAACCAAACGACAGTAGTGCGTCTAACCAATCGGATGCCGGCTATTTCCGTTGTGGGCGGCAACAATGCAAAGAGGTATTCTGACATCACGATGGGGGCGGGGGCAGAGTGGGGAGCAGAAAGAAAATTTCACCTGTTAGAGGGCAGCACCAATATGCTTTTCTACCAGTTTCTTCTGATATATAATATTATTTCAGAATTGTTGAAATAAAGGAATGGATGAATAAGTTTGATAATAAAGTAGACATACAAACATGTTGACAGATAACGTGATCTAACATGCAGTTACCCATTAAAGGTGCATTATTCCAGGTTTTTTACCTTGAAAATATTATAAAATAACCATGCTTATTCATATCGCTGATGCACTAGCAATCTCTGTCTTTGCACACATTTGCAGTCGGTGCTTCTCTGCCTGTATTTGCTAAGATGTGTTTGGGAAGTACGTATGTAGGTGTGACACCCGTTTTCTGTGTGGAGAGGGGTGGGTGTGGCTACAAAGCCTGTGGGGTGGGATCAGGTTTCAGTGGAGCGTTTGTAGCTATCTAGCTACTGCAATGGTGGAGGTGAAGAACTGCAAGTAGCCTACAGCAAAGACAAACAACAAGCCGACGGCACGTTCAAGAAACAAAGTAAAACTAAGATTTGCTTTTCATCAATGGAGTTAGCTGAAGTTTAGCAAGGGGATGAAAAGTGACACAGTTGCTGTGTTTTCTGTTGGACCTATAAATAATATTAGCTATAGCTATCCAGCTAGCTACGTTAGGTAGCTAGATGCCTGAAGTCGGGTACCTTGAGTTGGCGGAGTTGAGGATGGAGAAGGAAGCTTTTTTGATTGCAAACACAGGACCACAAAAAGGTTAGAAATACTGCATGGTGCACCTTTACATGTATATAATTATATTGGGATGGCAGGTATGCAATCCGCTAAGTCACAGCTTGGTGGGGTATGCCCCATGACTTCTGTACGTTCTGACATCATGTAACCAGACAGAATTCAGATAGAACTTCACACATCCACACAAGAAAGCCCAAACTTGGGTTATTTTACCAATTTGTCTTCTTTTTCCTGCCATTTTCATCATCAAAAATGTTCCATGCCCTCAAAGAATAATTCTCCCCATTGGATAACAACATCTGATCTGCCAAAATGTGAAAGCGTCCATACCTTGGTGGTTATGGACTACCACGCTGTAGACCTGGGGTTCGAGCCTCGCCAGTTCACTATAGTTACATTTATTTTCGACAAAAACAATGTGCCCATTTTATGTTTTCACATAAGAATGTTATTTTCACATTAATGAAGGTCTTTATTGCAAAGGCTAAGGCATTTAGCAATATTAACTGTTAACTATTTATATGAAACTTGGCCAACATGGTCCGGTACCACTACCACCAAAAGATTTACCACATGTAATGTTACAGTACTGGAACAAATATAGCAATCTGCATTTAGTTATGTTATAGCCTTGTGGTTAGCATTGTGTTGTCTGATACTGGACACTCATGTTCGAAACCCGCCTCGACAAAAATGTGGTTATTATTTTTATTTCTGACAAACATTGATGTGCACATGTTATGCTTTTCATATATAAGAATGTTCTTTTCACATTAAAGAAGGTATTTTTATTGCAAAGTCTCAGACATTTAACAATATCAACTGTTAACTGTTTAAATTATACATAAACAGAGGTCAGTAAGCCAAAAGCTTTCCTGCAGGTAACGTTACAGTGCCGGAAAAAAATCGATTGACCTATATACAGGAGCTTGTGTGTATTTTATTGTTGCTGTGATAGTATACGATTTTCAGGTGGTGAAATAACTGTAACCAACTCCTAAATACAGTGCCCTCCACAATTATTGGCACCCCTGGTAAAGATGAGTAAAAAGGGTTATAAAAAATTCACCGTTTGGTGAATTAGCTTAATCTCACACTGAAAAAATGAGAAAAATCCAACCTTTAATTGAAGTAAATTTATTATGAGAAAAAAAAAAATCCCTCATCAAGAAATAATTATTTTTAACAAAACCACGTGTGCCACAATTATTGGCACCCCTGCATTTATATAAACAATAAAGGAACAATTTTTAATATTTGGTCGCATATCCTTTGCATGCCATTACTTCCTGATGTCTGTGACCCAACAACATTAAAAGACTCTTGATATCTTATTTTCTGGTACACTTACAAGTGATACTATAACGTCTCTGCATTTGAATGGATCTCTATGGGAATTAGGGGGTGGGACTAGATTTAGCTGTAAATTACACTGGAACAGTATGGAACACATGGTTGGCTAAATGGCTCTAAATCATCAAGGGACTGACGTATCAAACAAGCCTTAAACCATCACTTTGCTGCCAGAAATACAGTAGATATGGATGGATAACTTGAAGGGTTTCTTCTCCTGACTTATTTTTCCATAGAGTTCAATATGAAAATTTGTGGGTTTAAGGTGGGTGGGTTTAAAATGAGGTGAGGTGGCTTTAAAATGTAATAAAATTATCTTATCCACTAATGTACTGATTAACGTACCATGGCTTTAGCTTTATATTAAAGCATCTTGTATCTTGTCTCGGGCTTTTAAAAAATACAAAATAAAAATCTTCAAAATGTTCATAAATAAAACATTTTATTTTAGAAAATGCCCTGTGTGAGGTTGTGTAGAAATGCAGAAAATTAGTTTTAAAAGGCTACATTTTTTCTCGGCGAGGACCCCAGTCACTTTGTCCCCCCCTTGTGCCCCACCAACATCTCTTCATGCCCCCCCAATCAAAGCAAACTAGAATCAGCCCTGCTCTGCGATTGTTTAACTCACCCTCAATCACACAAGCACCCCTCCCATCCCATTTTCTGCCTACAGCAGAGAGCTGCCTACAGTAGCCTACGCTCGCTCCGAAAAGCGAAAAATAAACATTGTGTTTCTCCGTTTCTGATACCGGTGCTTAAAATAAAGAACAAAGGATGACATTAACTCTATAGGCTTTGGCCCCCTAGTGGTGAGACGCATGCGTCTCAATTTTTTATAGTGTTCATATTTCTCTTAAATTCTAAATTAAAACGTTAATAAAACACGGAACTTTCGACGCAAAATTGTTAAAAACAGTCACAGCCTGCGAGCACATTCGTTTATATGCTTATCAGCTCTCAGGTTACACTACAGAGCCATAAAGCAGCAGGGTGCTAATAGCCCAACCCACTTTTTTTATTTGTTTACAGCCTTCACCTCGCCGCAATCACAGGCAATAAAATGCGTATCACAAAAGCTCTTGGTACCATTTCAACACGCTAAAAAATCAAGATCCGATTCAGGAACAATTGTATATTATTGAAAAGTTGTATAAATAAACATTAGGTGTTTTTTTCCCGTGCTCACTTCAGTATGCATACAACCGATATACTTCCGGTTTTGTATAAATACATTTTATTTTCTACAAATTCTCTTGATAAACATGTTTAAGCAACCAAATACGATACCTGGTTATGCAGTTATAACCCTTTTCTGAAGAATCCTCAACGTTTTTTCGTAACCCATTTATCCATTATCCAGGAAAGTCTCAATTTCCACAGTGCGTACCCTTCGCTTTTGCGTTTGTACTACGTTACTACCGTTGCGTAAAAGCATTACTAGACTGCTACAGGAATGATCTAACGTAAAACACGTATATTATCTTCTACGGGGGTTCCTGCCCTTTCAAACGAAGTAAAATATGTCATATTCAAGCGACTGTGAACGGCGCTGTATCCACGCGTAAAGACAGCCCATAGGGCTATCGGCTGTGCGCTCCTGACTGTCGAAAGCATCAGATGACGCCTGTGGCCATTTTGACTGAGTTTATCCTGTAAGGGATGGGCTGGATTGCTGTTACAAGTAAGTTTGTAGTCTATCCCGATGTATTTAGCAATGTGTAGCTTTTTTGTGAGCTGAAAAAACGTCACAGACCAGTCTTTCTCTGTACGCAGACGCGGGCAGCTGTATTGGTGCAATTGCGCTGGTGATGTCTTTGCTGCTTCAAAGTTTACGATTATTTTATACATTTATACGCGAACGTGGCAATCAACGGTGGAAAGAAGAGCGCTTATTTCACGGTTGCTCAGGTTTTGGAGGTGAAGAAGTGTCCCAGAGGCGAAGAAGTCTGTGTTCTGGCAGAGCAATGACTCTGGCATGGACCCGTGCCTGGACATGTAAGTGTTTTTTAAAAATATATAATACAAATTATTATTATTATTATTCTTGTTATTATCATCATCATAATCATCAACAGTATGGAGCGCTATTATCTAGAGTATTTTTAGTTTGGTGATAAATGGATTCTCGCAGGAGTTCGCTAGTTTCTATGGTGTCACAGGCTGCTAAGTAGCGCCTGCTGTTTGTTTGTTTTCTAGCGTTAATTCGCAGTTTCTTTGTGCAGCAACCAACACAGGGCTAGTTGTTGAATTTACGCATGAAACGAGTTCTCATTCTCAGTACTTTATTTCACGGTTCAGTCAAGACATTACAGTATTATAATAATGTAATTTAGTTCGTGCAAGCTGACAAACGAATTCATAAATCCTAGTTAGCTACGATTGCTAATTATGTTGGAGCTAATATCAGACGTACTGTGGATGTAAGATTTTTTAATGTATATACGTATATATAATATATATATATATATATATGTGTGTGTGTGTGTGTGTGTGTGTGTGTATATATATATATATATATATATATATATATATATATATATTTTTTTATAAAATAAATTTTTTTTTCCACTTAATTGTAATACTTGCCATATGTCTTTTTGAGATAATTTCTGTTCTCATTTTTTAGTGATTCTACTTAGTAATGTACTTGAATCTGTCTTTTTCAGGGAGGACAGTGAAGACACCCCTCCCCCACCTAACACCTCTGTCGTAGGAGGTGGTAACAGACAGGTTTGCCAAATAGTGATGTATAATTCATTACTTTTGCTGTAAAAAGTCAAGTTGAAGGCTTGTTATAGATAAACCTGTTATTCTGCTGGCTTATGGGGCTCTGGTAAATCTAACTTTGAAGTACAGTGCCATTTTAAATGTAAAGCAGATTGGTTGGATAACATTAGGGTAAGTAATCCTTTTCGGAGAGGTATTTGGGCACTTTTGGGCACGCTTTGTAAGAGAATACCCTCATACACATAAACACAAAACATGTGTAGGTTAATTTTCTTCACATTCTGTATTACAAAAAATGTTTTAAAAGAAAAATAAAGTTTTCTGATGATTGACATGCCTAGACAGATAGATATGCACATGTTTTATATTTGGCGACGTTTGGAAACGTTTTGGGACACCAGGGCCCCGTTTTGGTAAAAATACCAATGCATAAGGAAAGCCTGTAGATATCTTTACCAAATTCTATACCCAAGTGGACAACATATCAGTGCACTAGTGTAAGGAAGTCTGGCTTGCTCCAGTACTTTGAAGTTGAAATATTCAGTGCTAAACTGTAAAAACACAAGGCGTTTTGTACTTTTTTTGTTTTTTTATGTGTATTATGTATAAACTGTATGTGACCATTTTTACATAAATTTATTCTGATGCAAATTTCTGAATGGTACAAGTCTCTTCTTTCATTGAAACTTTCAACCATGGATGTGCAGTGAATAGTTTTTGAGATATTGGCACTTAATTGACACTAGTAAAAACTAGGCGAAAATTGTATAAAATAGGCCAAAGTAAATAGGGTTAAAGAACGTCTTTTCCTGCAAAGGCAAAGAAATTTTACAATATAGCAATTACCTCTCAACTATGTCTGAATGATACTTTACCTATACCTTTCAAGCATTACATTACATTACATTACAGGCATTTAGCAGACGCTCTTATCCAGAGCGACTTACACAACTCTGCGAACACAGTGCATCCCTGCATGCTTTCAAATGTATCCTATGGTCATCAAATGCATTATATTGGATGTCCACCCTCTGCACGCTATTGTTTTTAAGCATGTCTGAATCCTTGGGGTAAAATAGCCTACAACCACACTTTCGGCAGTTTCATTAGGCTATTTTTTTATTTGACCGAACACGGGGAGATTCCACTGTAGTGTTGATAGACAAGCAGGGGCCCCTATCGGCTCGATGTGGAGTCACATGGTTTAACCCAAGTAGAACCTACCCTTCTGGCGCTGAGCAATAGAGCTGAAAAGTGACCGAATAACAGATTCAATTAAATATCTTGCTGAACTGTTTTAGCACCTGTCCCTTCTTGCCAATTTTTCTGATGTTGCATCGGCGACAAACTGCGCTACGCCACTGTGCAGAGCACAAAACGACCAAACCTGGCACAGGCGAAAAATATTCTGTTTGCAGGAGACAAAACTAGCAATTCCACTTGCGCCCAAGCGTATTTGTGCTTACGTCACGAAAATAGGGCCCATAATATTGTCAGATCTGTGTGTGCTATTCTCAGTTATTGCATGACCAGATATCTATGCTTGGAAATCTTGACATGGCTTCAATGTTTTTTTTTTTGGCAATTTAATTTTTTATCTAGTTGCTCGGTTTTACAAGCTCAACCAGTGAGAGCTGGTGTGTTTAAAAAGCAAGCAGATGGGTATATGCAGCCTAATTTGTCTCTTCTCTACAATTACCATGCAGAAATGTTGCAAATATGGTACAATAATCCTGTAGCACATATAATTTCCTGGTGTGAGACTATCAGAAACTTATTTTTCATTACATTGTATTGTACTAACAAAAAACCCATTTGTGCTCAGAGTCATGAAAATTGCTTGGATTCTCATGCAAACTCAATCATCTCAGCATGTGGCTTTCTGCTTGGACATAAAATGAGATCTAAAAGTAACAGGACAGGGGTCGGTGACTATATTTGGTATCTGGATGTTAAAACCATTTAAAAAATAATCAGATTCCAATTATGCAGTGTAAAAGAAACAATATAGGGAAACCAACAAATTATTAAAACTATTTTTGAAATGATGCCAACCTATTTTAAAAACTGATAATTTTTTGGTCTAAAAAGGTAATGCTTACACATAGCAGAATAGGCATGCGTGGGTGTAGATGCTGTGAATTAGACTTCACACAAATTTCAGTCTTAACCCAGTGGTTGCATTTTCTTCAAGTTTGTGTGCTATGTAAATAATTTTGAATTCACACGCTGTAGGTATGACATGTTCACCTCCCCCACAGTCTGATGTGATCTCATCTTAGACACCCCCTTTCTGAAACTTTAATGGATTATTCTTTTTTTTTATTATTACTTTTGTTAAATAATAAACATATACCATCGCTAATTTTCTGTCTTTATTGAGCACTTTATTGAGCATTAAGATTTTTCTCCAAAATAAAAACAGCACCTGGCACATCTGTGATTATAAAGAGAAGAGGTCCAGCAATATGTCTACAAGCAAGGCTCCTGAAACTTCCCAAAGTCTTCCAAATATTGTTCCTGTACAAATAATATCATAATGTATTCTGTAAAGCGTCCTTGGGTCCCTTGAAAGGCGCTATATAAATGTAAATTATTATTATTATTATTATTATAATAAAAACTCCATGACCAAATTATAAGTGATTTTGAAAGGAAATGCTGCTAAATACATGACAACAGTATTTCAATGAAAGTTCATCGTATTTCACCCCCCTGTTGCGTTTGCCTCTGAATATAGTGCATTAACAATAACTTTATTCATAATGTGCTTCTCCAGCAAATTGCACAAAGCGCAGAACAAAGAAACAAGACATCAATAAAAGTGTTTGCAATGTCATGGATGCTTTGAACAATAGATTACAGCATCTCTAGTATCATTAGTTTAGTTTTACACAAACAACTTAGAATGTATATTTGCTCGGCGAGACGTAATTGTTGTTTTCCTGCTATTTTCAAAAGTTTTTAATAATTTACTAACTCATCAGCATGGCTAGGAAAAATCCTCATCTTAATTACATGGATTTTGGGAGTGGGTCAGAAGAAGATACCATAGACCATACCATTGATTCTATTGGAGAATATGCCTAGGAACATGAGGGAGATTTTCCTCCTCGATATGTACTCCTGTATTTATGTATTATAAGCAGTATTACTGCTTTTAGTATTTAAAATATGTATGCAAATTCCACCACAGTGGAATTTTTCATTCCACCACAGTGTTGTGCCATATGTTAGATATTGTTTTCACATTTTGAGTGTTTCACATACTGTAGTATAAGAGTTCATAGGTGGCTCAGTCATGTTTTAAGTTTGATTTGCCCTGAAGCTAGAACATTTGGCAACATTTTCCTGATGTAAATGATTGTATTTCATTGTGTTTCTTGGTATAAATGTCTGTTTGTAAATGTGAATGTTATATGCTGCTAGAAGAATTTCCCATGGGGATAATAAAGTATTCTATCTATGTATTTATATGTCTACAGTATTTGTGTTACAATAGATAATTATTTAAAGTAGTAATTTAAAACTTGGGACATTTTGTAAAATTCCTGTCTGTGAGCCGTGCATTTGAGTCCAGTCCCTTCTCGGATCCATAACACTTCTGTTTTCATGTTCTGTATCATTTTGTTGCACTGCATATATTTTATAAATGAGACATACGGTACAACTAGTGAACTACAGTTTGATTTTAGTAACATGTTTTTGAGCATCACAATAATAGGAAAAGAAACCACAGGATTATATTATATTTAAAAATCACATACACACACACACACACACACACACACACACACACACTTATATATTTGTTATATCTATGCATACGGCTGAAAAACTGATCCAGGGTCAGGGAGGTGAGAAGTATTTTGCCTTTCATTACATTACAATTATTTGGCAAAGCGACGTACAATAAGTGCATATCGAAGGTCATTAATGCAACTACAAAGCAGATCCGACAAAGCTTCAAAACAACTTCTCACAACGTAGGAGTTATCCCTAGTAATGAACATAGAACAGTCAGCTATACATTCTTAACTATAAAATAGCTAAAAACACAAGTTTTGGAGACCGGAGTATTTGCCTCTTCTAGCAGTATTTATGCTGCTTATTATTTCCCAATCAAAATTGATTGATTGATTGATTGATTGATTGAAACTTTCATTTTAACAGGGCAAACACACTGCGACATGCCCAAACAATAATACACTTAACATCACATTTTTAGAAAACTGGCTATAGAGAAAAGGGGGTGACTAATCACTAAACTACCAAAACGTAACTACCTGCTTCAGAAATTAATTAGTTTGCATGTGGAACACGCAAAGTACTGTTCTTTGTCAGGATCTTTCTTATTATTATTCTCTCAGCGTTTTTTTGTAAACACATCTAGTCCTACAGTTTTTATACTACCCATACAAAATGCATACCATATTATTCAACTACATCTCTAATATTTTGCTATTCAAAATCTTAATGATACTAATTATAGTTTATTAATTATTAGTCATTAAAGATGAAAATTTTGCCATTGAAAATTAATGGCATTGTGTAGACCCTTGTGAGGTCACAATGCTCTCTCAGTCCTCTAGCAGATGAATGATGAAAGATAAAACAGAGTTTGCTGTTTCCACTCATAGTTTGGTTGCAGGAGAAATTAATATCTGAGTTGAGCAAACTCTTGGTGCTGGAGCCATGGCAACTCGGGGATCTGCGCGAAGGGGTTAAGCATTAGATCACGAGAGGGAGTGTGTTGTTGCAGGATATCATCATGGCTATGACACGCAGCAATGAGGCCGCAGGCTGAGTTGCAAATTGTTTAGCCAATTAAACTGGGGAATGATTTGGTGGCAGATTGAAAGAGCCAGGTTGGGAATTTAGCCAGGACACCAGGGAAACCCCTACTCTTTACAGTAAGTGTCATGGGATCTTTAATGACCACAGTAAATCAGGACCTCAGTTTAACGTCTGAAAGTCAGCATCTCCTACAGCACAGTGTCCCCATCACTGCACTGGGGCATTGCGGTTTATCTGACCAGAGGTAAGATTGCCCACCAACACCACTTCCAGCAGCAACTTTGTTTTCTCCCATCCAAATACTAACCAAGCCCATGCCTGCTTAGCTTCAGTCATTCAGCAGGAACAGAGTGCATGGTGGTATGGCTGCTGGCTAATACAAGCCTCAAACCATGACTCTGCAGCCAGATATGCAGTGGATATGGATGGGTCACTTTAAGATTTGTTTCTCCTGACTCATTTATCTATTGAACTCTGTGGAAAAAATAAGTCAGGAGAAGAAACCCTTAAAGTGATCCATCCATATCTATTGCATATCTGGCAGCAGAGTGGTGGTTTGAGGCTCGTTTAATACCTCAGACCCTTGATGACATACAGCCATTTAGCCCACTATATGATCCATACTGTTCCAGCATAATTTACAGCTTAATCTAGTCCCACCCCCCAATTCCCATAGAGATCCATACAAATGCAAAGAGGTTATAGTATCGCTTGTAAGAGTACCAGAAAATAAGATATCAAGAGTATTTTTGATGGTGTTGGGTCACAGACATCAGGAAGTCATGGCATGCAAAGGACATGCAACCAAATATTAAATATGATGACATTATGTAAGTCAGGGGTGTCCAATCTTATCTGAAAAGGGCCGATGTGGGTGCAGGTTTTAGTTTTAGCCCAGCACAAAGACACCTGATTTTAATTCTATCAATGTCTTGATTGAAGACCATGATTAGTTAATTAGTTGAATCAGGTGTAGTAGTGCTGGGCTAAAACAAAAACCTGCACCCACACCGGCCCTTTTCGGATAAGATTGGACATCCTTGATGTAAGTTTGTTAATTTGTCCAATTACGTTTCATCCCCTAAAATGGTAGGACTATGTATAAATCGGGCTACAATTGCTACACAGTTCACCTGATATGATGTTAAAAATGCTCAAATTAAAGCTGAAGGTCTGCACTTCAACCACATAGTCACTGTTCCATTTAAAATCCAATGTTCTGAAGTACAGAGCTAAAACAACAAAAATTGTGTCACTTCCCGAATACTTTCCATCCCCACTGTATATATAAAACCTGAATTTACACCACTTCTGTAGAATGAGGCATATACAGAGGTTTCTGATGACCTAGCTGCCTTAAAGTAGCTAGTATTGGGGCATACAAAATTTGTCTAAATCAAGAAAATGCACTTAAAGTAGGCTAACTCCAGTGATGTTATGCCTCCAGAGGCTGTACGCAGTGGCGTAGCGGAGGCCCCCGCACCCCCCGCGGTGCGGGGGAGCCCCGGAGCTTAGGAGGCCCCTACCCTTATATGTTGCTAGGCACCCCGTCATGTGTATCGTTCTAATAATTATTTGCTCACCTCGATAGGGCTAGCCGGCTGATAACTAATGCTCATTGGGTACGTTTACATGCACAGCAATATCCGATTACTGGAAACGATCAGCTTACGCCAGTATTTAACTTATTGCGTTCACATGGACATAAGAAATGTTATTACTCCAAAAGCCGCGTTTACATGATTCTCTCCATAATCGGCTCTGTGGAAAACGTAGCTACTAACTGCTTCCCGTTGTAAGGACAAAAATGATCCGCCCGTCAAAAATTTACGTTAGTAGGCTATTATTATTATAGCTAGCTAGTAATTATTATAGCTACTTATTTATAGCGAATTGCTAGTAGTGGTTGATTTATATTATTGTACTAGCTAGCTTTACCGATCTCTAAATCTGGCAAATTTCCAGAAAATTTCAGTTATTTAATGTGCTAGCTACAAACTAGCTAGTACAAACACAAGCACGTAACACTGAACAATATATTTTCGCAGGTGAAATGCAAATTTAATAATACAATTCTGGAAGTGAGATGCTGAAGGAACCCCAGGCATAGCAAATGTTGACGGACATTTTGACGTTACACCGCCTCTTCTGCCTGACGTGTAGTTTTGAAGAGCCGAAAGAAACCGGAGAAAGGTGTTTGCTCCAAAAAATCGAAAGTTTTGACCTTACATTATCGGATAAAGGTGTTTACATGACCATTTCAGTAACCAGAGTATTGCCATAACCGGGTTCAGATCGGAGTATTAGTGTGCATGTAAACGTACCCATTGGCAGGCTGGGCAGCGTTCAAAACAAAGCGGGAAGCATTGCTAATTTAACGTTCATTAGTTGCGTTGCCGGTAAAAATGAAAAATGAAGCGCAAATACCCAAGCGATGCTCAGAAAAACAAGATGAGAGTGAAAGCTGAACAGGAGAGGGCAAAGCTACAAAAAATAACATCATTGTTCCAGCAGGCAGCAAAGGTAGACTCTAACGTTACTGCAGATGCATCGGCAGTAAGCTCCCCACCCGGCCCGGCCACCGCTAGCAACCCCCCGGTCAGCTCCGAGTCCAGGCAGACAGCAGACAGACAGCCCAGCCAGGCCCCCAGCCCCGATACAGCCGAGCCAGCTAGCTCCCCATCGGACCCCGCCACCGCTAGCAACCCCCCGGTCGTCAGCTCCGAGTCCAGGCAGACAGCAGACAGACAGCCCCGTTACAGCCGAGCCAGCTAGCTGTGCCTCACGCTTCGAGACAGGTTAGAATAGAAAGTTTTATTCGCCATAACCAGTACGAGTAGGCTACAGCCAGGTTACATTGGAATTGGAATCTAATCAGTTCCTTTTTTCAGGTAAAAATTAACATAGAGAATACGTTCGCACATACAGCTCCACTAGTACGCATACTAGTAATAAACCAACGTCATTCAAACACTGCTACAACCGTACTGTACACTAGTTCAAAAACTTCACACAGCTACCTAGCTTGTCAGCTAACAACGGTCATGTTTTACGTTTAGCTAGTTAGCTTAGCAAGCTTGCTTCCTAAACCGTTCCTGTTTTGAAGCGTAATGCAAGCAAAATAACTGCCGACTCTCGTACTTGTCCAAGTCAGGAATACAAGGCTATATACTTTTTGCATTTGACAGATCTTACCAGCTGTAACTCCTGTCTCCTGACTGCAGCCTCTACTATGTAGCCTGTAGGATGTGTTTTGTTTGTTTGTTTTTTGTAGGCTACTTTTCTTTTATACAGAATGTCATGTTATGTGAACCGTTCCGTTGTGTGAACTCAAATCATAGCCTATAACGAATGTTCTACAATACCTTCATGTTACAAAAAATACAAAGCCACTTGTTTGTATTTGTCAATGATGCCTGAAAAAATAAAAAAAATTAAAAAAGCTTTAAGTGGCCGCGAGTCTATCCCATGTCACTCTATTATTGATTTAGGGGAGGGGCCCCATGGTCCGACCTGCGGGGGAGCCCCGAAATATTGCGCAACGCCACTGGCTGTACGTGTGTATATTTTCTGATCGTTCTTCAAGAAATGACATCCCTTACAAAACTGGATAGTTTGTTGCAAACTTGCAGCTAATATGTAGCGCATTTGCTGCAAACTAAATTGTTTTGTACAAAATGTTGCCAGAGGTTTGTCACAGTTTGCCAGTAGTGGTGAACTAAAAACTTTGCCAGAAGTGAATTGCAGTTCCCACAAAGCTAATTGGCATGTGAAAATATGAGCTTGCCGCAAATCTGTGGCAACAATGCCAAAGGTTTGCTGCAAATTTGCTGGAAGGCCAATATTTTTCTAAGGGATATTCACATTTTTATTACTACATGTGTCCTTGGGAGTGGGCTTAATTGCACTGCTTAAGAAAAGAAGGTTCTGAACAAAAGGAATGAAGTACCGGCTCAATATAAAACCTTATTTACATTTATAATTGAGAATAAATGCTATAAAATTAATCAGTTAACATGTAGTCTCTGGAAAAATCACTGTACAAGCTGCCTTAGAGTTACTTGAAATGTATTTTCCTGCTTTAGACCTCAAACCCTAAAATGCCCTGTACCAGCCATTGTAAAGCAATGTGAAATGTATGTACGTACCTAAAATATTCCTCATTGCACATAAAAACCGTGAAACCGTTGAAACCTACACTAAATCCAAAATTATATCAAAAAACCCCAGAAGGTGAATAATTCCTTTGCGGGAGAACTCACTCTTAGTTTTGAGATTGTTTCCATGACAAAGCTTGACACCTAGGAAATAGTATATGATGCCGTTGTGTGAGCTCATGGTTTCTGTGGCGGGGTTTGCTGAAGTTTTTCTCTCTCTAAGAAAGCCCTCTAGAAAGGACAACCAAAATGGACTGAGTTAAAAGCAAAAGATAAAATGTACATTCAAATATTGGTGAAGAGATTATTTAATACTTATGCAGTACTGTTATGGGGATCACCCCTTATGCAAGTAATATGAAAATAAATGGATGATTTTGACAAACTGCTTCAATTTTCTCTTTGATACGAAACTCTAATGTAACATTAGCTTACTGGCCGTCTAGCCAATTTAATATTCTGAAACCAAGTTTGTAATGGGCTTTGCAAGACTGATCCAGGCGTGATATTGTACATATAACTGAAAACTTTCTGAGACTTGTATAATCAAGCCACCTTGGTTTATTGTAAAAACAGTACAGACACATTTGATGTATTTTCAAGAAGGCATCAAATTCCGATTTTCATAATGATATGAAACCCACAGCACAGTGGTGCATCTCTCTGATGGAGTACAGTCTATGTAGGTTTGTTGTTGTTGTTGATAAGATGTGGGATAATGACAGACACTGAATCATGAGATGGCAATGCTATGCCCATAGATTCAATAAAATGCACTTAGCCAGTGTAAAGGCATGTGCAATCCAATTAGACTTACCATACAAATCCAGTGTATTATCCAAATGAATTGTGCTTACTAGAAGAGACTCTCGCATGGAGATGGAGACATTATCCCCCCCCCCTTTTTTTCATATTGTATTTGCTGATAAACCTAACAAAGAATTTAGCTAGGATCCTCAGAGGCAGGCTAGAAGGTATACATGTACGGATAGAAGTGACATCATGCTCTCGCTCACTTCATTTATGAGAGTCTGAAGCTGTAAGAGCCAGCATTGAAGATATAAAATGTACACATGGCACAAGATTCACAAAACAGCATAGATAATCAGGTTATGAACAGAGGTTGAGGTTTTGCATAGCAAACATGTGGCAGGTGTTTTATGTTTTCTGGAAAACTGGGGTTTCCGATATTTTGACCACCCCCTGTATATCCTACAATGGCTGTAGATGACAGGAGGCATAACTGCTCCTGTAATCAGCTTAGCTGTGTATAATGTAAAAAGAAAAAGTGACAAGACTGTGCCTTGGGGAGCACCTGTATGTTTTAAGATGGTATCTTATAAAACATGACTAGGCAGTCTTAGCCATTGAGGCCTATTTGTAAGAGTCTAGAATCCACAATATTCTGGATGGGTGTAAGTGCATGAGTTGTAGTTTTCTAGCTAGTATGTGTGGTTGAGTCGTGTTGAAAGCACTGGGGATGTAGTAGTAGTAGTAGTACTTTATTGATCCCAAATGGGAAATGTCGTCTTCAATCATTGTTACACTCCAGTAATACACAGTAAATATAACACAGACATTGGATAATATAACACAAGATAATACATGTGTACATCAGTACAGGGAAGCCAGACCAGAGAAGGGATCAGCTTTTCTTTTATTTTTTGTTAAAGTGGACAGTGATACAATTTGCAGCAGGTTGTGTATGTCAAGTTGCAAAGTTGAATTTCCCTGCAGAATGGAACGATGCCTCTGTTTAAAAAAAAAAAAAAAAAGCATAAGTGTAAGTACAATTACATTTAAAATGGCTTTGTCGTGATTCACAGATTCCTATGTCATCATATTTCATATTAAATACAGTACAATAACTTAAGATGTTCGTACAAATAATAATTACCAATTGTAAATCCCGTGCAGCTAGACCAATGAGGGAATAGCACGGAGCGAAGGTTTAAGCGTGATGTTTTCCGCTGTTGCTGTGGGAAAAGGTAAGAGTTCTGAAATATTACTGTTCTTACAACCGGATGAGACTGCTTCTTTAGATTCGCGGCATCAGCTAATAGTTGGCCACGTGTCAGAGGCAATAGTACCACTTTGCCTCCCGCTCTAAGTCTGGCCTGCAGGCTGACCCCAGCTTATCCAAAACGGCAGCCTGTGTAGTATATTATATTGACTGTCAGCCACCAACGCTGATTCTATACTCATGTATCTGACTCCAATTTAATTACTAATATCTAATTGCGATGTAGAATTGACAGTTGATTTGTTAAAGTACTCTCGTACTCTTGAGCCTGTTCTCTGAACTGGATGCGCTGGTTCCACCAGGTGCTACATACGGCCGCTTATGTACACCTCTCACGGCTGACTAGATATCTGAGTTTATCTCAGAGGTTGCGGAAGAGGCCACTTTATAAGGTATAGCCTATCCAATAGAGCTCAGGGACCCCAGAAGGTAATATTGGCAACCCCCGTTCTCAACATGTATAAACACCATGCGGAGATGATCTAACTTAAGACATAGTTCTACGGGTGCAATACTCCGTGATACATTAAGCTTAACTAGTCAATCTCCCTAGATCAGCAGAGGGGGTAACCCAGACTGAGGAAATGAATCAACTCATTACCGTGTTAACAGAGATAGAATGTCTTTTTCAGAGAAACCACACAAATCAAGTTTAATAGTTTAGTTTACCAGGTAGGTTCTTTACAATCACAGTTTAAAACATAACATATTCAAAATAGAGTATAGACTAAAATACTTGGTCATACTTGGCAATCGCTACACACAAGACACAAAGTGAGATGTGCGGGAGAGTCTAACTACAGCTTTCCCTAGTTCTTTGTTTCCTCTGCTGATATGCCCAAATTCTGTGTTTGATCTGGCTGCGGACGGTCGTAAAACCATAAACTGGCCAGAAAGCTAAATTGCACTTTTCGTCCCCCCTTCCAGGGGGGTTGGCAGAAAGGGTTTCCTGTGATATAATTCCACAACGGCAGTTTACTCCTGAGTTATGAAATATATTTCCTCCATGTTGACCATTTAGGAAATATAGGCCATTGCACCACACACCCCGAGACCATCAAAACGATATCAAACATGAGTAGGTCTACGTTCGTGTAGAATCGTGAATCCCATCTCTGAATAGTTTTCAAATGTGATTAATATTAATGCCACAAACAGTCCCAGGATTCCTGTTGAGAATATTACATTATACCCTAGTTTCCCCTGTTCAGTCAGGTACATTAAATGTGTGTATTTACTCATGTAACACTCAGAAACTGAACAATATATGCTTATTCCTCTGGAAAAAGAGTGTATAATGTATGTTCCAGTGTCAATACTATTTCCAGTATATACTGTACAATGTAGCAAAAATATTCATCACATTTTAGGTTTAAGTTTTTTTTTAAAGTTTTTAGGCTTTTTGAAGACCAAAGCAGTCTGTACTGTTATATTATGCTGTGTGGGCATTATTTGAAGGAAAGGGATGTGGCCTGCCTCAGTGACGTTTCAGACAGTCCAGGGTCTCTCCCAGGATCATAAAATCCTAGGACATTCTTGGACGCCGTAAACCTTAGGCCAGATGGTCCCAGTAAACATCCCGGCACCAGATGCGTGACTTTACGGCTCTCTAAGATCACACGGTGCCACTTCCCGGTATTGTGTTCTCTTAGGTGCCCTGGGATGTTAAATCCTGTCTTAAACAATAATAACATTGCATGTTTACTATCTGTAATTTGATTCTGATTGTGGCTATAAAAGCATGAACTGGCTCACTCCCAGTCAAGTTTATATTCTTTATAGATATAGATCCATTTATCACCCCCTCCCCCACAAAAAACAATGATTGCTAGTAAGCTAACGTTAAAAGAGAACAGAAAGCTAGTATCCAACTACAGTAGGCGGATAACGTTACATACATAATTAGCATTAGTTACATTAGTAACACACATACAACTGACGTTAATTGAAGTGCTAATGTTTGTAAAACAAACAACATATCGTATTGTATATAAAGTAAGTTGTTACTTAGCTGACATTAGACAAACAGTAATGGCTAGAAAGCTAGCTACTACTTAACGTTAGCTAGTTAAGTTACACATCCATTATGATTCATGACTTCTCACGAAAGCAAACGTTTCCTGCGCTACAAATAAACATAGCAATGGAAAAAAACAACACACAAGTTAGTAACACATTAGTGCTAATTTGCTAACATGAGCTAGCCAGCCAACTCCTAGTATTACGTTGTTGTCTGCTGCTTAACGTTAATGCTATGGTTTCAACATTAAATTGGCATCATTTACCTCGGTGGGAGATGTCGGCTCATTGAAATCCACTTATTACGAACAGAACAAACTTGCATGGACAAACAAAGATGTGTCCGGCTCATTTATTGCGTTCAGCAAACAGGAGGTAACGAAAAGGTCCTTGCACATGGTCGGTAGTGACGCCAGGGCACCTGACGCAACGTCCAGATCAACGCTCAGGCCCCAAGGGGCCTGGCGGTTGATGTGGGGCTTTGCGGTTTATGTCTGCAGGAAGACTCTTCTCCCATTGATTGTTGGTGTCCTGTTTGGAGAGTCAGGCACATGCACAGATAGGGCCCAAGGGGGGCTTGAGCCCCTGCCCTTTTTTTATTTGTTCTTGAAATTCTTTCAAATATAAAGAGGGAAATGTATAGTAGTATCCACGGAAAAATACACCTTATCAATTTAAAAAGTACCCCCCCTCCCCTTCCAAATGGTTTTGTCTCAAGCAATCAATCAACGTCGCATCTTCCGACATTCCGAATAGCCTACAACTTGTCATGAAAAGCACCGCATCCCCTGCCCCAGTTCGGTTACGGTGAATGATATCAGTCAGGTAGGCACTGTTTTAATTATGAAACCACGATTCAAGAACACTTACTTTTTATGTTATATATCCGTTAAAAAACTATGAAGTAGGTCAGTAGGACTTGCCACCTTCACGCTGTAATTTCATCATTAGGCTACTAGCCTCGGTACTCGGGAGCAAGCAAGCTAGTCTAATTATCATTAAAACGACGTTATCTCCGTCATGCACGACAACTTTTCATGCAATTAATTTCTGAAGCAGGTAGCTACGTTTTGCATAGTTTTGGTAGTTTAGTGATTAGTCACCCCCTTTTCTTTATAGCCAGTTTTCTAAAAACGTGATGTTAAGTGTATTATTGTTTGGGCTACAGCAGGCAGCCCAGAGTAGCAGCTCCCTCCTTTCATAGGCCAGCTAGTAGCAGTAGGGCAGATGAAAGCACAGCAAAAGATGATTCTGATTTGGAGAGAGATATATTGTCACCTGATAAAGAGCCCTGTGACTGAATTGGTCTAAACAACTGAACACATGACTGAATGCATTACTTACACTGACTGACTTGCATTACTACATCAAATCTCTGGTTTCTTCATGGAATAATGTGTTTCAGTAGAATTTAAACAGGTCCCATGTTATGAACATAGTGTGTGATTATGGATGGCGGCGGTGTGGCAACATAGGGGTGGGAATAGTGCGTGTCGGTGGGGTGAGTGCCCTTTTTTTTTTGCTTGAGCCCCTGCTCCCCAAAATGTCTGTGCACGGCCCTTTGGAGAGTGGTGGGTTACCGGCAAAAACAGGGATAAAGGGTACGGATCAGGATTGCGAGTCCACTACCTGAATTCCCTCGTTACACCAACTCCTCCAACAGCACAAGATCAGCCATTGCAATGCTGGCTACAGACCTGGGGCTTGTTTCATGAAAGCAATTTGCAAGGATTTCCACTCGCAGATCGTAATTTCTTGTCAAAACGCGTTTCACGAAAATGCATCGCTCGCAAATCGCAAATAAAAGTGCGACGACTATAGGCCACTCGCACATACAGTTCTTTCCTCGCAAATATGGCGTTTCGTTTGATTGTGCGGAGACGGAGGCACGCTCCAGAAAGAATCTTCTTTGTGATCGCTTCCACCATTTAGATAACTACGGAGATTAGTTGCTAGAAAGATATCCCTTACAAAAAAGTAGTATCCTACATAAAAGTTTAAGTACATCAACTTTATTTTAAAGTAAACTATAGTTTACATGGACAACTTTATAAAACTAAATAGACCTATGCATTTAAAGTATTTCCAGTATTTATATATTTCCTGGAACTAAACGTTAAGTATAGGCTACTACCATTTATGAACTACTTCTAAACTTGTAGGCTACTATCCTAAATTGATAGACTTGAAGTAGCCTATTTGAAACCGTGATCTGAATTTACTTCTGCACTTTTTGAAAGTGCACTTTAAGTAGCCTACACTGTCTGGGATTTAGTTCAGAAAAAGTGTAAAGGCCTTCTTTTATACACTTATTTTTTGCAAGGGATGGAATATTATGCAACCTTCTTGATCTTAGGCCATACACTAACATGTAACAGAGCATGGCCCTACCTGTCTCGCTTCAAATAGTGACAGCTCTGCGCTTCCTGGCACCCGGCAGCTTTATTGGGATTTTCGGACATCGGACAATGTTATGGAATAAGCAACAAAAAGTCAAATTTGTCCGTAAAGTGACGGCAGCACTACGGATTGGAAATAGCCTACTGATTTCATTCAGCCCGCAACACAGACGTCAAGTGAAAGGAGACGTTTACGCACTGCGTGGTCTCCCAAAACGCCTTGGTGCAATTGATGGGTCGCAAATTCCCAGCAGGGCATCGACTGAGATCGAACATACTTTTCTGGGTAGAAACGTAGCCTAACACTCATTGCAAATTTTTCTTTCCCAAGGGGCCCTCATAAGGGGTAACTTGGAAAATAAAGATTTTTTCCTAAACCTAACACTCATTAAACACCGCCCACAAGTTATATGGGCCTGGCCAAGCGGTAACGGAGGGACACTTTTGCTGTATTTTGCCCTAGTACTCCTGTCCTATCCAAGGCTGCGTAAAATAACAACTGGTATTATGTAAAGGCTACCTTAGACTACAAACTGAGGGAAAAAAGTGTGGGGGCAAACAACTTCTTGGGGGTAAAATTAATTTTTTAAAAACAGGGCGGTAACGGAGGGACGCAAAATTAATTAATTAGTCAGTTGTTTACACTTTTTTCAGACATGCATATGGTTCCTGAGGTGAAAAGGGTTATCTTTCTCTTTCATATTGTACTATTACCACTTAAAATAAGCTTTCTTTTGGAATGTTTCCCCTTCTAAGAATATAAAAAAAATTTAAAAACAATGTTTTTTGGTAACGGAGGGACAGGCTGAAATGAGAATCGAGAAATTTTTGAAAACCTTGTCAAAAAAGTTCTGTGAATTTTTATCCTAAACCATTCACTCTACTGGGATGCCTATTCATATCATCATTAGAAATATGCTATTTATTCATACTTTATTAAAAATAGTTGTTCGATAGAATCAGGGGGAAAGTGCATCTGTTCAAGTTCGTCAACCCCAATGGAATGTTGGCTTCAAGATCAGGCAGATAGGAAGCCATTTCATAATGTTTCAAATTTTGCTACTGATGTCAACCTCCCCTTGGCCTGGCCCATATGTGATGCCCTGGGACTAAATGGGAGCACAAACGACAGCTACATTTGGAGCAACTGCATGAGCAATTTGTATCACCGCTTCCTGACATTACTGATGCATGGCTTCTAGGTGACAATGGGTAGGTTTAATTTTAATAAAACAAATAGGAATATGCATAATGTTACTATAAAGTGTATGCTATATTAGGCCTACTGGGGAGACCTAATAGTTCAAATGAAATAAATATTTCAAATTACATTTTTATATTAGCCTACAACGCGTAATTCCAATTTAATCTAGACGCAAGGTGAATTTTTCAACCCACCCCACCCCCCTCCCCCAGATACCACTTGCAACCTTGGCTACACCCGTGGTCAGCCCACACAGAACGGAAGGGCAATACAATCTTGCTATGTATGTGACGCTCTCCTTCCCGTCCCCTTTGTGTCCCGTGTTTTACCTGTTTCCTCACGTGCCGTGTTTGTTTTGTCTTCCTGTCTGTTTCCCCTTGTGCTGCAGGCTGGGCGTGGTTTTTCCCTTTTGTGTCACTCTGTTCCCTTGCTCTGTTTCTGCCTATGTTTTTCCTTCTCTCCGCATGCATTCCTCACACTCTCTGCTCCGCTAATCACTCACGCATACATTCGCACGCACATTATTGATACCTATTAACTCTTGTATTTATTCTCCCGGTGTTCTTTGTCCTGTGCCAGTTCGTTAAATCTCGTTGTAGTAATACTCTTGTCTTGTCTCGTCTGGTGCCTAGTATCTAGCTTTGGCTTGCCTTGCTTAATTTAACTCTTGCTAAACACTGCGTCAACTCGCCGCTTATCTAGTCTTGCCTTGCTGTCAATTAAATCTTGTCTGCTTTCCAAGTCTACCAGTCTGCAGCTGTTTGTGCCCATCCTGTCTGCTTCCAAATCTACCAATCTGCAGCTGTTCGTGCCCACTCCACGCTGCCCCGTCTCCCGCTTCCCGCTCCTCCTCTGCTGCACCTGCCCGGATTCCCGCCACTATCCAGTCCCTGGCCTCCCCCGCTCCCGTTCTCCCTCTGCTGCTCCATTCCTGGTTCCTGTTTTGTCTGTCCATTCTCCCTATGCTTCAGGAGTTCTGGTCGAAGCAATAAATTGTTGAATTATTGGAATTCCTTGTGTGTGAGTCGTGCGTCCAGTCCCTGCTCGGAGTCATAACAATGTAGCCTTAATGGTCAGCATTCAGCAGATGATGCAGTTTATTCACAGCCTAATTAGGCTATCAAATAAAAAATCTTCTTGAAGGGCAAATGTGAATTGTGTTTTGGCCATTAACAGTTTTAATATGATCTTTGTTATATATTATAACGTTGGATTAAGGTCAGACATGATAAATTGTAACATAATTTCGGTTATTAAAAGTATTTTGAATATTTTACATACAGTAAAGTAGCCTGTAATCCATAGCGCCACCTTTAGTTTGCGTTTTGGGATAATTGATAGTTTGATACAAAAAATGAGGCAGGGGGATGAGAACGATTGCAGATTTACGGATTGCCTACATGAACGCGCTTTGCGACATGCGTTCGTGGCTTGCAATTAAGATTTCTACATGAAACACTCCAAAAAGTGCAGGAGAAATTGATCGCATCTCGCAGATCGCAGCTCACACGTCCCAATTTTCGTTAAACGAGCCCCTGTAAGCCATTTCATAGCAAATTTCGTTAATTGGTTAAACGTGTGTTTTTTTTAATTAGCATATACAGAGTCTGACAGGTGACGTCACGTGGTGCTGTAATGACGACATGTAGTCCAGCTGTCTCTCGTGTTCATGTTTGTTAATTTGAATGTATTTTGTTGTGTCTGGCTTTTGACTTTTGTTTTTTCATGCGCTGTGTGTCTGTTGTGGTGCGGGGAGGCGGGCTGGAGATTTTTCAGGGCACTCCTGCCGCTTGTTTTGATGATATTGGCGAATTGTCTCGCCGGGATAATTTTGTTTGTGGTCGTCACCATGGAAACACATTCGCAACATATGCTCAGGAATGTCCGTTGGATCTGCAGCAGCAAAGTTTACCATCGCTCTTCACCGGAGTTGAAGATGTCGGGACTGATCAGAGAGTGCAGGCGGTCTTCAAAGGGCAACCATGGAAGGGAAGGAGAAGATGGTGCAGGGGAGGAGTGAGGCGACGAGTGGGAAGGCTGATGCAGTTCGGTGCTCCGTTTCAACAGTACAGAGACCGCAACACTGTGTGTATGGAGGAAGAGGCGGAGTTTGTGTGTTGGACTGCTAAATGACACTGGACATCTTGGGACAGCGGGGGCTTTTTTTGATCATGGCTGTATGCCTATTTAATTCACTTAATTTGATATTGTATGTCTTTATTTGGTGTGTTTGTTTGTGTGTTGTGGGTCTGCCCCACTGTCTATGTCTTTTTTGTTGTTGCTGGTGGCTACAACTGAAGTTCCAGAAAGGGAAAATAAAAGTTATTCTATTCTATTTACTAAGTCCTTTAGTGTGTGCAAAACACAACCAATGATTGGGGCAAAACAAATACCATGACCAATCACTGGTTGTGTTATTGGTTTTGCATGTGCAAAAAGGTTTTGCACACGCTAAAGGTCTTAGTAAGGGGTCGGGGGTTAGGGGCCCCTTTTTTAACCCTTTTTCCCTTCCCCTTTTTTATACAGGTGATCCACCACTCTCCAAGCAGCACACCGACAGTTGAGTAAAAGGTAAAATCCAAAAGGTAAATTCCCCCCTCCCAACGGTTCAGAGACCCCCCGCAAGGCAGCACAGAACCCCCACAGGTAAGCGTGCACGTTCCCCACATGCCACACTACACGCTGTTACAGCCACACGCCACCATAAGTTTGTGTATTCATACAGGAGAGCACATTGCACACACACGTGACCACCCACACCACAAGATAGCCTCCCCCAGGATGGCCCTCTGCCCGATCCAGCTACTACTCCGAGGGGGAAAACCATAAGACTTGCACTTGGGCGCACGCCTACAAACAAATCCTCACTCACTCAATGCTACAGACACACAAGAATAAACACAAATAAATTTCTAATGCGGTGGAGCCCCCAGCCACGCCGCAATGCCGGTTTTTTAAATAAAAGAAAAGAAAAAAAAAACCCACACATAACACACACACTGCAGCTCGGCCAAGCTGGTGGCTATTCGAGCTGAACCCGGCTCACAGTTCCTCCTCTACTCGCCGCCGCTCTCGTCACGTTTGCCCCGGTCCACTCTCTAAGACGATTCTGTGGAGAGGAGAAGAACACCACCACAGTTCAGCTGGACATCTCGCCTTGGGTCCATCCGTGCCGACCGGCTCTGCAGTACCCCGCCGCCGCTCTTTTGCCAAACCCGGAAGTAACGCTGTACTCTTCTCTCTTTGTTGTTGTCGCTGCAGCAGAACTCGCCGTCTCGGAGGTAAGTGCTTCCGCCGTTACACCACACTCACATACACTCCAAACAAAAATAATCTAATTCCCCGACAGACTGAAAACCAAACAGAAAAATAAAACTGTCCAAGCATTACCCCGCCGCCGCTCTTTCGCCAAACCCGGAAGCAATCCTCTCTCGCTCACTTTCCTTCCCCAGCTCTCTCTTCCGGCTCAGGTGTGCCCCTTCTTATTCCCCCCGTTGCCAAGCCCCTTTCCCAATGTGTGCTCCGCATCAGTGTTTGAGTCATTCAATAAGTACCATCTAATCATTCAATCAATTCAATTCAATGAGGATTTCCCGAAACAGCCCCGTTCAACACCCCAGGGACTGTCTCGCAACTCCTTTTCCCAGGGAACCCGTAAAACGGCTGTCACACTTGCTTTTTATTACGTTATTATTACGTTGGCATTGTGCACTTCAAAGGCTACATGTAGTCTTGTGAATTTAACAGAAAATAAAAATTGTTTTATAATTCTAATTGACATTCAGATGCTACATTTAGCGGCATTTACAAATGCGGTATGCGTGGTCCTGAGCAGGTGTAAATTGTTTGCACGTACAAACAAATCTCGTATGAACTTTGATGAATGCTGAAATACGCTCAAAATTGCTGATATGAACAAATTCGGTGCATGTTTCATGAATGAGGCCCAATGTGCTATAAATATGCATAGTTAAAGGGGCAGTTCACTCAAAAATGAAATTAAGATATGTTTCATTGTACTTGGAGTGCTATCTATACATCCAGAAAGTTTCGCTGAGATTTCATTAGTTTTTCGATAGATATAAAACTAGTGAAATTTCTGTGAAACCACTGCAGCTCACTGTGATCACCCTGATAGAAGGGACCTCCATGCTTCAGGACTTCCAGCAGCTAAATGAGATGACTCATTGGTAGGTTTATGCATTGCCACTGTCTCACACCATCAGTAGTCATGGAGGGAAATGAGAGTTGAGTTAGAATAACTGCTCCAGGAGCATTTCCTTCCTGGTGCAACTAAGAGTAACCACTGTTAACTGAACATGCGGTACTTGTGTGCTTCCTGTTAGGCTCTCAGTTTAATGATGGTTAATGTTGTGAAAAGATGTAATACTGAAGAAGCTCTTGACAAGCATGTAACGCTAGGTTATACTAATGTGGCGACAATGCATTGCCAATTTATTTCAGTTCTGCTGATGAAACTTAATTTGTTTTTGTTTTTTCCATGTTTGCATGCATGCATGTATGCGCACACATAAAAATGTGTTTTGTTGTAAATGTGTCCATAAATCAAATGAATGTTAATATGTAATTTGTGCATTAATAGATTGTTTTCATTTATTTCTTTAATGTGGGTTTATTCAAATAAATATAAAAATCTTTAAGATACATTTAATTGTATTATATGCAAGTCACTAAGTTATCGGAGCCTCTTCAAAATGTGTTCTTTATTGTTAAATCCCAGTCTCTACAATGAAGAGGACGTGTGTTCCTTAACTATTGCTGAGATGCATACACATTCGCATACATACAGTATATACACATAAGTCTTTGAACATATTGTGAACACCAGCTGTTCTTGAGGTATTAAATATTTTCATAACAAACTTGAAAACATTTTCATAACAAACTTGTTTAGTTGTACAAGTATTGCACAATTTGTTGCACATAATGGGTCTCATTTATGAAACATTCGTAAATATGCACGTACATTTATGTACGAAACAATTTGGCACAAAAAATTTACGCCAGATTCATCAAACCATGTGGGAAAGGCAGATTTGTTCATATTCCGTGTGTATGTTCACACATTCTGATTCATCATAAATGACAGGTGCATCTTATTTTGCAATTAGCATAAACCCACGCCCATGAATTTCCATATATTAAAGTAGCAAATTTCATTTAAAGGTGCATACAAAGTCAAAGTGGCCCAGAAAAAGCAAAAAGAATGATTCCGAGACTCAAATCGAAGTTTTACTTGCAGATGTTCAGTCAAGGAAAAAAAAAGAAAAAAGATTTTGTATTGTCAGTACCAGTGTCATATGAACTGGTAAAGTAAAGTCCTAGCAGGAGATAACATGTACCATCAATGCAGGCTCACCCGTCACACAAACTGTTAAAGTAGTAACATAAAAAATAAATGGATTGACATTAAATTGGAGGCGAAGAAACGTATAGCTGCGCACAAAGGGCCGGATTCAGAGATGGCCAACTTAAGTCATGCACTTAAGTGCCTCTCCTGCGCGGATTTAACGCGGGATGAGATACGCCGTATTTTAACCTGCACTACGTGGGTGCGTTTCTCAAAATGTGGGTGGCACAGGGCATGATACCTTTACTAACCTACCTTTGTGCATCATAGTTGCTCTTGCGTGATGGGGAAGGCAGTGAACGTATTAATCCGTCGCATTGATAAAATGATCATAGCTCCTATTGACTTGGATATACCCATCACACAATCAAAAGAAATAATGGACAGTGGTTGCATGCAATATTATTAAGTAAACAAATAAATCGTTGGATTTACTGAAATTATTATTATATTTTTTTTATCTTATCTTTTTTTAACGATATCTAACTATAAAGGCAGGAATCCTGTGTGGCTGTATTTCGATTTGCTCGACAACCGGGCACTGTATGAAGTTGAAATTCGCTAGGTTTATTGGTCAGGACCCAAGAAAGTGCAGTGTCGAGTGTGAAGTCTATTGGATGAGCGGTTCTCGAGAAAGCTGCAAGCAGCAATACCGGGGGTCAAGCAATCGGCCCGTTCCGAACGGGCACGTTTTGAATGGGCACTGCACTAGTACCTAATAAAGTCATGTAGCCTACGGTGGTTGAACACAATAGCCTATATGCGACGTCTTCAACTTAATCATTTTGGAGAAGCTGTGCTGACACAAATCGCCTCTCTGTCAAAGCGAATATGATCCAGACACTGTCTATCAATGAATCCATCTAATATTGGTCTGATATGATATACCAGACGGTCAATCATAGCTTACTTTTACATATTTTTCTTTTGATGACAGCTTTGATAATTGTAAGTAGGCTAGGTAAAGGAAAATATTATTTTCAAAGAATATGCACTCATTCTAATATCCATTTTTGCGAAAGATACTGTATTTTTCATAATCATCTATTGGCGGCGCTAGACATAAGCCAACTTTTTTTTCCGAACAAAGTTGTGCGGAAAAAAATTATTAAGTGAAAACTGAATACGCGTATCTTGCAGACACGCCTCCTTTTCATCAAATCTCCTCCCCGCGCGCAAAATGCCGTGTATGTACTCGAGAGTTGCTTAAAACAGCAGATAAGTCAAATGTCTGAATCACAAATAGCTTAATCTATGCGGAATTTCGGGAGTAAGACCCATTTGCGCGTGCTTATCTCAACTCTGGCCCATAGGAACCACGTTCTAATTGATATTCAGATGCTACATTAATGGCATGATGCATGCATGGTCCTGAGAAGGTGTAAAGTTTGTTTGTACATCAAATCTCAGATACGAATACGTTGATGAATGCCAAAATACGGAGAAAATTGCTCATTCAAACAATTTACGTGCTCATTTGTTCTACTCACATGTCATGAATGAGGCCCTATGTTAGTATCAATCAATGTAATACACCGTATTACTTAAAATATGCAAAGACTATAGGAACCCCCCCCTACTGTAAATCTGATAGCAATAGTTTAATTGTTGGCTACATACAGACTAAAACATGAACTATTCTAGTTTTACGTTTACCCATGTCTTATCCTTCATATTTTCAAGAAGGAAACTATAATTAATTAATATAAATACTTTTTATTTATACAAAATAAAAGTGATGCACAATGATGCATATGATGATGGTGGTGAACTTGGTAGGGGAGCTTGGGGATTGATTACACTTATTGATACCTGCATGTTATGCTGTTGCGATCAAGCGTCAATCCATTCCATATTCCAGACCATGCAACTGATTCCTCTGAAAGTGTCTACACAAAAGCACCTAAAAAGTAGATGTGTAAATCCAGTTATGAGTGTCAATGTTATATAAAATCAGTGAATTCTTTCTGGCAATGAACCACACTTCAGACTGTTCTTCTGAATCTTTGAGTGTTCTGTGTATGTGATGAGGCTGACATACTTTTACAAGTGCTTGACAAGGAGGAAGTAAAACTGTCACTGATCGTTAAAGATAATGCAGGTTTCATCACTGCTCATGCATTATATGAAGTGTGAAGAAAGATAGATCTATGGCTTGGTTCACAGAGAACAGTGGTTGGGGGAAGGTTGACCTTGCTGACAGCTTTTGACAGAAGTCTGTTCAGACCACAGTCAGCCACTAAATGTACTGAAATTCCTCTTCATGTTAGTGAGACCCTGCATGATAACCCAATATTTTCATTTTCATAAATACATTTCTTGTTGCTCCTGTAAGATAGTCACAAGTTTTCCTCTGTTTTCAGTCCAAGTTGGTCAAAAAAACAGAGAGTACTGCTAGTGGAGCAATATGATCAGGAATTTCCGTGTTGAGTTGAGAGTCATCTGTTACACTCACAGCTGGGTGAGGGCTCAGTGACCTAAATTAGAAAATTTGCAAAGGATGAGTGAACCGCAAGTGATACTTTATACTTTACCTGTAGGTATTCAGGCACTCAGCAATCTGCTCTATGACACTGCTGAACCTTTTTAAACTTTTAGCTCCTCCCTAACAGGACTATTACATTAAATTGTCCTGTAGGATATTTTGAATCTACTCTGCTAATTAAATTCCACTCTTGTAATTCTTCACATAATGTATATAATAAATCAGATTTCCACCAAAACATATTTTATATTCCTCAAAAACGTCCAGATGGTTTGTTAGTGTGATGATTAGAGTATCTAACAGGTCTCTCATGCACTCGCTTGGTTTACTGTTGGGTGAGTGTTGTGAATGTAATGCAACACAACATACAGGCGCTTACTTTTTCTCATAGTATAAAGGTTGTGACCTCACCCTGAGGAAGTGGAACGAGTTGTTGAGGAGAGTGGGTGTTGGAGAAGACAAAGTGGATGTCATCTGGATTGCTTGCAGGATTGATATGATCCTCATCTATTACTTGCTTGTTAGCTGCAAACATGCAAAGAAGTCCATACTTTCTGCTTTTTTGACTGACTAACTTGGACATGTTGATTTACATGAGCAACCTTCTCTATACTGTTAAAAAGAAAATCAAAGGCAAAAACATTTAATACATAAAACAAGCAAGGGCATGTAAATAAAAGCAACAGTAGCTGTAAAGGTCACATGGAAAAAGCTCTATTTTGTAAATGGATTTCATTATTCTAAGTTGGTTTATTGTCTCATTTCATGTATTGATGAATTTTTAACAACTGACAAGTAGCATTGTCCATGTTAAACTAGGATTTTTTTCAGCTGTATCTCATTGGTTCAAAGATGTACGGGTGATTTACGGGCATGGAATGAAGCGGAAGGATTTTCACATCCAGACTAAAAATTTGTCTTGGATCTAAAATCCTAACAGCTTCACAATTTTGTGAGCGGGTTGATTTAACAGTTTTTTTTCTTTTTCTTTAGATTAGGATTGTAATATCTATTGAGCTATGTATTTTATTGTTTTAATATGTGACACCTTAATGTGCTGTTTGCACTGTGATCCTGTTGTATCAATGTTTGACATGCATTCATCAACTGCCTAAGTTTATTGTAGGTTTTCTGTTGTTGTTTCGCCTGACAAATTTTCCTATTGAAATAAGTCAGGAGAAGAAACTCTTCAAGTTATCCATCCATATTTACTGTATTTCTGGCAGCAGAGTGATGATTTAAGGCTTGTTTGATACGTCAGACCCTTGATGACTTAGATCCATTTAGCCAAGCATGTGTTCCATACTGTTCCAGTGTAATTTACAGCTAAATCTAGTCCCACCCCCAATTCCCATAGAGATCCATTCAAATGCAGAGAGGTTATAGTATCGCTTGTAAGAGTACCAGAAAATAAGATATCAAGGGCTCTATTTTAATAAACCTAACGCAATGGTGAACGCAAGAGTAATCGCTTGGCGGTATCGCTCTGAGGGCGTGTCGGCGAGAAATTTGGTAATTTCATGACGGCAATCTTGGCGCATCTGATGGCGGTATTGCTAAAAGGCTGGGTTTAAATGTCCAAGGTGTGTCTTTATGGTAGCCAATCAAATAGTTGTTCTCATGCTTTAAAAAAAAGCCAGTTGGAACGCAATCGCTCCATGCAATTTCATAATGAGCAACCCAAACGCACTGGACCGTTAACGACAAGAGCGATTTTCCGCACAGGAATCAGACATACTTGCAACAGAAGTACAGGCTAGGACTAGTAATTTATGGATCACAATCCACACCACATCGTCTCCCAGAAGTTCGGAAGGCACGGGAGGAGGTGGCGAATGCATTAATTAGCCTACATGAGGTGATGTAGGCATAATTATGATTCAAATGGTAGGCTTATGATTCAACTGTGTCAATGTGTAATTTATATATTATAGGCTATTGGCCTACATGATCGCAAGTTTCTTGTAAGCTGTCCTGTTTTATTCTAGTAGTTTAAATTAAAATTAATTAATTAATAATAATTATAGGCTATTTGTTCATTAAATGGAAGTGTAATGTTGGCATCACCTATAGACACTACATAGAACAAGTTGCCAAATTGCCAGAGTCTATTGCGTTGCCGCTAAGAGGTGGTTCCAGCGGATCATAACGCAATGGGTTTTCGTTGGTTCAAATTGTCACTGAGCCGAAATAATTTTAGAACACGCCCCAGACGGCGCCACCCATCCCACTGCAGCGCAAGCGAAAGGATGGTATGTTGAGAATTTGTTGATCCTAGCGGTATTGCTGAGAAACGCCATAGCGCCAGTTTTAAGACGTTGATGCTGTCAACAAGCTTGCGTTTGACTATACCGTCCCCTTGCACTGGTTTGAAAATAGAGCCCCAAGAGTCTTTTGATGTTGTTGGGTCACAGGTCACAGACATCAGGAAGTCATGGCATGCAAGGATATGCGACCAAATATAAAACATTTTAAGGCACAGTCAACTTAGTGTATGTAAATTTCTGACCCACTGGAATTGTGATATAGTGAATTAAAAGTGAAATAATCTGTCTGTTAACAATTGTTGGAAAAACTACTTGTGTCATGCACAAAGTAGATGTCCTAACTGACTTGCCAACACTATAGTTTGCTAACATTAAATCTGTGGAGTGGTTAAAAATGAGTTTTAATGACTTCAACCTAAGTGTATGTAAACTTCCGACTTCAACTGTATCTCTGTGAACAAATTTTAGAAATCCCATTTAAATGCACCTGAAAAAACTGAGGGGCCACAGAGTGAATCTGGTACATCATACGAGTGCATACAGTGCATGAGCTGCAATACAGTGCATATTTTTGCATTAATTTTAGCACAAATAACAGTTTTTGGAGTACAAAGAGCATCAAATGATCTTGAAGATCTTCAAGTTAACCATTCTTCTAGTTAACCATTTAGATCGCATTTAAAGGCCTGATATAACTCCTTATGTCAGTAAGGCATATACACTGCTCAAAAAAATTAAGGGAACACTTAATCGTCACAGTGTAACACCAAGTCAGTTAAACTTCAGGGATATCAATCTGTCCATTTAGGAAGCACAAGTGATTGTGAATCAATTTCACCTACTTTGATGCAAATTAAAGTGACAACAGGTGCAATGAAAAGCAAGACAACCCCCAAAAAGGTAATGGTTTTGCATGTGGTGGCCACAGACAATTGCTCTCTCCTTATCCTTCCTGACTGATTCTTCTCTAGTTTTGTGTTCTGCTAGTGTCCTTGTCACTACTGGTAGCATGAGGCGGTACCTGCAGCCCAATCAGGTTGCACGGGTAGTCCAGCTCCTCCAGGATGGCACATCCATACGTGCGGTCGCAAGAAGGTTTGCTGTGTCTCCCAGCACAGTCTCAAGAGCATGGAGGAGATACCAAGAGACCGGCCGTTACACGAGGAGAGCTGGACAGGGCCGTAGAAGGGCATCAACCCAGCAGCAGGACTGGTATCTGCTCCTTTGTGCGAGAAGGAACAGGAGGAGCATTGCCAGAGCCCTACAAAATGACCTCCAGCAGGCTACTGGTGTGCATGTTTCTGACCAAACTGTCAGAAACAAACTCCATGAGGGTGGCATGAGGGCCCGACGTCCTCTAGTGGGACCTGTGCTCACAGCCCAGCACCATACAGCTCGATTGGCATTCGCGAGAGAACACCAGAATTGGCAGGTCCACCATTGGCGCCCCGTTCTCTTCACAGATGAGAGCAGGTGCACACTGAGCACATGTGACAGACGTGAAAGAGTCTGGAGACGCCGTGGTGGACATTATGCTGCCTGTAACATCATCCAGCATGACCGATTTGGCGGTGGGTCAGTGATGGTCTGGGGAGGCATATCCTTGGAAGGTCGCACAGACCTCCATGTCATAGCCAACAGTACCCTGACTGCTGTTAAGTACCGGGATGAAATCCTCAGAGCGATTGTCAGACCTTACGCTGGTGCAGTGGGCCCTGGGTTCCTCCTGGTGCAGGACAGTGCCCGGCCTCATGTGGCCAGAGTGTGTAGGCAGTTCCTGGATGAGGAAGGCATTGATGCCATTGACTGGCCCTCTCGTTCCCCTGACCTAAATCCAATTGAGCACCTATGGGACGTTATGTATCGGTGCATCCGACGCCGCCAAGTACCGCCACAGACTGTCCAGGAGCTCACTGATGCCCTTATCCAGGTCTGGGAGGAGATCCCCCAGGACACCATCCGCTGACTCATCAGGAGCATGCCCAGACATTGTCGGGAGTGCGTACAGGCACGCGGGGGCCATACACACTACTGAGTCACATTATGAATTGCTGTGATAAAATTCACACAAGTTGGATCACCCTGTGATTTCAATTTTTTTCTTTGATTTTCGGTGTGATTTTGAATCCAGCTCTCAATGGGTTGATGATTTTGGTTTCCATTGACCGTTGTTACGTCATTTTGTTTTGAACAAATTATACAATGTACATCAGTAAAGATTTTCAACTTGAATAATTTGTTCATCAAGATCTGATGTGTCCCTTAAGTGTTCCCTTAATTTTTTTGAGCAGTGTAGATAAGCTTATTTCAGATCTACAATCTCAGCTCCAATAAGAGAGCAGAGTTCAGCAAACTTAATACTCAATGAGTTATGAAACGCTAACAAACATGGAAATCTGATCAATTAAAAATTTAATGACCCTCCTCTGGAACAAAATAAAAAAATAGTGGCCATTCCTCAGACTAAAATTTAAAAAGCATGACCCTCCCTGGTTTTCCTCCATTACCCCCTTCTGATAAATTGTTAACAGTCCCTAATAGATAAACATGGACATTTCTTTGTCCAAATTCTATTCAAAACTACATTTAGGCCGATACCAAGTGTGCCATATGCTTTTATTGAGGAGAAAAAAGAGATCTTCCCTATAAAGTAACTCAAGAGTCATGAAAATTGATTAATTTGCTTAGCACCCCCATGTATTGACCTAGCCCACCCTTAGCCCAGGGAGAGAAAAGTTCCTGGCGCCCTCACAAGAAAACAAGTAATTGAAAAGAAAGAAATTTCACAGATCGCATTCTTCTAGGGAAACTGCTTTCCCCCCCCTTTTAAACAGAATAAACAATTCACAGAAACTAAATGAGCCTACAGAATTACCCACCAGCACAACCCCATAAACGTGCCACTTAAATTTGTAAGGTACCAACCAGGGAACACGTTCTCACTCCCAACTCGTCAACATATGGACGATTGGTCAGGACCCCTTGTCGTCACTTTTCAACGCACTGGGTACCCCTATAGCATCATTTGTCTACGTGCAGGGACGTCCGATAGACTTTCATGGAAGGTTGATGCTAGAATGGATAGCCCGGAGGGACCTGGTGTTAGGATCCTGTACTTTGTCTGTTTATTCTGTGTAATTATTTTTCCTGATTTCTTTTGCCTATTTTCCCGCATTACCCTCGCGATTGTCTGTTTATTTTCCTGACTTCGTGTATTGTTCCATCACTCTAGTTCCCTTGTCAGTCCGCGTTCCATGTTTTCTGAGATTCCACTCGCTGTCTTTGTCATTGCACTATTCGGGTGATTTTGGGAACATTCGGGTTTCCTCTGTATTTCGTATCTCGTTTTCTTTCCTTCTGGCTTTATTAATATTTTTATAAAATACTAATGTACTAATCATACTAACTGTTAGATTAGATTTAATACTAACCTGCTAACAAACTAATGTGTATATAATACTAACCAGCTAACCTACTAACATTAGGGTTTTAGAGTTCGCTACTAACATTACTAATTCATCTTGAGTTTTTACCTGCAGCTGTCATTTCCCTCCTCGTTATCCTATCCCTGCATCTATCTGTGATTTCTCATTCTCTGCACGTGTGTCCACTTCCGCATTCCTCCCCTCCGAGCTGTGCATGTGTCTACCTGCTAACCCCAGGCCGTTTGTTATCATTGTGTCTATGTGCATTCCAGTCCGTGTTTTACGTTTCCCCTGTTATTGTATTATTGGTCCTTGTTAACCCTCATTGTGCTCACCTGTGAGCAATTTCCCTTCCCTGCTTCTGCACACCTGTTCCCCATTTTGTCTGTCTTCTTTGACTGTTATCTCAGTCTGTCTTCGCAAGTTCCTCACCGTTGGTTTGTGTTATTAGAGGTGTTCAGAGGTCCTTCCGAGTTGTCTTTGTTTCCTGAGTATCTGTTACCGCGTTTTTGTTATCCCTCGTCCTTCCCCTGTTATTTTATTTTCGTTGTCCGTTCTTCGTTTTGTTTTCTTTTTGTTCCTCTTACGCCTCCCTGGTTTTCACTCCTGCCTGTGTTCTCGCGACCCTGATTTTGGATTCTGTTTTTGTGCCTTTGCTGTGCCTTCCCGGTTCTGACCCCTGCCTGTTCTTTGACTACTCTTTGGACTGTGTTTTTGTACCGTTGCAGGTCTCCCCGGTTTTCGACCCTGCCTGTTTGTACTACGGATTGCTGCCTTGTCCCTTCATTAAACTTCGGTTTTTGCACTTCCTGCCTGCTACTGGGTCCTGTTTCCACCTACGCTAACACCTGGGCGGGACCCTGGGAGGGACGCTCTGCTGTGATTAACAACCAATCTAGCATCAACCTTTTCCCAACCCCTAAACATAACCTCACAGGAGTTCACGTAACTCGGGCTCATGCCTGAACTGTTAAGATAGTGTCCCAGGGTCCCGCCCAGGTCCCTCCAGGCTATCCAATCTAGCATCAACCTTCCATGAAAGTGGACTACCCTGCACGTAAAAAAATGACGCTATAGGGGTACCCAGTGCGTTGAAAAGTGACAACAAGGGGTCCTGATCAAGTGTCCATATGTTGACTAGTTGGGAGTGAGAATGTGTAGACCAGGGAGGCAAACATAGCTTGCAACAGATGTTATAATATAGGCAAAACAGTAGCGAGCATCACCAAAGAGCCTTTAAACAGAAGAAAACAAACGGTCAGTAAGCTGTACTTGCAATCTGACATATGTATGATAACTTAAACACCATAAAACAGTTCTGCCATAAATCTGATTTTACCTTCAACGGGAGCAAACAATACCTCAGCCAGCGTCATGCAGCTTGAAGATTACGTGCACTGGCCTACAGAAACCTATTAACAAATCAGGGGCTCGTTTCACGAAAGTTGCGACGTGCGATCTGTGAGATGCGATCGATTTCTCCTGCACTTTTTGGAGTGTTTCACGTAGAAATTGCAATTGCAAGCCCCAAACGCATGTCGCAAAGCGTGTTCATGTACACAATCCATAAATCGACAATCCCCCCTGCCTCATTTTTTGTATCGAACTGTCAATTATCCCAAAACGCTATAGGCTATTTTACTGTCTGTAAGATATTCAAAATACTTTTAATAACCAAAATTATGTTACAATTTATCGTGTCCGACCTTAATCCAATGTTATAATATAAAAAAGATAATATAAAACTATGTTAATAGGGCCAAAGCACAATTCACATTTGCCCTTCAGGAAAATGATTTATTTGATAGCCTAATTAGGTTGTGAATAAACTGCATCATCTGCTGAATGCTGACCATTAAGGCTACATAGCAAGATTGTATCACTCTTCTGTTCTGCGTGGGCTGACCACGGGTGTAGCCAAGGTTGCAAGTGGTAGCCTATCTGGGCGAGGGGGGCGGGGTACGTTGAAAAATTCACCTTGCGGTCAGATTAAATTGGAATTATATGCTTGTAATATAAAAATTTTATTTGAACTAGGCTATTTGTTTTATTTGAACTATTAGGACTCCCCAGTATAGCCTACAATTTATAGTAAGGTTATGCGTATTGCTGTTTGTTATATTCAAATTAAACCTAACCATTGTCACCTCCATTAGGACTGTCACGAAGCGGTGATACAAATTCCTCACACAGTTGCTCCAAATGTAGCTCTCGTGTGTGCTCCCATTTAATCCCAGGGCATCACATTAAACTTGTAGGCTGTGTTTTATCGAGTGGTAGGCTACTTTTTTACATACAAAAGTGTGTTCGTTCTCAGTTGGTGTGGGAATTTGCAACCCATCAATTGCACCAAGGAGTTTTGGGAGACCACAAAGTGCCTAAACTGCCTGAACTCCCAGATGCAGAGCCAGCTACCCGCCTGTCCTGAGGTGCAGAGCCAGCTACCCGCCTGTCCTGAGATGCAGAGCCAGCTACCCGCCTGTCCTGAGATGCAGAGCCAGCTACCCGCCTGTCCTGAGATGCAGAGCCAGCTACCCGCCTGTCCTGAGATGCAGAGCCAGCTACCCGCCTGTCCTGAGCGATGCAGCCGTCGCCGCCGGCCTCCAGGGCGGTCCTGCCTGCGCCGCCGGCCTCCAGGGCGGTTCTGCCTACGCCGCCGCCCTCCTGAGCGGTCCTGCCTGCGCCGCCGTCCAGCCTTTGTGTGAGTATGTAGGTGTGTGTGTAAGTTCTGGTTGGAGAGAAACATTCTGTTCAGGTCAAGGCGAACTGAGCTACGCTTCTCTTAGATGAGCTAAGGGTTCTGTATTGTCTTTGTTCAGCTAGGCGTAGAAACTGTTTTGCAAGCAGGCTAAAGCACTGCTTGATACAGAAAAACAATTGGCATGTTACACAGGACAGGGCCTTGGTTTCTGCACCCTGGCCATACAGTGGTTTTAAGAGAATTTATAGTGTTATATATATAATATATATATATATATATATATATATATATATATATATATATATATATATATATATATATATATATATAGTGGTATAGAGTGTATCGTCTATAATCAAATATAGTGGTTATATATTATTTTAGGCCTCATCATTTACCCCTTTTGTCCCATCAGGGGCAACAACCTCATGCATTTACCTGTAAGAATACCTGGGTGGAAGATGAAGGGCGCTCCCTCAATCTTCCTGCCCTTACACCCCGAACAGTGCCTACCAGGATTGTGTAAATACTGATTATACCAATAATATTCAGACACATTTTGGATGATTAATTTTCATTCATTGATCATTGAACAAAATCATCAATCGTCAGAACTCATAATTTCCCCCTTTTATCCCGTCAGGGATAATGGGAGAAAGCAGCATAGCATATACAGACGCATTCAATGGTCTGACCGAATGGTTGATTCCATGTGGAAATACCACAGAGAACACTCGACACAACATAGTCATAACATCTATGCAGAAACTGTGACACACTTCACATGTCGCTTCCCACACAACAACCAGAAAGGGTAGTAAAGTCAACACACCCATGCCCGCGATACCAATTTGGGTCAGAATTGAAAGGTCAGGTAGTCTTAAATCTTGTGGTGCTTAATTACTGATTGTTTAACAAATCACACAATATGTTATCAGGAATAAACAGTCAATGATTTTTAAGAAATTTGTTAAGAAATCACACAACTTTTTATCATTTGTAATCAATCAAAATAATAAGTTTCCGTTCCTCTTCTTTCTTCTTTGTGCGTTGGGGCTAAATGCCCCCTTCTGGATCGGATGTATACCATCACTGTAAGGTCCAGGGTAAACTATGTGTTTTGACATTTAACTAAACACAAGGTGAGTTTCTTCTATGAGGTGTGTGTAAGTGTATGTTTCCTCAGGGGGTTTGCCTGGTCAGGCTAATGGGAGCTGCAGGAAAGCATCGGGGGAGGGGGTTGGTGTAGCAGGAGTCCAAACCGGGTCTATAGAACTCAAAGGCCTGATTCTGGCAGGTATCCAGGGTCGTGACTGGGAACGCGGGGGTAACCATGGATACGGTCAATATGTTGCTGGGGGGAACACTTACACAAATTTGTTTGAAAACACATTCCAGACATATTACACACAAATATATGCCTAGTAAGACGGCGACAAAAAGAAGTACCCATTCCCCAATAGTTTTAGCCCATTCCCCTAAAGTTCCAGACGGCCAAGAAAACGGTTCCCCTAAAGGTTCTTGGTAGACATCAACGGCCACTTGCCTTATTTTCCCCACTAGGTCCAGAACCTGTGCACTGACATTTGGTATGAAAGTACAACTTTCTACCCCTATTACAGACAAAGTTTACAGGTTTAATATTGAACAGCAGCAGCCCACATGTTCAGACAATGTTACAAGTTTAAAATTTGGGGACTCTAACCCCTAACAATAAAGCTGGGGACTCTAAGCCCAAGTGTAAAGTGTGTGTATATGATTACTTCCAGGTACGTCATGATTTAGTGCTTTACAAGTTTAAATCTGAGCCTTTTTGCTTGAGCAAATCAACCAGCAATATAATAATTACCGTAAAACTCAGTACGGGCTCTCTCTTCCTCGAGAGGGCAAGCTGAACAGCAGGTCGGGCCAGAACACGCAGCCAAGCTCGTCCCGGGTGTCTGAACAGCCACCAACGCGGTCAAGACCAACGTGGCACTGAACCACCGGATGTCGGGCTACGGGGCAGGCTGACAGATCAACTCAGTGATTGTCCCGCACAGCGGCACAACCATCAGGACGTAAAATGACAGCAAGCAGCCAATCCCGCCCCAAATAGCCCAGACTACTGAACAGGCTGACAGATCAACTCGATCAAGCTGTACAGCAGCACAAGACTACGGTGGCGTAGAATGACAGCAACGAACCGCCCTCGCAAAACTGAACGACCGAACCGAACAACTCGTACACCGTAGATCTATCGCACAATCCTCAGATTGGGCGGAAACCCACTGAAACTACCTCCTTTAGATTTTAAATTTTCTTTTGAGGCGTGTTATATTTACACATGCAAAACCCAGAAAACACAGTCCCTGAAACATAGAATTTCTTTCCTTTAGGCAAATCCTACACACACACCCTTTCAAAAACATAAAATGATTATTATTTTTGTGTCGTAAAGGAACCTAAATACCTGCAGCCTGGTGTCCTGTTCGTGGCGGGACCTCGTCGCCCGGGTGTCGGCCACCGTCCTCCTCACAGGCCTCTGGGCTGAATACGAACAACTAATGCAAATTTTTGTAATAGGCTTCGCTTACCTCTTTCTGGGTGCGCAGGTTCGTTCAGCCCAGGAGTCCGTATAATGCCAGTGCCGGGGAGGCGGTGTCCTCCTCGGTGATGCTGAGGTTCCTTCGTGGTCGCCAAATGTGAGGATCAGATTTTTCCTCAATTCGTTCGCATTGAAAAATACACAGGACATGCTTCTAAAATGATTTGGGTTTCTTTATTACACAAAATACGTGCACGTGCAAGTCAAATAGCAGATCACACTCATGTATGAAATGCCAGAGTTGTTCTGGCTCCTTCTAAATGCTGGTTCCTTTTATCAGCCTTGGTTGCTAAGGGGGGGGTACTGTGCACGTGAGGGTGTGTGAGAGCGAGAGGGGGAAGGAGGAAGAGAAAGCTGAAGTTTGTGTGTGTGTGTGTGTGTGTGCGCGTGTGTGTGTGTGCGCGTGTGCGTGTGTGTGTGTCTGAAGGTGAGGGCGTGTATGTGTGAGTATGTAGGTGTGTGTGTGTCTGAAGGTGAGGGCGTGTATGTGTGAGTATGTAGGTGTGTGTGTGTGTCTGAAGGTGAGGGCGTGTATGCGTGAGTATGTAGGTGTGTGTGTGTGTCTGAAGGTGAGGGCGTGTTTGCGTGAGTATGTAGGTGTATGTGTGTGTCTGAAGGTGAGGGCGTGTATGTGTGAGTATGTAGGTGTGTGTGTGTCTGAAGGTGAGGGCGTGTATGTGTGAGTATGTAGGTGTGTGTGTGTGTGTCTGAAGGTGAGGGCGTGTATGTGTGAGTATGTAGGTGTGTGTGTGTCTGAAGGTGAGGGCGTGTATGTGTGAGTATGTAGGTGTGTGTGTGTGTGTCTGAAGGTGAGGGCGTGTATGTGTGAGTATGTAGGCGTGTGTGTGTGTCTGAAGGTGAGGGCGTGTATGTGTGAGTATGTAGGCGTGTGTGTGTGTGTCTGAAGGTGAGGGCGTGTATGTGTGAGTATGTAGGTGTGTGTGTGTCTGAAGGTGAGGGCGTGTATGTGTGAGTATGTAGGTGTGTGTGTGTCTGAAGGTGAGGGCGTGTATGTGTGAGTATGTAGGTGTGTGTGTGTGTCTGAAGGTGAGGGCATGTATGTGTGAGTATGTAGGTGTGTGTGTGTGTGTGTGTCTGAAGGTGAGGGCGTGTATGTGTGAGTATGTAGGTGTGTGTGTGTCTGAAGGTGAGGGCGTGTATGTGTGAGTATGTAGGTGTGTGTGTGTCTGAAGGTGAGGGCGTGTATGTGTGAGTATGTAGGTGTGTGTGTGTGTGTGTGTCTGAAGGTGAGGGCGTGTATGTGTGAGTATGTAGGTGTGCGTGTGTGTGTCTGAAGGTGAGGGCGTGTATGTGTGAGTATGTAGGTGTGTGTGTGTCTGAAGGTGAGGGCGTGTATGTGTGAGTATGTAGGTGTGTGTGTGTGTCTGAAGGTGAGGGCGTGTATGTGTGAGTATGTAGGCGTGTGTGTGTGTGTCTGAAGGTGAGGGCGTGTATGTGTGAGTATGTAGGTGTGTGTGTGTCTGAAGGTGAGGGCGTGTATGTGTGAGTATGTAGGTGTGTGTGTGTGTCTGAAGGTGAGGGCGTGTATGTGTGAGTATGTAGGTGTGTGTGTGTCTGAAGGTGAGGGCGTGTATGTGTGAGTATGTAGGTGTGTGTGTGTGTCTGAAGGTGAGGGCGTGTATGTGTGAGTATGTAGGTGTGTGTGTGTCTGAAGGTGAGGGCGTGTATGTGTGAGTATGTAGGCGTGTGTGTGTGTGTCTGAAGGTGAGGGCGTGTATGTGTGAGTATGTAGGTGTGTGTGTGTCTGAAGGTGAGGGCGTGTATGTGTGAGTATGTAGGTGTGTGTGTGTGTCTGAAGGTGAGGGCGTGTTTGCGTGAGTATGTAGGTGTGTGTGTGTGTGTCTGAAGGTGAGGGCGTGTATGCGTGAGTATGTAGGTGTGTGTGTGTGTGTGTGTGTCTGAAGGTGAGGGCGTGTATGTGTGAGTATGTAGGTGTGTGTGTGTGTGTCTGAAGGTGAGGGCGTGTATGTGTGAGTATGTAGGTGTGTGTGTGTCTGAAGGTGAGGGCGTGTATGTGTGAGTATGTAGGTGTGTGTGTGTGTCTGAAGGTGAGGGCGTGTTTGCGTGAGTATGTAGGTGTGTGTGTGTGTGTCTGAAGGTGAGGGCGTGTATGCGTGAGTATGTAGGTGTGTGTGTGTCTGAAGGTGAGGGCGTGTATGTGTGAGTATGTAGGTGTGTGTGTGTGTGTGTGTCTGAAGGTGAGGGCGTGTATGTGTGAGTATGTAGGTGTGTGTGTGTCTGAAGGTGAGGGCGTGTATGTGTGAGTATGTAGGTGTGTGTGTGTGTGTCTGAAGGTGAGGGCGTGTATGTGTGAGTATGTAGGTGTGTGTGTGTGTGTGTCTGAAGGTGAGGGCGTGTATGTGTGAGTATGTAGGTGTGTGTGTGTCTGAAGGTGAGGGCGTGTATGTGTGAGTATGTAGGTGTGTGTGTGTGTGTCTGAAGGTGAGGGCGTGTATGTGTGAGTATGTAGGTGTGTGTGTGTCTGAAGGTGAGGGCGTGTATGTGTGAGTATGTAGGTGTGTGTGTGTGTGTGTGTCTGAAGGTGAGGGCGTGTATGTGTGAGTATGTAGGTGTGTGTGTGTCTGAAGGTGAGGGCGTGTATGTGTGAGTATGTAGGCGTGTGTGTGTGTGTCTGAAGGTGAGGGCGTGTATGTGTGAGTATGTAGGTGTGTGTGTGTGTGAAGGTGAGGGCGTGTATGTGTGAGTATGTAGGTGTGTGTGTGTGTGTCTGAAGGTGAGGGTGTGTATGCGTGAGTATGTAGGCGTGTGTGTGTGTGTCTGAAGGTGAGGGCGTGTATGTGTGAGTATGTAGGTGTGCGTGTGTGTGTCTGAAGGTGAGGGCGTGTATGTGTGAGTATGTAGGTGTGTGTGTGTGTGTCTGAAGGTGAGGGCGTGTATGTGTGAGTATGTAGGTGTGCGTGTGTGTGTCTGAAGGTGAGGGCGTGTATGTGTGAGTATGTAGGTGTGTGTGTGTCTGAAGGTGAGGGCGTGTATGTGTGAGTATGTAGGTGTGTGTGTGTGTCTGAAGGTGAGGGCGTGTATGTGTGAGTATGTAGGTGTGTGTGTGTGTCTGAAGGTGAGGGCGTGTATGTGTGAGTATGTAGGTGTGCGTGTGTGTGTCTGAAGGTGAGGGCGTGTATGTGTGAGTATGTAGGTGTGTGTGTGTGTGTCTGAAGGTGAGGGTGTGTATGCGTGAGTATGTAGGCGTGTGTGTGTGTCTGAAGGTGAGGGCGTGTATGTGTGAGTATGTAGGTGTGTGTGTGTGTCTGAAGGTGAGGGCGTGTATGTGTGAGTATGTAGGTGTGTGTGTGTGTGTCTGAAGGTGAGGGCGTGTATGTGTGAGTATGTAGGTGTGCGTGTGTGTGTCTGAAGGTGAGGGCGTGTATGCGTGAGTATGTAGGTGTGTGTGTGTGTGTGTGTGTCTGAAGGTGAGGGTGTGTATGCGTGAGTATGTAGGTGTGTGTGTGTGTCTGAAGGTGAGGGCGTGTATGCGTGAGTATGTAGGTGTGTGTGTGTGTCTGAAGGTGAGGGCGTGTATGCGTGAGTATGTAGGTGTGTGTGTGTGTGTGTGTCTGAAGGTGAGGGCGTGTATGTGTGAGTATGTAGGTGTGTGTGTGTGTGTCTGTCTGAAGGTGAGGGCGTGTATGTGTGAGTATGTAGGTGTATGTGTGTGTCTGAAGGTGAGGGTGTGTATGCGTGAGTATGTAGGCGTGTGTGTGTGTCTGAAGGTGAGGGCGTGTATGTGTGAGTATGTAGGCGTGTGTGTGTGTCTGAAGGTGAGGGCGTGTATGTGTGAGTATGTAGGTGTGTGTGTGTCTGAAGGTGAGGGCGTGTATGTGTGAGTATGTAGGTGTGTGTGTGTGTGTCTGAAGGTGAGGGCGTGTATGTGTGAGTATGTAGGTGTGTGTGTGTGTCTGAAGGTGAGGGCATGTATGTGAGTATGTAGGTGTGTGTGTGTGTGTCTGAAGGTGAGGGCGTGTATGTGTGAGTATGTAGGTGTGTGTGTGTGTGTCTGAAGGTGAGGGCGTGTATGTGTGAGTATGTAGGTGTGTGTGTGTGTCTGAAGGTGAGGGCGTGTATGTGTGAGTATGTAGGTGTGTGTGTGTCTGAAGGTGAGGGCGGGTATGTGTGAGTATGTAGGTGTGTGTGTGTCTGAAGGTGAGGGCGTGTATGTGTGAGTATGTAGGTGTGTGTGTGTCTGAAGGTGAGGGCGTGTATGTGTGAGTATGTAGGTGTGTGTGTGTCTGAAGGTGAGGGTGTGTATGCGTGAGTATGTAGGCGTGTGTGTGTGTCTGAAGGTGAGGGCGTGTATGTGTGAGTATGTAGGTGTGTGTGTGTCTGAAGGTGAGGGCGTGTATGTGTGAGTATGTAGGCGTGTGTGTGTGTGTGTGTCTGAAGGTGAGGGCGTGTATGTGTGAGTATGTAGGTGTGTGTGTGTGTCTGAAGGTGAGGGCGTGTATGTGTGAGTATGTAGGCGTGTGTGTGTGTGTCTGAAGGTGAGGGCGTGTATGTGTGAGTATGTAGGTGTGTGTGTGTCTGAAGGTGAGGGCGTGTATGTGTGAGTATGTAGGTGTGTGTGTGTGTGTGTGTCTGAAGGTGAGGGCATGTATGTGTGAGTATGTAGGTGTGTGTGTGTGTGTCTGAAGGTGAGGGTGTGTATGCGTGAGTATGTAGGCGTGTGTGTGTGTGTCTGAAGGTGAGGGCGTGTATGTGTGAGTATGTAGGTGTGTGTGTGTGTCTGAAGGTGAGGGTGTGTATGCGTGAGTATGTAGGTGTGTGTGTGTGTGTCTGAAGGTGAGGGCGTGTATGCGTGAGTATGTAGGTGTGTGTGTGTGTGTCTGAAGGTGAGGGCGTGTATGTGTGAGTATGTAGGTGTGTGTGTGTCTGAAGGTGAGGGCGTGTATGTGTGAGTATGTAGGTGTGTGTGTGTGTGTCTGAAGGTGAGGGCGTGTATGTGTGAGTATGTAGGTGTGTGTGTGTGTCTGAAGGTGAGGGTGTGTATGCGTGAGTATGTAGGTGTGTGTGTGTGTGTCTGAAGGTGAGGGCGTGTATGCGTGAGTATGTAGGTGTGTGTGTGTCTGAAGGTGTGGGCGTGTATGTGTGAGTATGTAGGTGTGTGTGTGTGTCTGAAGGTGAGGGTGTGTATGCGTGAGTATGTAGGTGTGTGTGTGTGTGTCTGAAGGTGAGGGCGTGTATGCGTGAGTATGTAGGTGTGTGTGTGTGTGTCTGAAGGTGAGGGCGTGTATGTGTGAGTATGTAGGTGTGTGTGTGTGTCTGAAGGTGAGGGTGTGTATGCGTGAGTATGTAGGTGTGTGTGTGTGTGTCTGAAGGTGAGGGCGTGTATGTGTGAGTATGTAGGTGTGTGTGTGTGTCTGAAGGTGAGGGTGTGTATGCGTGAGTATGTAGGTGTGTGTGTGTGTGTCTGAAGGTGAGGGCGTGTATGTGTGAGTATGTAGGTGTGTGTGTGTGTGTCTGTCTGAAGGTGAGGGCGTGTATGTGTGAGTATGTAGGTGTATGTGTGTGTCTGAAGGTGAGGGTGTGTATGCGTGAGTATGTAGGCGTGTGTGTGTGTCTGAAGGTGAGGGCGTGTATGTGTGAGTATGTAGGTGTGTGTGTGTCTGAAGGTGTGGGCGTGTATGTGTGAGTATGTAGGTGTGTGTGTGTGTCTGAAGGTGAGGGTGTGTATGTGTGAGTATGTAGGTGTGTGTGTGTGTCTGAAGGTGAGGGTGTGTATGCGTGAGTATGTAGGTGTGTGTGTAAGTTCTGGTTGGAGAGAAACATTCTGTTCAGGTCAAGGTGATCTGAGCTACGCTTCTCTTAGATGAGCTAACGGTTCTGTATTGTCTTTGTTCAGTTGGCATGTTACACAGGACAGGGCCTTGGTTTCTGCACCCTGGCCATACAGTGGTTTTAAGAGAATTTATAGTGATATATATACAGTTGAAGTCAGGGCCCGTATTCACAAAACATTTTATCTTACCACTAAGAGTTCTCCCAAATAGCAGTAAAAGTTTCTAGCTAAGAGTTTCCTCTTAAAACCTATTCACAAAGCTGCTGAGACCAACTTTTGGGGAGAAATCTTAAGCTAAGAGAAAGGGCGGGGTTGACCTCGTTGCTATGGATGATGTCATGTTTCATGAGCAAGCTTACTTACTATGCCCACAGTGATTGGCTGATAGGGGATGGGTCTTTGTCAGTGATTTCGTCATAGAAATACTGTAGAAAGAGGTATCATGTTGCCATATTCAAATAAAGATTTTAAAATAAAAATGTAGGCTAAGTGTCACTGATTAAACATGAAACCAAGAATAATATACTGACTAGTCAAGTATATGTTCAGCTAATTGTCTGTAGCCTCTTACATATCTGTGTCTCGTAAACAGTTAGCGGATATGCATATAAGCAGCCTTTTAATTATCTAGAATAACCATGGCTGATAATAAGACGACGTGTGAAGCTACATTGCACTGCAAACAAAAACGAAAACCAAACTGGACGCAAGAACAGGTTTTCCTTCTTGCCCAACTTGTGCATGAAAGGAAGGGCATTATTAAAGGAAAATTTGGAGTTGGGATAACTTCAAAAACCAAAAAAGAAGCGTGGGAAAATATATGTTTGCAAATGAATGCGGCTTTCCCACTTCTGTCTAGAACCACCGATGACTGGGAAAAGCGCTAGTATTCTTTGCAGTCTCAGGCAAGGGCAGACATTGCAGAATTTAAGCGACAAACAACTGCCACAGGTAATAGGACATTAGGCCAATTATTTTCAACTACACTAGACCACAATGTTTTATTCTCTATCATTCAATGTATTTAGCCTATAAAAAAATTAACATACAGTAAATGTATGTATACAAAAATTAACCTCGCTATACATGTCATCACAGATTATATTAACATGTAATCTTTAATTAGAAATATTTATTGCATTTATTAGGAGGAGGTTCAGCACCCAAGGCTTCCTATTGCTTCAGTGGTGTACAGTGTCATTGGACACTCAGACACCAGCATAACGGGGCTGGAGGGGAGCATTTATTGTTTCATGTAATATTCTACTGACAGATGACTGAGATATACCTAGTTCGTCTGTGCTGCATAGCTGCATTTGCCCTGTGGCTAAGTAGCGTAGAGTTGTCAGAACCATGGTCTCTGGTGTTATTGGGTGTTTCTGTTTGTTGGTGAAGTGACTGCATCCCTGACTAGCTCTACGATTATCATAATACCCTCGCGATTAAGGCGATACCTTTTTAAAAGCTCAGTATCATTCAATGCTTCTAAAATGTTGACGCGATTACGAGGCGTATTGCCGGCAGCAGCCATTTTAGGATTGTTTGTGATTTGGTTTTAGGATTTAGGAGTCCTCTTGACTACCCCTAACTTTTCACAGATTTAGGAGCTGGTTTTAGCGCTAAAACGCTTTGTGAAATACTCTTAGAGCAAAAATTTAGGAGTCCTAAAATTAGGACTGACACACCCATTATTTTTAAGAGTTTCTCCTAAATCAGCAAGTTGGGAGCTACTTTTAGCCTTAAGATGTTTTGTGAATACGGGCCCAGAAGTTTACATACACTTAGGCTGAAGTCATTAAAACTAATTTTTAACCACTCCACAGATTTCATGTTAGCAAACTATAGTGTTGGCAAGTCAGTTAGGACATCTACTTTGTGCATGACACAAGTAATTTTTCCAACAATTGGTTACAGACAGATTATTTCACTATATCACAATTCCAGTGGGTCAGAAGTTTACAAACACTAATTTAACTGCCTTTAAATTTTTTAATTTGGTCACATATCTTTTGCATGCCATGACTTCCTGATGTCTGTGGCCCAACAACATCAAAAGACTCTTGATATCTTATTTTCTGGTACTCTTACAAGCGATACCATAAAGTCTCTGCATTTGAATGGATGTCTATGGGAATTGAGGGGTGGGACTAGATTTAGCTGTAAATTACACTGGAACAGTATGGATACACATGGTTGGCTAAATGGCCCCAAGTCATGAAGGGTCTGTCGTATCAAACAAGCCTTAAATCATCACTCTGCTGCCAGAAATACAGTAGATATGGATGGGTCACTTGAAGGGTTTCTTCTCCTGACTTATTTTTCCATAGAGTTCAATTGGAAAATTTGTCAGGAGAAACAACCCTTAAAGTGATCCATCCATATCTACTGCATATCCGGCAGCAGAGTGATGGTTTGAGGCTTGTTTGATACCTCAGACCCTTGGTGACTTACAGCCATTTTACCAATCATGTATTCCATACTGCTCTAGCATAATTTACAGGTAAATCTAGTCCCACCCCCCATTTCCCATAGAGATCCATTCAAATGCAGAGATGTTATAGTATCGCTTGGAAGAGTACCAGAAAATAAGATATCAAGAGTCTTTTGATGTTGTTGGGCCACAGACATCAGGAAGTCATGGCATGCAAAGGATATGCGACCAAATATTAAAATTTAAAGGCACAGTCAAATTAGTGTATGTAAACTTCTGACCCACTGGAATTGTGATATAGTGAATTAAAAGTGAAATAATCTGTCTAAACAATTGTTGGAAAAATTACTTGTGTCATGCAGAAAGGAGATTTCCTAACTGACTTGCCAACACTATAGTTTGCTAACATGAAATCTGTGGAGTGGTAAAAATTAGTTTTAATGACTTCAACCTAAGTGTATGTAAACTTCTGAGTTCAACTGTATATAGTGGTATATAGCATATCGTATATAATCAAATATAGTGGTTATATATTATTTTAGGCCTCATCATTATCCTCACTGCTCGGTCCCCTAATAATAATTTTAAAAAACTTTATGTAGACCGGTTACCCCTGCTCCAAAAGGAGTCCCCCAGTGCATGATAAACCTGTACCACTCTTTCCTATCAAGATAACAGCCACATGTCTTGATCTGGGTTAGGAAAAGATGTCACTCTTCAGCATTTCTGTCACGTCAGATTTTTTCCAGTACTTGTGAAAAACTGGCTAACTACACGTCACGTTATCCCCCCACTCCCCACCACTGCAGTCAAAACCACAACCACATTGGCCTTCTGGCTTTACTAAGACATGCATTAACATTCTCTGTTTGATTCAGATAAAAATACTTCAGATATCAAAAATGGTACAAAGAGAGCACTGATGTGGTAATTTGTGGTGAAAATTTGGCAAGTTGGCATAGTATGATAAACAATGTTGATCTAAACTAGATCACAATCTTTGTGTGACAGCTTTGGTGGCCAGGTCTCTCACTACTTTTGCAGGTTTCAGAAGATGTGCAGCTGGACATTGCTAGAGGCAATAGATACAGTATGTTTTAAAACCCCAGTACATTGCCTGATAGAAAGAAAAGCTACCAGCAGAAATTAAATGGTAGACTACTAAAATGGTAGTCTAACAAAGCATAAAAATCATGTGAAGACATGATTTCACCAGAGTTTCACCATATCTCAGTCACATTACATGCTGGTCATTTTATTTGGGCGGAATTTAAGGATTCATCTGAAATCGTCCCCTTCAGATAATTATTTATATCTACCCCATAAATAGAAAGGAAAAATTAAAGGAAAAGTAGCTGAGTTGACTGTGGGCTGGCGGTGCACAGTAATAGCTCAGACTTGGTTGTGGATGTCACAATGAGAAAAAAATTGGGGTGGGGAGATTTGCAGTAGTGTCTCACATATATGATGGTGTGGTGATATCAAGCGTGTGAAAAAAATTCTCTGCCATTACGTTAAGCCACATTTTGTCCTACCATGCAAAACATTTATGACAAAGGTAGTCCATGATAAATGGAAATTTTTAACATTTAACTATACATAAGGAACACACCACAGAATAGTACCACCTGATCTGACAGCAGAATTTCATTAATTAATAGATTTTATGTATTTATTTATTTAAGAGGGACAATGCACATTAATCAACATTTCAGTTTCCACATCAATGTAAATGTGTCGGAGTTAGCCAATGAGATAATTTTCATCCGTAGTCCCTGGGCAGGTTAAAACAAATAACTGACCTAATGTCATCGATACAAATACTACAAAACCATAGAACACATACAGTGAGCACTATAATTCATTGGACAGTGACACATTTGTTGTTATTTTGGTTCTGTACTCTAGCACTTTCAGTTTGGAAGGATACAATGACAATGAGGTTGAAGTGCAGACTGTCAGCTTTAATTTGAGGGTATTTTCATCCATATCGGATGAGCCATTTACAAATTATAGAACCTTTCGTACATAGTCCCCCCCCATTTTCGGGCATAAAAAATATTGGACAGTTTAACATAATGTAGAATAAAGTAATCATTTTTTATATTTGGTCACGTATCCTTTGCAGGCCATGACTTCCTGATGTCTGTGACCCAACAATATCAAAAGAATCTTAATATCTTTTTTTTATGCTACTCTTACAAGCAATACTATAACTTCTGCATTTGAATGGATCTCTATGGGAATTGGGGGGTGGGGCTAGATTTAGCTGTAAATTACACTGGAACAGTATGGAACACATGGTTGGCTAAATAGCTCTAAGTCATCAAGGGTTTGACGTATCAAACTTATTTTTCCATAGAGTTCAATAGGAAAATTTGTAAGGAGAAACAACCCTTAAAGCAGTGGTTCCCAAACTCGGTCCTCGGGGACCGCTGTCTATGCTGGTTTTCGTTCCAATCACAATTGCAATCCCAAAATTCTAACAAGCTGTTAATTTTTCTTAACTAGGTGCTTTTCATGTTTAGAGGGATTATTTACCCACTTAAGCCACATCATGTCAGAGATAGCTATGCATACCATAAAGAATAAAATTCCCATGTTCCTACTGTGCTTATTGGGCTATATTGCAAATAGGTAACTTTTTTTTTTTAAACAAAAAAATTTAAGACTGGGGAGAATCAATAGGCTCCTAATTAGGTAGTTGAACACGTGTGTTTTTCAGTTCCCTCACCATTTTTTTTGCCCCCCTGTTTTGTAATTATTTGCAATATAGCTCAATGAGAATATTGGACTTTAATTATTCATGACATGCATAGCTATTGCTAACATAATGTGGCTTAAAAGGGTAAAGAATTCCTCTAAATATGACAAACCCTAATTAAGAACAATTAACAGCTTCTTAAAATTCCAGAATTGCAATTGTGGTTGGAACGAAAACCAGTATACACAGTGGTCCCCCAGGACCGAGTTTGAGAAACACTGCCTTAAAGTGATCCATCCATATCTACTGCATATCCGGCAGCAGAGTGATGGTTTGAGGCTTGTTTGATACCTCAGACCCTTGGTTACTTACAGCCATTTTACCAATCATGTATTCCATACTGCTCTAGCATAATTTACAGGTAAATTTGGTCCCACCCCCCATTTCCCATAGAGATCCATTCAAATGCAGAGATGTTATAGTATCGCTTGTAAGTGTACCAGAAAATAAGATATCAAGAGCCTTTTGATGTTGTTGGGTCACAGACATCAAGAATTCATGGCATGCAAAGGATATGCGACCAAATATAAAAAAAATATTACTTTATTCTATATATAAATGCAGGGGTGCCAATAATTGTGGCACACGTGATTTTGTTAAAAATAATTATTTCTTGAGGGATTTTTTTTCTCATAATAAATTTACTTCAATTAAAGGTTGGATTTTTTTCATTTTTTCAGTATGACATTAAGCTAATTCAGCAAACGGTGAATTTGCTATAACCCTTTTTGCTCATCTTTACCGGGGTTGCCAATAATAGTGGAGGGCACCGTACATCCCACCCTCACCTGTACAGATCTATTTAACAGAAAATCCCTAATCCAGTTTTATACCCTGCCCCCCACTCCTAGAGCATCCAGCTTGATAAGTAACCCTTCCTTCCACAACATGTCATAGGCTTTTTTCCACGTCGAAAAACACAGCTGCCACCACCTCTTTACTTACCTGTGCTTTCCTCACCTCAGACTCCAGGCAAAGTACGGGGTCCATTGTTCCCCTCCCCTTCCTAAACCCACTCTGGTATGGAGACAGCAAGCCCCTCTTCTCCAAGTAAAATGACAGCCTCTCTGTAGTCATTCTTTGCATGAGTTTACATAAATTAGATGTCAAAGCTTTCGGCCTATAGCTCATCGGCTGAGAAGGATCCTTGCCTGGTTTACATATTGGCACCACTACGGCTACCTTCCAGCTGGCCGGCAATCTCCCCTCTTTCCATACCCTATTGATGAGCTACAGTACCACTCGTAATGAAGAATCACTAAGATGTGCCAGCATTGTGTAGCATATTTCATCCCTCCCAGGCGACGTATTCCCAGCTCTACTAATAGCCCTCCTCATTTCGTCCAGGGTAAATAAGCTATCCTGTGTATCCCCTTGAACTCGTCTCTGTTTTATTACCTGAGCGTGATCTTTCCTGACTTGCTCCCTACCCTGCCTACCTTCCTCAGACAAAGGATCAGAGTAGTGATGGGCAAAACAGTTCACTTCAGTGACACGAATCACTAGAATCAGTTCATTAAAAAGATTCGTTCAAAAGATTCGTTCACCTAATCGTTCAGTGCTTGGGCGCAGCTCCGACTGCGTACTGCGTAGTCCGACTCACTCAGTGAACTGACGGCCGAACAGTTCATGCGGAAGTGCTGTCGCTTTGACAAATGCGCCAAACTCCGTTTACAAATCTTGATATTTTAAAAGTTTCCTCGTTGAATATCAATATTGGAGGTGAACGCTGGTTTTCAATGACTTTTAAGTCTTAACTTGCTGGGCCTGATTCTGCCAGTTTGAGCCGCTGATTATCACTCAGGATCACGTCACGTTAACTCACTGTGTCTAGTAGCTTCAGTGAACGGATCACTGAACTTGCACCGTTACGGCACAGTTCGTTCACTCAGTGAACTGACGGCCGAACAGTTCATGCGGAAGTGCTGTCGCTTTGACAAATGCGCCAAACTCCGTTTACAAATCTTGATATTTTAAAAGTTTCCTCGTTGAATATCAATATTGGAGGTGAACGCTGGTTTTCAATGACTTTTAAGTCTTAACTTGCTGGGCCTGATTCTGGCAGTTTGAGCCGCTGATTATCACTCAGGATCACGTCACGTCACGTCACGCAGTGAACGAATCAGTCCACTCTGCACGCTCGCTGCCTCGCTCGGCGCCCGCCCGCCCGTGAATTTTTTTTATAATTTTTTTTTTTAATATAAACTTTATTTCGAACAATTTAGGAAACAAATTAGAAAAAACTTTCTAGTATACAACACGCAAACACGGTACTCATTTCGGCTATACAATACTTAGAACAATACGTCCGAAATGGAATAGGAAGAAGCAAATGCGAATGATTCGTTCAGCACAGCAGAACTGGTTCGCAAGGGACGAATCACGTTCGCTCGCGGCAGTCCCTCCCCCTCCCTGCACGGTGCACGCTCGCTGCTGATCAGATCCGTTCGTGAACTGAACTGAACTGAACTGAGAAATGAACGGATCTTTTCAGTAAGTGATTCAGTTCAGTTCGTTCACCCAAAAGATTCGTTCTTTTGAACGAATCGTTCGCGAACGACACAACACTAGATCAGAGCTGTGGACTTAGACGAAGGACTCAGGTAGCATTGTAGCTTTCTCTACATCACTGACCGCTATTGCTTCCCCCCTTTTTCAAGACTGGCATCCTCCAATCCTTCCTCACTCAACTCATCTTCTTCACCATCCCCCAAACTTCTCCCCTCCCCAGTGTGCCACAGAACTGCCCCCAATACACCCTCTTAGCAGTACGTATTGTTGTCCTGACTTCTGCCAGAGCCTGCTTATACTGACTGAGTACACTGGAAGCTGTCCTGAACCTGGAATTTTAAACCGATGCACTCTTCACTGCAATAGTAGGCTAACTTACAGTCAGCAAACAAAAGAGAAAAGGACGATAGCTATATTTTTTGTAACATACCATGGTTATTTGCGGACCAGCTGTGTAATCGGACTTCTCGGTTGTTTCAAGATGTTTTTATTCAAAATCTTACCAATGCTGCTAGCCATCATCGTTAGCTCCATACGCCTCTCAGCGCTGCTTTAATTTTTATGATCCTTGGGGGAACTAACCTAATCGATGTAGCCTACATTCCGCTTTAGAACATTAATCAGAGTGTTGCATACTGTTCGCATTGCAGCCTGCTTGTCCGTAGCTGATTTATTGCCATTCACGCCTGCTAATTCATAAAGACTAATATTTGTGATATTATGATTGCATAGTTAACTTTTATTACAACCCCGGCTCGAAGGGACCCCAGCACAATCAATTTAAAACACAAACAACTTAGTGTTTTTCTCAAAATCTAATCTTAAACAAAATGGAAACTGAACCAACAAAGGGGGAAATTGAGCCAAGAAAAGGGAATCCAAACCAACACAGGGAAAATAAAAAAATTTAAAAAACAACCTCGAGCTAGAGAACACCACCAATATATATTCACTTGGAAATCCAGCACAGGTGTCTGCAATTTCCAATCAAGCCAGGTGAACAGAGTGAAACTCGTTAGCACGCAAAAGATTTAAAGGGCCACACTCACGAGCCAGCATAGGGACGTAACACTTTATACTGCTGCTGGTAATTGATGTGATCTGTGTTTGGTGCATGCACACTAGAGTTCTCAGTTTCAACCTGAGCCCGACAGGGCCCGAAAAAGCCCGTCGGGTAGGGCCGGGTTCGAGCCGACAATTTATGCTAATTGTTTTTTTTTCGGGTTTGGTCGGTCTCGGGCTCAGTATTGTATGTGATGATCTCGGGCGAGCCGGGCTCGGGCTTCAACTCACTCGGGTCGGTTCGGTTCGGGTTTGAATTTTCAGGCCCGTTGAGAACTCTAATGCACACTGGAAATACTGACTGCCGTATTTCACGTTGCATCTTTCAGGCTATAGCTACGATATGTTTGTATTCTGCAAGGTATTTTATGCAACAGAACCGGAAGCTAAAGCTATCCTGTGGCTCATAGGGCTAGCTTCAGTGCTTTCAGTAGCCTACTCGTGAGTTTGGTTTCTGGTCATCCTTGCTTAACAAATAAATAAAATTTATTAAATAAATAAATACATAAAATTTAATTTGGGTATGAAGTCAGTTATGTGCTCTGCTCGCCACTGCAATACCAAAAAGCGTCAGAAAAATCTTTTTTATTTATTTATTTGTTTTTGATTTCCCCCTGTTTTCACCCAATTTAGTGGCCAATTGTACCCCTGTGTAGCAACCGCTTGAGAATTTGCCGCTACACAACCCCGTCAGCCGGTAGTAGGAAGGAGGGTGCCACGTCCTCTTCAGGGCGCGACTCCTCCAAGCTCCTGACCGTGGTTCCAGGGCCGCTTGTACACACCGATTCTCCCCACTGTGTCCCTCCCCCCAATTGCCGATCCCTCAAGGCACCGGCTATACTCGAATCTGGCAGGACCAGGGCTTGAACCCCTGATTCTCTGTGTGCAATTGCACCTACTCAAAGTTGGCACTTTTATCACTGCGCCACCGCAGTCCTGAATACTGGAAGTCTCTTGGAAGGGTTCTGTCTCTGCACCTCATACCCTTTCTACAGGAGTCCCACAGGGATCTTTACTGGGTCCTCTGCTGTTCTCCATTTATACTAAGTATCTTGGTACAGTCATTAATTCACATGGCTTCTCGTACCAATACTCAACTCTTCCTTTCTTTCCCTCCCTCTACCCCACAGGTTAAGGAGAGGATATCTGCTTGCCTGGCTGACATCTCTGAGTGGATGGCTAGCCATCACCTGAAGCTCAACCTTGACAAGACAGAGCTGCTCTTCATGCCATACAAGACCTCCCCACTACAAGACCTCTCCATCACTGTTGATGATACCATGATGGCTGCCTTCTAGGGATGGATATTGTTAGGATTTTATCGATACAGATACCGGTACTGCTTCTCAATACCAATACTTATCGATATTCTTATCGATACTACTCTCCATAATTTTGTTTAAAAAAAGAGATGTTGTGAGAAGAATTGAGTTATTTTAGTATTACTTTTAGCAGAAATAACAACAGTTATTTTGATAAAATGAAAGGAAATAGTTTCCTCGTAGTTTCCTGAGAGTATATAATTAGGGGACCAATTGCTATAAATAAATGTCTGGTAGTGTGTTTTGTTGCTGCTTCCCTACAAATACAATAAACTTAAATGAACAAGATTATAGTTTACCAGAACAATAGTTATAATAGATTATAGAACAATAGTTCTTGAGCTTCTCAGAAGCTAACAGAATAATAGTTATAAATAATAAATAATACAGGGGTGGTGAATGAGTTGGGCTTGGGTTTTTGTCTTGAATGGCTATCCCCTGAAGGAGCGGGGGCTGCCGCTTGACAGACGTTAGCTATAGGATGAGGAACATGTTTCAAAAGCTTTTAAAACTAATGCTGACATTGCTAGATTACCAGCATTATTATAACATGGTAACAGCGCTGGACAACGATGTATTGCTCCACAGAGAATACCTTATTGCTCCAACCTGTTTGTAGTGTACAGGGAATAATTTCCCGAAAAGCTATTGAGTGTTTTAGCTCTGGGTTTATGTAATGCGGGCGAATAGTCTAGGTAACGTTAGACTGCAGATTCACTGTCTACACTACTTTTCAGTGAGTTTTCAGGAAAGATATTCCATGTACATCATGAACAGGTAACATAGAATGCTTTGGCGCAACAAAACTTGAATACTGTCGTTGTTCCAGTTCATTTAACATACAATACATTGTTGTTACATATGTGGCTGGCTATCAAGTACATGCTGACGATGTTATTTTCCAAAGTTAATAACTATGGACTTGTTTTATCTTATAACGAATGTTACCTTGACTTGATGAGGTCCAGACAGTCACATTATTTTGGGGAATCGCATCAGCTTTGCAGCCGGATCAAGGGCTGCACTTAAGGGAATGGCGCAGCGGCCGCTTTGCTCAAGCAGTCAAATACACTGCACTGCTTCATATTCATGGCATGTTGCATTTGTAAGTCTTTCAGTATTGCTAGTATTACTCCCCTTACACGCAACAGCTTTTTTTAAAAATATACATACATTCGCTTTGGTAAAGTGGGCCCACACTTTTGAACGTCTTAACCTGTCTGCCATCCATTACTGGAGTGCACAGAACGTAAACGGACAACGTTGAATGTAATCGCCTGACGCGTGCAACTCCTCATCATTAGAAAAAACAATAAACTTGTCATCATTAGGACCCGAGTAGAAACATAAAATTTACGGCAGGTAATTTGGAAATGCCTGCCAGCTATGTTAGAATGAATTAAAGTGAATTACGTTCAAATATCGATAGCAGCACCATTTGTCCAGGAGCTTATCAGTATTTCGGTCCTGACCAATCAGGAACCGGTACCAGTTTAATACCGGTTCTCGATACCCATCCCTACTGCCTCCTGCTCTGCAAGGAATCTGGGGGTGGTCCTGGATGACTAGCTGTACTTCAAAGAGCACATCAGGGCAACAGCACAGTCCTGCAGGTTCCTCCTGTACAACATCAGGAGGATTCGACCGTACCTGACCACCTACTCCACCTAGCTTCTCGTCCAGACAAAATAGAGCTCAATGAAAGAAACTGTTTTTGCTATCATAATTATTATTATTACTCAGTAGTGTACACTGACAGCTGGTATTACAGATATGATGGAAACGTATTGGTCAGGGAATACTGGAAGTATGAGGAGTGGGAGTACCCAAATGAGGGAAAATAGTAATGTTTGCAATACCTATACATGTAATAAAAGTAGAAATATTTACCAAATTAATATTCTAGTTTTAAAAATATTCCATAGCAGTATTTTCAGTATGGGGTTTTCAAATGGCATCACTGAAACAAGGCAAGTTCTGGACATGAAAACATAAAATACAAGTAGTAAGTACAGGCCATTTACTTTCTAAAATATCCTTACTTAGTTTTTCTATTTTTATTTTTTTGCAGGAAACATTATTAAAAATAAAATAAAATGTAATGTGTCCATTACTGTTCAAACGCTTGTGATGTTGAGGTAGTTTTTTCAGTGGGTATATGTTATTCAAGTAAGTCTCCAGCAGATGCCACTGTGTTGTAAGGAATGGCAATGTTTACACTTGTCCCTCAACAGATTTGGAAACTACCGGTTTTCTTTCAAATACTAGATCAGTAGTGATTCTATAATACTTATGCTTGTTTCCAGAGAAGGGGACAAACCATTAAATACATTACTGTGAAAAATGAGTAACCAACACATAGTATTATGTGTTATGTTTCATAAACTGTATTAATAACACAATATTTTCCTCAGTGTTCCTTGTTTTGGTTCCTGCTAGAGACTATTTTGAAGTTTAACTTGAAGTTTACCTTGAAAAATAGCCTTGAAAATAAAGAACATTTAAAGAGAACCCAGAATTTAGCATAGACCAATGCAAAGTTGCACAATTTAAGAATTGAGAATTTAAATTTTGTACAGCATTAAATGTGCTAAACCTGAACATGGTGTGCGTCTTAGTTGACTCAAATTTATCTTGATCTAGGCACTGTGCCAAAGTGGTAAAAAAAAATGCGAACAGAAACAGGTCTCCAGATTATGCGATTAAACCTTGTATAAATCAGAAGTTATATTAATGTTACACAATGCCTTGCATAACAGACCAAATAAAAATACATAATGAGTGCTCACTTCAGGGCACCCCAATATAGAAAGTATATTTACACTCTGTAAAGGAGAGAGTGCAGAGGAGAGCAAGATGAGTGGTTCCAGATATGTAACTCAGTAGTTATAAAAAAGTGAACTTGACTAATGCACAGTGAACACCATAATCCATTGGACATTTGTTATTTTGGTTCTGTACTCTAGCACTTTGAGTTTGAAAGGATACAATGATGATGAGGTTGAAGTGCAGACTGTCAGCTTTAATTTGAGGATATTTTCATCCATATCGGATGAGCCGTTTAGAAATTTTTGTCCCCCCCATTTACAAGCCCACTTATAACACATAATTTCTTATGGCAAAGTTGATGCTGCTTTATAGGCTATACATATCTGGAGGAATGTTTGGTTAATTGCTTTATTCTAATGGCACACATTTCTAACAGCAAATAATTAAAATGGTTAAGCATTCTAATGGCAATCAATCCGGCAAAGTCGACACCAATAGCTCGCTTCTGAAAGTAAAGCCATACAGCGCAGCACAGCCTGGCCTCACATATAACAAGGTTCACATAAAATTTTAATAACTAGGCTGATCCAGAAATGCAATAGTATTGCATTTCGTCACATTGTCTCTCAGACAAGTGGGATATCGGCCCAGTTGTATAGTGGGTGCTCCACTAGACACATAACATAGCCGGGAAAGACTACTGTCTCAAGAAGGTTTTGGGGGAGGTCTGCTGCCTATTTCTGATTAGCCCATATTAGTTTTAACATGCATGTATTGCTTGGAAAAGCCCCGAAATTAGCAACTCGCCATACGCTTGGCTGCGATTTTCACCGTAAATGTTAAGGTTCCGGATAGGGACTGGACTCAAATGCACGACTCTCAGAGAGAAATACAATAATGCTCGCAGGGAGTGTTTATTACTTCGCCAAAAACTCCGGAAGTATAGGGAGAATGGGAAGGGGGCTGAATCCTGGGTTGGGCGAGAACGGAGGGCAGAGCGGGAGTGGGGAGCTGGCATGGGGCTGGACAGTGGCTGAATCCTGGGTTGGCGTAGCAGAGGGAGAGTGGGATGCGGGAGACAGGGAGGCATAGCATGGAACAGGCAGGAAGCTGCAGGCTGGCGGGTATAAGCAGAATATCAGACAAGGCGTTAATTTCAGCAAGACAAAACGAGACTGAGAAGCGTCAGTTCAGCAAGACAAAACAAGACTGTGACTTAGTTTCAAAACTAGACAAGACCAGAGTAACAAAGTACAAGACATAACGAACTGGCATCAGACAAAGAACAACGGGAGAATATATAGTGAAGTCAATGAGCTAATGAGTGATTGCAGTGTGAGAATGTATGCGAGAGTGATTGAGCAGAGACAAAGGAATGCAAATGGGGAAAGTGATATGTGATAGGCAGAGCAATAGTGAGGGTGAAATGGGTGAAACAAGAAGGGAAACCACGCCCAGCCTGCACGACATGGAAGACAGACAGGGAAACGTAAAAACAAGACGAGAGAGGTGAGGAAAAGGGGAAAACACTGAGCACAAACAGGGATGGAGACTGAGAGGGAACGGAGAGTGTAACAATAAACCTGGTTTGAGCAGGTGTAGGCGCAGGCGCGAATCGCAGTCTAATCTGACCGCAAAATTGCAAACAGGTCCACCAAAATTGTACTGCGCTCCTACGATCTGAACTGACACACCCCACACACTTTGCTGCATGGCGTGTCAAACGGGCTCAGGCATGAGAAAATCCATGACAACATTTCCACTTTGCCAGTGCAACGGCTCGTCATACACTATGTGCCAGCCCGAAAATAGAGCTCAATGAAAGAAACTGTTTTTGCTTATAACTCAGTAGTTATAAAAAAGTGAACTTGACTAATGCACAGTGAACACCATAATTCATTGGACATTTGTTATTTTGGTTCTGTACTCTAGCACTTTGAGTTTGAAAGGATACAATGACTATGAGGTTGAAGTGCAGACTGTCAGCTTTAATTTGAGGATATTTTCATCCATATCGGATGAGCCATTTAGAAATTTTTGTCCCCCCCCCCCCCCATTTACAAGCCCACTTGACGCCACTGTAGTCTTTCAAAAACAAGGAAGTGGTAGAGGTGTACGTCATTTTTAAGTATACCTCTACCAAATTTGTAACTTTAGCTGTCAGTATTTCCTTTCACATATTGTTTTGGCCAGCGACAAAGAGATAATTAATTAGTTGTGCCTTGATCTGTTAAATAAGGTTAATGTTGTTTTTCAGTGGAACTACCCTTTACCTTTTACCATTTAGAGGTTAGATTAGCTTCTGTTCACTTAATTGTAAAAGGCATTTTGACCAGGGGTGCCCAAATATTTTTACCCCACTTACATATCGAGGAGGAAAATGCCTGTCACATTCATAGGAACATTCTCTGATAGTATCAATACTATGGTATCTTCTTCTGATCCACTCCCAAATCCATGTAAGCAAGGCGAGGATTATCTCTAGCCACGCTGATAAATTGGCCAAATTAGTAAAATCTGGCGAAATTAACAGGAAAACAACAATTACGCCTCGACAAGCGAATGTACATTCTTGCGTTTTCTGTAGTTGTTTGTGTAAAACTGAACTAATGAAACTAAAAATACTGTTAACGCTGGCTGTAATTTATTGTTGAAAACATCCATTAAGATATTGCAAACACCATTGTTAAGGTTGTAATGTCCTCTATTGGATAAAAGAGTTCTTTTCAAACTCAAAGTGCTAGAGTACAGAACCAAAATAACAAAAAATGTCCAATGAATTATGGTGCTCACTATATAAAAATTAATCCAGAAAATCAATGAATGAGTCTAACGGGACCACAGGCCCTCCTTCCTTACGTAAATAGACTTATTGGCAATTTGTCAGATACATAAGACAATTGAATTTTCCAATATATAAACAAATATAAATATCTATTGTAAATCAAAGCAATACTGCATTTTGCAGTGTACTTGGGATATATGGCCAAAATCTGTTTTGACAGATATTTACGCTCTGTAAAAAACAGAGGAGAACAAGATGACTGGTTCCAGATATCTAACTCAGTAGTTATAAAAAAGTGAACTTGACTAATGTTTCATGTACAGTAAATAGACGTATTGTGTAATGGGGTGTGACGTGTGAGGTGGGAGGAGCCAAACGCAGCAAGGGGATTCTTTAAGCCCTAAGGCCACTAAGGCGGGAAACCCCGCAGTTAAGGGAGGAGAGAAGACAGGGAACACACGTACCAAAACTACTGACTGGCTCACTGTCACACACTAAAGAGTAGAAGCGCAAACACCAAGTTTTCAGCAAGAAAACCAAACAAGATCAATGGAACAGAGCACAAGGCTCCCATACTTCTACGAGCAAAGTGACAGAAGAAAGCGCCAGAAATAACAAACGCCCTGTCTCGGAAACGAGATGCATAAGAACAGGCGAGTAGCATAAAAGGTACACATAAAACACACACAGCCAACAAACACTGAAAACGAATACGAATTAGTATACCAAGAGGCGAAAGGAACGTTCCAAGGCTACTCTCGAAGACTCGCAGTCAAACGCAAACATGTCCACAGCATCGCCCAAGCTCCAAATAAGGAGAGACACACCCGGAGAACGAACAGAACTACAGTTCCGAACAAAATCGTCCCACAGGTGAAAAGGACGAACAGGACAGCAGCACCGGACATCACCGGCTAAAAGACCAACACGAGTTTGATAGAGAATAAAAGCCGTGCCTCTTGGTAAAGAGGAATGTAACGAGAAGGCGAAGGAACAGAGATAACGTTCCGTGGCTACTTCCATAAGACTCGCAGTCAAACGCAAACATGTCCATAGCATCGTCCAAGCTCCATATAAGGAGGGACACACCCGGAGAACGAACAGAACTACAGTTCCGAACAAAATCGTCCCGCAGGTGAAAAGGACGAACAGGACAGCTGCACCAGACATTACCGGCTAAAAGACTAACATGAGTTAAATAGAAAATAAATGCCGTGCCTCTTGATAAAGAGGAATGTAACGAGGCAAAGGAACAGAGATAACGTTCCATGGCTAGTTTCATAGGCTCGAAGTCAAATGCAGAAAACATAAAGGGGTAAACGCCCGATCTCACAGGAGAGAGAAACATTTTACAGGCGAGCCGACGGAGCACCGTCGTCCCATAACTTTATTATCAAACATGACTAACGCAAGCTTAATTGAAAACAAACGCCCTAGCCTCTCAGTAAAGGAATATGTAACGAGGCGATAATATATAAGGAGAGACTCACCCGGAGAACAAACAGAACTACAGTTCCGAACAAAATCGTCCCACAGGTAAAAAGGGCGAACAGGACAGCTGCAACAAAAGACCAACGCAACCTTAATAGAAAATAGCACGCACTGCTTCTTAGTAGCGGGAAATGTAACGAGGCGGAGGAACAGAGATAACGTTCCATGGTTACTTTCATAAACGCGCAATCAAACACAAACATGTCCACAGCATCGTCCAAGCTCCATATAAGGAGGGACACACCCGGAGAATGAACAGAACTACAGTTCCGAATAAAATCGTCCCGCAGGTGAAAAGGACGAAACAGAACAGCTGTAACAAAAGACCAACGCAAACTTAATAGAAAATAACCAACCTGCCTCTAAGAATAATTCAAACCCTAAAGTCAGTATGATAAAAACGCCCTGTCTCTTAGTAAAGGGCAATTCAATTCAATTCAATTCAATTTTATTTGTATAGCGCTTTTTACAGAGAACTGTCACAAAGACGCTGCACAGGGAAACGGATCTAGGCAAAACGAAAAACAAAGGACAGACCAGAAAGGGGAGACTGAAATGAGCACACAAAACAGGAATTCAACCTGAAAGCTCAAAGCACAAAAGCAAGTACCGCAAAACTCCAATAAAAGCACAACGGAGCAAAACGGTCTCCTTAAAAACCTAGATATAATCATACGAGTAAACTTTAAAAGGGCAAAATAAACCGCACACAAAACAGCACAAATAATGCCAGAAAATACACCACAGAACAAACAATAAAACAATCAACAATCAATATCGAAGTCCAGAACGAAAGGAACATGGGCTTAAATAGCTCACCGGAATTGCATGCCCAGCTGTGAACGCTGATTGAACTTACTCCATGAAAAGAAGGGACGGAGCCAAAACTCCACCAACGGAGCAGTGCCCACGTGTGGCAACCGAGGAATGCGACCGCAAGGGAAAAAAGGGTCATAAACCATGACATATTGGCAATTTGTCAGATACATAAGACAATTTTCCAAATATATAAACAAATATAAATATCTATTGAAAATCAAAGCAATACTGCATTTTGCAGTGTACTTGGGATATATGGCCAAAATCTGTTTTGATGGTCTTGTTCATTGTTTCGTGAACATGGAATCTTGTTTTAAAAATATTGTGATGTATAGAAGCATATCCACGCCAAAATTCGAATAAAAATGTGAGTCGGCGATTGCATTTAGTTTACATTCGATGTGTGCAAAAACCATGATATAATTCAAATGAAAATGCAAAAGGCCACTTTGCAAGTTAATGTACATACTTTATCTGACAATTTGAAAATGTTAATGCAAATCCATTAAACATAAAATTTTTCTCACCCTCGATGACACACCCCTGCCATAATTTAGATGAAAATGAAAAACCACATTTGCATTAGCAGTTTATTATTGTAATCACATTATAAATAGGTAATGATAATTCAATTCACCATTTAACATACCGTTTTAATGCTTTTGCGGCACAGGAGTGACATAATGCAAATGCAATGGCATTGCATCCGTTTACATTATCATTTCCGCGTGGTCACGCAAAAACCCTGCCAAAACTCCAAACTGAAATGCAAAATATTGTCTGATTTCGGTTGTCAGGCAGTTACCAGACTAGATACCTATATTTCCTAGTTCACTGTGTTTGGGCATTATAGGCTAAATGATAAGAATTAAAAAGGAAACAAGGTAGCCTAAAAGTTACAAAGAGCATGGCTGTAAGTCATCAAGGGTCTGAGGTATCAAACTAGCTTCAAACCATCACTCTGCTGCCAGAAATAGAGTAGATATGGATGGATAACTTGATAACTTCTCCTGACTTAGTTCAATAGGAAATTTTTTTAAATATTTGGTCGCATATCCTTTGCATGCCATGACGTCCTGATGTCTGTGACCCAACAACATCAAAAGACTCTTGATATCTTATTTTCTACTCCTACAAGCGATACTATAATGCCTCTGCATTTGAATGGATCTCTATGGGAATTGGGGGGTGGGACTAGATTTAGCTGTAAATTATACTGGAACAGTATGGAACACATGGTTGGCTAAATGGCTCTAAGTCATCAAGGGTCTGACGTATCAAACAAGCCTTAAAACATCACTCTGCTGCCAGAAATACAGTAGATATGGATGGATAACTTGAAGGGTTTCTTCAGGATATGCGACCAAATATTAAAAATGATTACTTTATTCTACATTATGTTAAACCTTCCAATATTTTTGATGCCCAAAAAATAGGTTCTATAATTTCTAAATGGTTCATCCGATATGGATGAAAATACCCTCAAATTAAAACTGAAAGTCTAAACTTTATCCTCATAGTCACTGTTCCATTTCAAATCCAATGTTCTGGAATACAGAGCCAAAACAACAAAAATTGTGTCACTGCCCTCAGACTTTTGGTCCCCACTGTATATATAGCCTATAATAATAATCCATGTCAGTATTGGCACAGTGACATTATGCTCAGTCTTTGTAGAACAGAATAATTTCCATTTAAATAGGTCTACCACTCAGACAAAATTAGAGACTAGCACTTATTTTATTGATAGCCTGCTACATCTCAACTTTGCTTGTCTGTTTACTGTTTTGTGCTCATTGGGAAATTGGTAAATATATATGGAAGTAAATAAGTAAATAGGGAAATTAATTGGGAAATATATATGGAAATAAATAAATGAATATATTAGAAAAAATATTTGAAAATAAATGTAATAACTTTAATTAATTGCACATACATTTACATTTCTATATTCATTCCCAGATTTATTTATTTATTTCCAAATTATTTTATTTATAAATTTTTATATTTCCACATTTATTTATTTGCTTTTAATTATTTATTTATCATTGTGGCACTCTCTGTGTTCCATAGAATACATGTGCCTTGACTGTAGTCAACAATTTATTTAGTTATTTGCCGGATGCATTCAATGAACCTAGGATAAAACGTGACATAATGCATAGGCTACATACGGCAATTTTAAATATTGTTTTGAAAGGACCAGAATAAACGTTAAGCATTGAAGGTTGTGTTTTCAATGCAATAACAAACAAAAACGTCAGATATTGTATCTGTATACTATTATGCTTAGACACTTAACTAGGATATAATCTTTTTGTAAAATGTTTTTTTGACTGTGGTCGATTTTTTTCGGGCACCCCCTGGTAAAATAAAAAACAGCACAACATCGGGACCACAGTCAAAAAGTAATCTGCTAGGAAGTAATAGTTCTGCTTACTTTTCGTTAGGCTCCTGAATGATAAACATACAATTAAAAGTTAAAACCTTATTGTTGTAGTTAGCTGTTTTAGCTATGATTCCCAAGGTGTCTACGAAGGGTGTCTATGATTCAACAATTCCCCGAACGCACTGATGTCGGTAATGAACCACCTCCGATATCCGACCTCCCACGCAAGCAAGGTTAGACAGCAAACTATTTACCTTAATTACTCAAAATTGTATTGAGCTTTTCAACACTCGCAACTTGTGTATGCGCTTTTCAACAAAGGGGGAAAAGAGCCACTCAACAAAAACTATATTCATCCTAAAGTGTAAACAAGCAAACTGCTTGTTTCTTCACAGTAATATATTTTGTTGCTAGTACATGAGCTTCAGGTTGTGTCCATTGTACCAGTCAGTTAATGTCTGTGCAGTTTAAGAATATCAGTAAATAATATGGGTTTGCACAGGTTAGGTGTGAATGAATCAATTGTTACAAAACTATGTTTTCAATGGAATTTTAAGTGAATGCATTTTTTCAGGTTGGAATGGAATCTTAAGTTAATAAAAAGCCATAGTACTTGTTGAGTAAACAATCAAAACAATCAAAACAATTGGTAACTCATAAAAACTATGATTGCATTTTCAACAACACGATTCTCCTTAGACTCTTGTGGCAACCCAGATAGTCTCACCCCAACGTTGCAGGTTAGAGTGAAGTGATAATGACCAGCTATGCAATGTGCAGAGATAGACAGCCCAGAGACAGCAAAAGTGCCCTTTTGGCTGCAGCGATGTTTTTTAAAGTACAGGTACCCATTGTGAATGCAAACTCACCACTCACCCCCCCCCCCTCCCGCAGTCTGCAAAAGCAAACTACCACCAGAGCAAGTGCGTCGTGGCATCAGTGATGCGGCTTAACCACAGGGAAAGTTCAGAGATACATTCTTTTCCATGTGTGTATTTTAGCCAGGGTTCCTTTTCTATGAATTATATGTAAGGAATATATTGTATGACAAGCCGTGCATTATCTGGGTACACTGACAAATCCAGAAGGCAGATAAATAGAGTGCAGTCAGATTTATCTCTCTATCTTTAGTTCTTTCTTTCTCTCTTTCTGTGGGCATGCAGTTGACAGAATGCCAAGGAGTAGGCTAACCTACTGAAAAGGTCCTGTTAGGATGCCCAAGCCAAATACATAAAGCTTCTAATTGCTAATTTCTGGAAACCATGGAATAGAAATTACTTATAGATCATCTGCTGTGTACCGGGTTTGTATAGCAGCACATTGCTGCCACAGTGAAAAAATATTTTCTACTCATAATCTTGTTATAACAATACTGATATCATTACACATAGCGCTATTTGTTCAGTGGAGGGTCAGACTGATTATTTCTTCTGTACAGCCCCAGACATTCCATAATTCTTCTTAGTGTCCGCACACTTATCACAATACCATCTAAAGTGCTCAAGGATAGAAGAATCTCACCATGTCTCAATCCAAGACTAAAGTAAAACTTGATTAAGTAATTCTCCCGAGTTATTGGCCTTCACTGAATGAATTCTGTTTTCGATAGGCTGTTGTTTCTGGTTATAACAAAATAAAGTTCCAAGATCCTTATTATAACGAGATACATTGATATGTTGTTATAACAAGAAAATCTTCTCGATATAATCAGGAAAGTTTGTCGTTATAACGATATGCTGAGCAGAAAATATTTTTTCACTGCGGCAGCAATGCACTGCCATAGGGTTTGAGTTCATTTATGTTTTTTAAGAACATTTTCACGTTGGTGAATCAGTTCAACAGAAAAGGTAGCTAGTAACTGCTTCTGTTATAAGGACAAAAATGTTCTGCCCATCAAAGTTATTATTATTATTATTATTATTATTATTATTATTATTATAGCTAGCTAGTAGTTACGATACATAAATCTAATTTCAGTTATTTAATGTGCTAGCCAGCTAGCTAGTCCAAAGTGTCATGGTTTTTGACGATTTCTTCCCTTGCGGTTGTTTTCCTTGGTAGCCACGTGAGGGCGCTGCCCTTTTAGTGGATTTTTGCTCCGCCCCTTCTTTATCGTGGAGCTTCTCTCAGCATCCACACCTGTGCATGGTTACCTCGGAGCTATTTAAGCCCACGGTTCCTTCGTTCGGGGCTTCTGTATTGTTTTGCACTGTTTTGGTACTTTTCTTTGTTTGTTGGGTGTGTGTTTGCTTGTCCATGTTTCTCTGAGTCTCTAAGGCATTTGTCTTAGGCACTTTTAGGAGACCATTTTTTCTCCCATTTGTTTTATTGGAGTTTCGCAGGACTTGCCTTTGTGCATTGAGCTTTAGGGTTGAATTCATTTTTTTCATGCTAGTTTCAGTCACCGCTTCCTGGTCCTTCCTTTTTCTCTTTGCTTTTTCTGTCTCTCACATCACTGTTTGTGTTGTATTATATCTTTGTTTCCTTCTCTGTCCTCTCTGTCTGCTTTCTTTCCTGTTAAGCTAGAGGAGTCTCTGTTCGTTCGTTTGTTTCATATTATTTTTGCCTTTGTTTGCTTAGCTGATATGGTTAGGTCTAGGCTCTGTAGGAGACCTCTATGCTCCAATAGGTTTTATTGGAGTAATGCGGGACTTGCCTTTGTGCATGCAGCTATTAGGACTCTTCTTCCTTGGCTCTTTTCTGTCGCCGCTTCCTGGTTTTTCCTTTTCTTTCTTTGCCTAGACCTGTTGCCTTTTCTGTCTCTCGATCCTCTCTCTGCTTTCTTCCTTGAAAGCGAGAGGAGTCTTTGTTTGTTTGTGGTTATTTTCATATAGTCATATTTCTTACTGAGAGGCAGGGCGTTTATCCATACTGAGAGGCAGGGCGTTTATCCATACTGAGAGGCAGGGCAGTGATCCATATTGAGAGGCAGGGCGTGTATTTTTTACAAGGCTTGCGTTAGTCATTGAGCCGGTAAATGTCCAGAACAGCTGTTCTGTTCGCCTTCTGGTACGTTTCTCTTTACAGGGAGACCGGGCGATTTTGTGGACATGTTTGCGTGTGACTGCGAGCCTATGAAAGTAGCCATGGAACGTTAGATCTCTGTTCCTTTCGCCTTCTCGTATGTTTCCCCTTATTGAGATGTAGGGCCTTTATTTTTCGCATGTCTTGCATTTGGCATACTGCCGTTAGAGGTCAGGACACGGAGTCTGCTCCCCTTCTATTCCTGCAGCAAGCAGTTCGCTCCGATTAGAGCTAGGAAGTTATTTTTTTGCTTGTCGCCTTCTCCCTTTGTTTAGCTCTAATTTATGTTCCTTTGTTTGAGAAGGAGGCAGCTCCTTCTCATTTCACATTAGCATCTCGTTTTTAGCTCATGGTGGTTACCGAGCTCGAGATTCTTTGCTCTCGTGTGCCGTTCGCCCGGTTATACGGGTCGATTTCAGTTATGCCCCTTTTTCCTAGTTCCCGTTTTATTTCCCTCCAGTCGAGAGTGGGAACTAGGTTATTTGCATTTGTGATTTATATTCCCTTAACCTCTTCCTACCGAGGGCAAAATAGGCCAATTTTCGCCTGTTTTCACTAGTGACAAACAAAGGTGGTTATCTCAAAAACTATAAATGGTACAAATATGGTTCATGGCTTTTATTAAAGAAGACACCTGTAGTATTACGACTAAGCAGTGAGAACTCATAGAAATCCATTTGATACTTAACTACAACAATTTATGTACAGAAAATATAAAAAACTAAAAAACGGGTACCTACATTCAAGTTTAAGAATTTTTACCTGGGGAGCTACAAATGCAATCAAGGAAATGACTCCTCTATCTGATTCATCAATATGCTGCCTACCTCTGGTAACAATCTGGTGTCAATATCTCAAACCATTCAAATTTTACAGGGTTTTTTTCAGGTGAACCTTTTTCGTTATCCAAATGGTGCCAAATGGTGCCAAATGTGCCAAAAATAGCAATGTTCCAGAAAGGTCTCAATATGATTTATTTTTTAGGTTTTTACAAAAAAATGAGATAATTTGTCAATATTGGCAATAAAAGTTCATTTTTAGACGTGTTCTTGTTGCTCTTCATATTACACAACTAACTACCCGAGGTCACAAAAAGCTGTCAAAACCCATGTAGCAGCACAGTGAATCTTGTGTATTTCACCAGAGCCCCATTAGCCAGAAATGAGTCCAGGAATGTGCAAACAGGTTTTCAAATGAATAATGGGAATAGTATGAAACTTCCCTACACATTACTGCTAGCCAGTCCTGTCCTTTATTCTGTTGCCACCTCCTATGACAGGGACGTTGGGGTTGGGTTTTAGGAGGCAAAACTTTATACATGACAAACATATATCAACTATATACAAGTGCACTAAGGTGTACTACTAAAAGTGCAGTGGATAAAAAATCAAAAGTCCACCAGTTTCCTAGATAAAAAATAAAAACACCCCTGCTGTAACAAATAAAAAGATCCTTGCCCTCTAATTGCTGAAGTTACCATATTTACACAAAGAAAGTACAAAATGGCAGGGTCCAAAAAGCTATAAAAAAATGAACTAAAAACAAAAAAAGGCAAAGGATCAAAACATGGGGGTGGAGGGTGAGGAGAGATTATTTAACCATTCATACAGAAGCCATTTAGACTACACATTCCCTCAGGAGAGCAATCTGCATCATTACAAACCCCACTAACACTGTCCATGGAATTGTCCACCATGTTGATATACCCATTAGTCCCCCTTATACAACAACAATCAACAATAATAATAATAAACAAGTACTCCCTGATGTTATCATGTTCTCTCCCTCATACCATGCATAAATTGCCATTTTGTTTACCTGCACAGCCTTCTGTACTGCATACAGAACAATTTACTCATGTGGAACAATGACTTTACTAAACACTTCCAGAAGCCATTTCACACTCAAAAAAATCGATTTAGTAGCTCATCTCAGACACAAATAGATAGCTAGCTGCTTGTTACCTGTAATTTTTGCTTGCTAGCTTGCCACTGTAAAGGTAATACTATCTATATTAATTTAGCTGAGAGGGACCGATTTTATGCATAAGTATATAAGGTTAGTTAGCTTCACAGAAGAAACACAGGGATTCACGCATTGCAGCTAAATTGCACATTTCCTTCGATGCTTACACCAAACTTACAACATATCGAGCATAGCGTCAGTTCAGGCAGGTCACGAGAGTGAAACCCGGCCATAGTTAATCAGCTGACAGCTCAGCTGAGTAGTGACGATTCACCCATCAGTCCATTCACATAACAAGGCGGTCTATTTAACCGCCTCGCCCTACCATGGTGGATCCCCTGCCAGCACACCCGCTGCACACAAAAAACCTGCACACAAAAAACATCTTCTGCGCTGCACATCCTGCTTGTTCTACTACACGCCGGGGAAAAAGAATCGGAATCCTGCAAAATTCTACGTAAAAGCTAAGTGATGTCAAGCTCTGTATTCTTAAGTTTTATGCTCTGTTAGACAAAAGAAAAGGGCGATATATCCAAATAACATTCGGTTTTTTCGAACCTGCTTCCCTGCATGCATGACTGCACACTGTCAGCGAAAACGAATAGGATTCCTGAATTTGTTGCTAAAGCTAAGTGACTGCAAGTATCGTTTAAGCTTATGGTCCGCTATGGAAACTGGCGATATTCAAATAACATTTCCCGGACAAGGAAGGGCGATATTCACGTTGCGTAAGCTGGCTATTTAAAGCGTGTGTCTTGTCGCGTAACCCGGACCTTATTGCTCGTATTCGAAACCTTTCAACAGGATTGCTAGCTGACATTAACAGACTATATTGGCTTCAGAGGCATAAAACGCACGGTAACCTTTATATGATCCTTGGGCTAACCTAAACGGTAAGCATACACCCTGCCCCGGATTATTGGTTGGTCATGTTCGTATACTCGCTGCCTCGTTCTGGAAGTGGGAGACCAAAGAGATCTGATACTTCGTGGACGCGGTCCGACTAGGCTAATCATTGAGCTGGCTTCCGATACGAGAGGTTCGTGCCCGTTCACGGAGGCTGATACGTAAGTGGGGAGAAAATGAATAAGTAAACAAATGCGACAAATGATTAGTCTACATAGTTCACGTCCTAACGCACTGCTGCTCCAACTATTATCGTAACTAGTTCTGCGTGTGTAATCGGTAATGATGTGAAGACTAGGCCTACCGTTAACCTGGTATGTAATTATACATTCTATATCTTGCACGTTATTGCGTTGGCCGATCTGTATCCTGCATGGTATTTTAATTTATCGGGACATAATTGCGCCCGTAGGCCTACTGCATCTGCGTAGCCTACTCGGATACCTAGCTAATAGTTTTCAGGTTGAATTTAAGTGTTGTAGCCTATTCATCATTATTACGGCTAAATTATATCATTGCCAGGGATTTGTAGGCTATATTACCCTAGCATACTACTGATTGCAGACAACCCTAATTCACATTGCAACATTACGCGTGTAGTTTTTTGTGGATACTACTAGGGGAGAACCGGGACGAAAGAATAACATTGATTTTCGCGAAAACTACAGAAACCCGAATACCGTAGATCAGTCGGTATGTGACACGTGTAATCATTTCACTCTGCAAAGAACCAGTGATGTGCGTCCCGTTTTTGCGGAGTGCTAGACCAAAGTTATTTTGACCGCTGAAAGTAAAATATCGAAACCGGAAGTGTTTTTCGGTCGTATAAGTGTGTTCATGTTTGAATTTTCCAAACATGCATAATTTTCTTAATACAACTGTGGACTAAAGGACTGCATAGGTTCGAATGTGATGCTTGCGAGAATTAGCTGATAGCCAAGTTGAAAGCAAGCGAGACACGAGCGGGACGAAGACACACTGTTAAAGGCAGTGGTGAAAATCAATGCACAACCTTGGAATGCGTATTGACCCCATCAGAACCGAGTATTCAACAATGCCGTGGTATAAATGAATGTAATGTATAATAAGCATTAATAAATGATGTCTGGTAGCTATTAATAAAGGTGAGTTGCTATTAAATCATCAATTTCAGACCGTTTAACGTTTGCGATGCAAAATTCAATTAATTATCCAACATGATGCTCGACGCATGGTTGATTTTCATGGATTTTAAACTTATAGCAAGTGGGTAGGCGGAGCAAGAGGTCCAATTTCGGGGCTGGAAGATTCGCACTTGGATTAAAGCCTTGCGTTTTCATAACGACTACGTCGAAACATCAGTTACTTTTAAATTCTTTACCGACGCAACGCTTTCTATTGCTTTTGGGGGTTTATAATACTATGGTTGCAGAAACATGGCCTAAAGAGCTGCAAACTCTGCCTCGCAATATTCAATTTATAGCTTTGTTCGAACTATACCCAATCATCGTTGCTTGCATCCTATGGGAAACAGCTGGCCACGGAAACAAATTTTGGCCTATTGCGACAACCAAGCCACCGTCTACATCATTAACAAAGGATGCTCGTCTGTCCCTTTCATCAATAGGCTAGTAGACGCCTGGACTGGATTGCGTTATGCATAATTGTATTTGGACTTGCGTTATGAAAAATTCACGCTTCGCGCTGTTCTTGCATATACTACAAATACAACTTCAGTAGTTAGAATGTCCCTAGGCATACGGGCGCCATGAAGCCAATGTTACGCACAGCATCCTCCCTGACGTCAGGGAGAAGACCAACAGGCGTTGGTATGGTATTAATTGGCATTTGACCTGAGGGATGAAGAGCTTCTCCCCATAAGCATGCCGGCTTCATCAGTAGCCGAAAGGTCACACATAGCTTTTAGGTGGTTGGTACATATACATATACTACAAATACAACTCCAGTAGTTAGAATGGCCCTAGGCATACGGGCGCCATGAAGCCAATGTTACGCACAGCATCCTCCCTGACGTCAGGGAGAAGACCAACAGGCGTTGGTATGGTATTAATTGGCATTGACCTGAGGGACGAAGAGCTTCTCCCCATAAGCATGCCGGCTTCATCCGTAGCGAAAAGTTCACACATAGCTTTTAGGTGGTTGGTACATATACATATACTACAAATACAACTTCAGTAGTTAGAATGGCCCTAGGCATACGGGCGCCATGAAGCCAATGTTACGCACAGCATCCTCCATGACCGTTAGGGAGAAGACCAACAGGCGTTGGTACGATATTAATTGGCAGTGAAGGGATGAAGAGCTTCTCCCATAGGCATGCCGGCTTCATCCGTAGCCGAAAGGTCACACATAGTTCTTCATCACTACACATAGAACTCCCCTGATTAGTTTTGCTCCCATGGAAGTCCAACAGGCGTTGGTACACATAGCCACTGATCCACGTAAACGTAAAGGGGCCTTGGGTTGAAGGACAGGATGGCTACATCGGTAGCTGAAAGGTCACACATTGTTATTCACCACTACACATAGAATTTCCCTGGGTAATCCAATGTCTGGCTCCCAGGGGAAGTCCAACATGCGTTGGTACACATAGCTACTGATCCATGTAACGTTTAAAAGGCCTCGAGCTGAAGGACAGGATGGCTTCATCGGTAGCCGGAAGGTCACACATTGTTCTTTATCACTGCACATAAACTTCTTGGGGTTAGTCATACTATACTCTGGCACACGGGGGAGTCCAACAAGCGTTGGTACACTTAGCCACTGATCCATGTAACGTTAAAGGACCTTGTGCTGAAGGACAGGATGGCTTCATCGGTAGCTGGAAGGTCACACATTGTTCTTTATCACTGCACATAAACTTCTTGGGGTTAGTCATACTATACTCTGGCACACGGGGGAGTCCAACAAGCGTTGGTACACTTAGCCACTGATCCATGTAACGTTAAAGGACCTTGTGCTGAAGGACAGCATGGCTTCATCGGTAGCCAGAGGTCACACATCGTTCTTTATCACTACACGTAGAACTTCCTGGGGTTATTTTGCACTGCATCTGGCACAGGGGAGTCCAACGGGCGTTGGTGCACATAGCCACTGATCCATGTTACGTTAGAAGGACCTTGTGCTGAAGGACAGTATGGTTTCATCGGTAGCCAGAAGGTCACACATTGTTCTTCATCACTACACATGGAATTCATGGGGTGGGTCCGCACTCCGTCTGGCGCACGGGGGAGTCCAACAGGCGTTGGTGCACATGACATTGATCGTTGTGGTATTGGGGGATCCTTGAGCAGATGGACAGATCGGCTTCCTCCAAGGCGAGGGGCCGTTGCACGGTCATCACGTGTGCACATGCTGGCAGCACTTGGCGTATGGTTGTTTTTGGGGTTGTGCAGCTGCCCTCGCCACCATACCCATGCTTGCTCGCGTGGATGGGCGGGAGGGCTTGGTGAACAGAACCATACCGCCAAACCTAAAATGTATTGTTTCATAATGTCAATAAAGTTATTTGAACAACAGTGGCCTGACTGAAATCGAGCATAGCGTCAGTTCAGGCAGGTCACGAGAGTGAAACCCGGCCATAGTTAATCAGCTGACAGCTCAGCTGAGTAGTGACGATTCACCCATCAGTCCATTCACATAACAAGGCGGTCTATTTAACCGCCTCGCCCTACCATGGTGGATCCCCTGCCAGCACACCCGCTGCACACAAACCCCCCCCCCTCCACCCCAGCTCCATCCTCTTCAGTTTCCCATTGCGTGCATACACCTAGCCTATATCGCTCCTGCATGAATCACTAACATTTTCGAGTGCCTACTGATTTCTTTTCCTCTTTCCTTCCCGCTTCGGCATCCGCCGGAGCGATAGCTATAGATCAACAAACATCGTTCTCCAGAAGCAGACGGTCGGCTCCAGCTCCATGCATGTACCCAGCTATGATGCACCTGCCGGGCTTCAATCAGTCTTCCTCACCGGCTCCTTATACATTGACATTTTCATATGTTCGGTCTACAAATTTCTATTCTGTAATCAGCATTTAGTAACCGGTGCCAGTCAGCGGCGGATGGACTTCCCCCTCAGAGTCAGGTTCTGCCCAAGGTTTCTTCCTGCTAACAGCAGGGAGTTTTTCCTTGCCACCGTCGCCTTAGGCATGCTCTACGGGGTTTCAGGCCCGGTTCCTTGTAAATTGTTGTGATAATGACACTTAAAAGTGGCATTTATATATATATATATATATATATATATATATATATATATATATATATATATATATATATATAACTGACTGAATGGATTCTGTCAAAACCATTCTCAGTGCTGCAGTTCTGTTCTAGCGTAACCCTAATGGGGGTTGTGCAGCTGCCCTCGCCGCCATACCCATGCTTGCTCGCGTGGATGGGCGGGAGGGCTTGGTGAACAGAACCATACCGCCAAACCTAAAATGTATTGTTTCATAATGTCAATAAAGTTATTTGAACAACAGTGGCCTGACTGAACTGTGTTGTTGGCAACGCCACGTAACACGTGCGAGTTTGTCAACACAGACAATACACCCTAAGTTTACTTCATAAATTATTTATCATACCGTTGGAATGTGCAATTTGTAATATTAATTGTATGAAAAACAATAAAATACAGTTGACAATGTAATTACGAACCCGCATGGCATTGCGTGAATTCACACTGGTATATCGAAAAATCGGTAATACCACCAGCCCTAACGACGTTACCTGCCATGGCGAAATTCAATGCGTTTATAGCATAACACTGTTAGTATGATAAAACAACTTACATGTCAGCAACATCATCTCGGTCATCAGTGGATTCAGCGTCACTGAGACAGGATGAGTCTCCCTCGGCAAAAACATCTTCTGGCTTATCCAGTTCGTCTAGCACTTGGTGCACGGATAAACGCCTCAAAAATCTCGACATAACTACACAAAAACTGTATCAAAAATACTCTAAAGTAAAAAAATGTAACTGCGGGCCTTACCTAATTAATTGTGCTTTGCTAAACGGAATGTAGCGAGCTACGCTACAAGGTAAAAACACTGCGCCATCTTGGTTCGATAATTACGCGTGGGTGCTACTTCCTTATACGCACGGCAAAAAATCCTTGATATACGACGGCTACAGTGTCGAATGAGGGCTCGTTTGAAAGATAAGAGTCTTGGCTATTGGCTGGAATATTTGACAGACAGTTTTAAAACCCAATGGAAAGCAAATAATACTCGGAGTGGAGGCAGGTCGAAGACAGTTTTTCCCACTTCAGATAGGCCTATTGTGCTATCAGTCAAAGAAATACACCCAATTGACGACGGTTTTGCATAATTCTCTGCAAACAAGTTCAAAACCACTCTGGCTAACATATACTAAGCCGTTGGATTGGTACTCCAGAAACTGGCTGAGTTTCACAACGCCAAATTGAACACAGCCGAACGAGTCGTAATCAAGTGCAAAAAAGCACAAGTCGGTTTAAAATTGGAAAAAAATCATGTACAGCCTTATGAAGGTTTTAAAGTATTTTTTCTTGAAGCCTAAAGGTATAATGATTTTTTAAACCAAAGTTTTGTGAAATACAATTAAGCAGAACAGTTTACCAGCACATTGTTTATGGTGTGACATCAAGCTGCAATACATGTTTGAGAATTAGGTCAGAGTTTCCAACGTTATTTACAAAGTTTTATCTCGACGTTTTGGGCTTAAAAACCACTTTCCCAGAAGGAATGGATATATAATAAGGATATTTAATCAAAATATTGAGGTGAGCAGTTTATTATATATTATTAAATTAATGAAATGTATAATTTAATAATTTCCGTCACGCCCGCGTTACCGCTAGGGGGCGTTTGGCATTAAGAGGTTAAATACGGGGTCTCTCCGTCTCAGTGGCTCATAAGAGCTTATAGAATCCCTTTGCTGCGTGTGGCCCCTTCGAACTTCATACGTCACGCCCCCTTACACAAAGCTCATAACACTGAACAATATATTTTCACCGGTGAAATGCATACATTTTTTGGGAAGTCAGATCCTGAAGGAATCCCAGGCCAGGCAAATTGTGAAGGGCAGAACATTTCTGAACACCATCCCTCTCTCCACTTCTGTCTACAAAGTAAGATGTCCAGAGGCATAGCCAAACTAGGCAGCTGCCTAGGGTCAAATTGTCACAAGGGGGCCCAGAAAGAGGGGTAAGAAACATAATAATACATTAAAAATTATATTAAAATATAAAATATCTTTAGATATTTTAAAATAATTTTGGATAAAAAATATATAAAACCTAATATAAAACTTTTATTTCAATCAATGTAGGTTTTCTTTAAAAAAATCATGCACAACCTAGCATTGCTACACATATTGAAATGTGCGTGAAAAAGTCTTTCTGGTTTGGTGCAGGTCATGCTCACTACGTTAGCAGTGCTACCTCTTCACTTTTCTATTTTTAGTGTTTTGCTGCACCCAAAAACATTGCTGCAAAGATAGGCCTAACAGAAGAAAAAAAACGGCAGAGAGTGGTTTTTCAAAAGTGGTTTTCCGGCATTAAAATCAACCCAAAGCCAGCCCCAATCACCGGCTGCACAATCGGGACCTGAGGCAGGTGAGCCTGCCTCTTTGTCTCTGATTCTAATTGGCACAGTGACATTGGTCCTGAGTTAGCAGCAGGACAGCAGGGGGAGAAGACATCCACGGAAATGGAACAGGCCAGAGAATGTGAACCAAATGTTATTTCACACAACCTCTCGACCCAGACAGGGTGATAGCAAGCTATTCACCTGACCCTGCAAAGTGGGATAAAATTGACAACAAAATGCATCACTTCTTCGCATCAAACAAACTCTGTCAAAATATTGGTGATTTTTCCACATCACTGAAATAATACATGTCGGTTAGGACAACTCACGTATTAAATGACATGTTTAATGAATGAATGTGCTGCATAATTATTTTAGTTTGGTGGTGAATGGATCTGCTTTAGTACTGCTCCGGAGCACGGGCATCTCCCCCCGCTAAACAGGAGATGACCAGAAACCCCCCATACTAAAGCAGATCCAAACAACAGGTGGAAGCTGGGGTGGTGGAGGGTGACAGCAAATTTCTTTTAACACAAGCCATAAGCAAACAAAGAGTAGCGCATCAGCATTCAAGCAGAATCAAACAAATTCTTGGCTTAAAAAGGGTGCTCCATTAGAGGTGTGTGCATGTGATTGGTTGAGTATGTGACGTTTGACTGCTAGCTGACATCGGCTATGATAAGAGTTTCCTTAAAGTTACTCTTTATGCAAAATTGTAATCCAGATTTCAATCTGCTGTGTAGGATGCAGAGAATACACAGAATCATTCTCACAGGAAGTCACAGGTTGACTTATTTCAAGCCCAAGAGATAACAATCACAGACTGCCACTTCAATTCATATGTCAGCAACAGAGGCGTAGAGTGACCCTGTACTAATGCAGAGTCATCGTTACCATGAGCAGTGTGGAGGAGTGGCTTGCAACAAAAATGCTTAGTTTCAGTTCCATATTGCAAAAGAATGCTGCATCTATATCAGTGATACACAAGACCCACAGGGTGGTTTCCACTTGGAAACATATGTATATTGTTTAGATAATACACAAAAATTAAGTTTCTATATTATTAGTATAGCTTGTTGATTTTTATACTTATTAAAGACAAGTAGAAAGTCAGAGATTCATTACAGTTGCTTTGTAAATATTTCCTTTATTTCAACAGGGAGACACACTGAGACCAAGGGCTCATTCGCAGATATGCCCGGCATTACATTAAAAAACATATATATAATAAAACATATAATAAAATACAAAACAAGGACATTTAACATTTACATACATCAACAAATATGCCTAGGTCCATGATTAGGGACTTAAAGATACCCATAGGAATGAGAAATTCAAGTTTAAGGATGTCTTGATGCCTGTTCCAGGACCAAGGGACAAAGTACCAAATTCAGTGGTTACCTGAGGTGAATTTAAAACTATGCAATTTTGTGATCTGATGCGATAATTGGAAGTTTTAAAGGTAAGTAATGATGTAAGATAAGGAGGTAGCTTCTGTAGGATAGCTTTATAGATAAACAGAAGGGACTGCTGCTCTCTCCTTGTAGTGAGGGGTGACCAACCCACTCTTTGATAAAGAATACAGTGATGTGTGTGGAATTTATCACCTGTGATAAAACGGAGGGCACTGTGATAAATAGAATCAAGAGGTTTTAAAGCACTGGCAGAAGCATGCATGAATAAAGTATCACCATAATCAAGAACTGGTAGCAATGTGGCCTGAACTATCTGCTTCCTTCTCTCATAAGACATGATTTATTCCTATATAAAAATCCAATTTTGGGGTTTTTTTATCAGGAAGTCAACATGAGTTTTGAATGATAGATTTTCATCTATCCATATACCAAGGTATTTATAAGCAGGCACACACTCAATTGTGGAGCCACTAAGAGAGCAGATGCCAAGGTTAGTAGAAAGAGGCTCACGACTGTTTGAAAAAAACATAAACTTTGTCTTGCTTTCATTTAATACTAATTCCAGACTTGTAAGTGAGTTTTGAATAGCATTGAAGTCGGCCTGAAGGTCTGATATGGCTTTGCCCATTGACGAAGCACATGAGTATATGGCTGTGTCATCTGCATAAATGTGTATTTTGCTACTTATAAGAGCGGAGCCAATGCTATTGATATAAATTGTAAAGAGGACAGGCCCCAGGATCGATCCTTGGGGGACTCCTTTAGTGACCTCTAAGAATTGGGATTTAACCCCATCTACGTGAATACATTGGGTTTTGTATGCTAAGTAGTCTTTGAACCAATTACAGGCATTCTGACTTAGCCCAATGGTGGCGAGTCTGTCAAGCAGTAGGGAGTGGTCAACTGTATCAAAGGTCTTAGAAAGATCGATAAAAATGGCTGCACAGTGGAGTTTATCGTCAAGAGCTGAAATGATATAATTTAGCACTAGAGAGGCAGCTGTGACCGTGCTATGACCAGCTCTGAAACCTGATTGCTACTCACTTAAAACATGATTTTTGCTCAGAAAGTCACGTAGTTGAGCACTGACTTAATGATTCTAAAATTTTGGCTAAACAGGAGAGCTTGGAAATAGGACAATAGTTATTTGGATCATACGGATCACCACCCTTATAGAGCGGAAGAACATGAGCTGCTTTCCAAATCCTGGGGATTTCCCCTGAGAATGTGGTTAGATTAAAAATATGTCTTAGGGGTTCAGCAATAAGGGCAGCAGAGAGACGAAGAAGTCCCGGGTCTAGCTGGTCAGGCCCTGTAGATTTCTTACTGTCTATGGATGAAAGTTCACCAAGTACATGTTCTATAGTAAATGGCTGGACAGTGAACAAGAGATTGTGGTTAAAAATAGGATTAGAAGTAGGGTCAACACAGAAACAGTAAATAGAATTAAAATTAAAATACAGATTGAATTTTGACTCATGTTGTGGGAAATTTTTCAAGTCCACTCTGATGAACAGTAATTAAATGTAGATTTATGGGGTATAAGGAAAATATTAATTCATTGTGATATGTTATTTATGCACATTACATCCATAATAAACAATATACTGTATCCCAGTGTAACAAATTCCCATGCAGTTTTTTCTTTACTAAGGGAACTGGCATATGAGTTACAGTGCCGTGAAAAAGTTTTTGCCCCCTTCCTCATTTCCTCTATTGTTGCATATTTCTCGCACTGGCACTGGATGTTTTCAGATCTTTAGACAAAATATAATATTGATTTTAGGGAACCTGAGTGAACAAATGACACATTTGTTTTTTACTTATTTTATTTATTTAATGAACAAAAAATCCCAACAACCATTTCCGTTGTGTGAAAAAGTAATTGCCCCTTTACACTTAACTGCAGTCAATGTAGAATAAAGTAATCATTTTTTATATTTGGTCGCATATCCTTTGCATGACAGAGATATGGTGAAACTCTGGTGAAACATGTCTTCACATGATTTTTATGCTTTGTTAGACTACCATTTTAATGCAGACTTTCTGCTGGTAGCTTTTTTTTCTATCAGCAATGTACTGGGGTTTTAAAACATACTGTATCTATTGCCTCTAGCAATGTCCAGCTGCACATCTTCTGAAACCTGCAAAGGTAGTGAGAGACCTGGCCACCACAGCTGTCGCACAAAGATTGTGATCTAGTTTAGATCAACATTGTTTATCATACTATGCCAATTTGCCAAATTTTCACCACAAATTACCACATCAGTGCTCTCTTTGTACCATTTTTGATATCTGAAGTATTTTTATCTGAATCAAACAGAGAATGTTAATGCATGTCTTAGTAAAGCCAGAAGGCCATGTGGTTGTGGTTTTGACTGCAGTGGTGGGGAGTGGGGGGATAACGTGACGTGTAATTAGCCAGTTTTTCACATGTACTGTTGGAAAAAATCTGACGTGACAGAAATGCTGAAGAGTGACATCTTTTCCTAACCCAGATCAAGACATCTTGATAGGAAAGAGTGGTACTGTAGTGGGGGCGTGACGTGTGAGGTAGGAGGGGCCAAACACAGCAAGGGGATTCATTAAGCCCTAAGGCCACTAAGACGGGAAACCCCGTAATTAAGGGAAGGAGACAAGACAGGGAACACACGTTCCAAAGCTACTAACCGGCTCACTGTCACACTCCAATGAGTAGAGGCGCAAACACCAGGTTTTCTACGAGCCAAGTGACTAAAGAAAGAGCCAGAAATAAGTATGTGCCTTTAAATTTTAATATTTGGTCTCATATCCTTTGCATGCCATGACTTCCTGATGTCTGTGGCCCAACAACATCAAAAGACAAAAGGAAGCGGTGACTGAAACGAGCATGAAAAAAGGAATTTAACCTTAAAGCTCAACGCACATAGGCAAGTCCCGCAAAACTCCAATCAAACAAAAGTGAGCAAAAATGGTCTCCTAAAATACCTCGACCTAACCATACTGGCTAAGCGATCAAAGGGCAAAATAATACCACGCACTAAACAGTACAAATAATGCCAGACAATACAAAACAATATCAAAGCCCCGAACGAAGGAAACGGGAGGCTTATATAGCTCTAAGGTGACCACGCACAGGTGTGGATGCTGACAGAAGCAAGCATCCACCAAAAGGGCAGCGCCCTCGCGTGGCCACCGAGGAAAACGACCACATGGGAAAAAGGGTCGAAACCCATGACAGGTACAGGTTTATCATGCACTGGGGGACTCCTTTTGGAGCAGGGGTAACCGGTCTACATAAAGTTTTTTTTAATTATTATTAGGGGACCGAGCAGTGAAGATAATGATGAGGCCTAAAATAATATATGACCACTATATTTGATTATATACGATATACTATATACCACTATATACAGTTGAACTCTGAAGTTTACATACACTTAGGTTGTCATTAAAACTCATTTTTAACCACTCCACAGATTTCATGTTAGCAAACTATAGCGTTGGTAAGTCAGTTAGGACATCTACTTTGTGCATGACACAAGTAATTTTTCCAACAATTGTTTACAGACAGATTATTTCACTTTTAATTCACTATAGGGCCTATCAAAATTCCAGTGGGTCAGAAGTTTACATACACTAATTTGACTGTGCCTTTAAATTTTAAAGTCAAAATTTTAAATAGACTTCCTGATGTCTGTGGCCCAACAACATCAAAGGACTCTTGATATCTTATTTTCTGGTACTCCTACAAGCGATACTATAACCTCTCTGCATTTGAATGGATCTCTATGGGAATTGGGGGGTGGGACTAGATTGAGCTATAAATGATGCTGGAACAGTATGGAATACATGGTTGTTAAAATGGCTGTAAGTCATCAAGGGTCTGAGGTATCACACAAGCCTGAAACCATCACTCTGCTGCCAGATATGCAGTAGATATGGATGGATCACTTTAAGGGTTGTTTATCCTGACAAATTTTCCTATTGAACTCTATGGAAAAATAAGTCAGGAGAAGAAATCCTTCAAGTTATCCATCCATATCTACTGTATTTCTGGCAGCAGAGTGATGGTTTAAGGCTTGTTTGATACATCAACAGCAAAAATCTACAAAATGAAACCTAATCTGAGAGAATGCTGCTTAAAAACGAAATAGCACCATCTAGTGATGTAAAAAGTGCTTATAGTGTAAATGATTAAGGATTACACACATGGTATTTAATACAACATAATACATTTATCTTCTAGGGAACTCAAAAAAATTAGGGCATCCAAAAACAAGGACTAACCTTTATCTGAGCTCTGAAATATAACCTTAATCTTACCTCAGCCCTAAGCACTATTTCTAGTCCTCAGTCATTCTAAATATGTGAATTGTCTATTAAGATGGATGAAAACAATATTAATATAATCAAAGCAGCAAAATAAATACAACAAAATGTGTTGTCATTTATTATTATTTATTATGCTAAAAAAAGGATATACAGTGATGTGAAAAAGAAAGTACACCCCTTTTAATTCTACGGTTTTACATGTTACAACAGAACTAACCCTCATCTAGTCCTCACCAAGTCCTAATGGTAGATAAATGTAACCTCATGTCACTCATAACACACACACACAATTTTATTTCGTCATCATTTATTGAACCAAAATTAAGCCAACAGAATCCATGTGTGAAAAAGTAAGTGCACTCTTACTGCTTCCATGTTTATTGTTTATTTGTTTATTTCGGCATGTGTATGGTCACATTGCATCACATTTCTGAAATATGCATTTAACAAATACATTTCCTGCCGAAAAGGGATACGGGAAAAAAGCAGCCTGCTTATCAAGTCCCGCCCCAATTCCCTCACGATTTTAAATGTTCATATTATACATTTGATTAAAACAGATATTTTTAGTATCACAACAGCATAGCTGAATTTTCTTTATAGCGAAACTGATCAAGAAGGAAAGAAAAAAATAAAATAAAATAAAATACTCTAAAGTAAAACAAACCAGATTATTAAAGTCCAAATAAGTAGGTTTAAATGTACATGTCATACATTGGTCAAAACAATTTGTTTCAGTTCAACGTCAAACATTCCCAAATATTGTTCAGCTAATGTCCAAATTAAAAGTGTCCGTTTCTACGTTTTTATGATGTTCTGTTGTCCCCTGTAAATTCCGTGCATTATGCCTGAGTAGGTATGATTGCCAGATCTCGGAGTTCATTACCCCTCACTATTTTCTGCACTGTCCTCCGGAGGCTTGGTGGTTTCTGCCTGCATTATGGCTATTTTTCCCTTGATTTTGTTGATGTCCGATCTCAAATTTCTCAGTATGATCAGTAATTCCCTGTTTCCAGAGACGTCAAACCCCTTTTTTCTCAGCTGTCGGTACATCAAGTACTGGCCAAATCCTAGGCCGATTAGTCCAACCATCATGAATCCAAACAGGTACACATCTTCCACATCTTCTATATCTAGTACTGCCAGACACACTACACGCCATTTGTCCCACCCATCCATGATGTACCCTGCCAGAAAGGTCCCATCTGGACATGACGGCTCTCCAGTGCCCTCACGCCTTGTCGAGAATATTTTGTCAATCGCGTTAAATGACCAGTTTAGAAGCTCCATCCTGAGAGTTTGTGCGACCAATGTCTGTTGTCTTTTGTTGCAAGGTCCAGGATCCTTTGTAAACCGCTTGCTATGGTTTTTTTAATATTTTTTTTAATTTTTTTTATTTTTATTTTTTGTAAAAAGTAAAGTAAAGTACATCATGACATTGTTTTCATTTCATGATATCCCCCTATTTTTTAAACTTGATAATTTTCTACCATCTTGCATCTTATCTTACACTTGAAGGTCTTTAAATTTGTAGACATTTTAATCTCATCATGTAAACTGTTCCAAAGCTTAACCCCCACAATGGATAATGAATAACCTCTGAGTGTTGACTTTATAGATTTTTGTTTATAAATCATATTTCCTCTTAGGTTATGTATGTCATCTCTCTTTAGAAACAGTTTCTGTATATTTACGGGTAAGAGATTTTTGGAGGCTAAGAATAATATTTGTACAGTATTATATTTAATTATATCCTGCCACTTGAGAAACTTTGCCTTAATAAACAAATCATTTGTGTGGTCTTTATATGGGACACCATATACAACTCTCATTGCCCTTTTTTGGAGTTTGAACAGTGGCTCTATAGTGTCTTTATAGGTGTGTCCCCACACTTCAACACAGTAGTTTAGGTGAGGTGTTATGAGTGCCGAGTAAATTGTCTTAAGTGAATGTTGATTGAGTAGTTTCTGCATTTTCCACAAAATAGACACGCTTTTGGCCAATTTACATTGAACTAGCTTCACATGTGGTTTCCATGTCAGGAGGCTATCTACCGTAACCCCCAGAATCTTGTGTTCGTTCACTCGTTCAATGTTGATACCATTGACTTTTAAGTTTATGTTTTCTTTCTGGCCTCTTTTCCCAAATAATATAAATTTTGTCTTTGAAAGGTTTAATGATAGTTTATTAATATTAAACCACGTGTGAAGCTTTGACATTTCATTGTTAACTGATGTGACCATTTGATTAAGATCAATTCCAGAACATAGGATGTTTGTGTCGTCCGCGAATAAAATTAATTTTAAAACGTCAGATACTTTGACTATGTCATTAATATATAGTAAAAATAATTTTGGTCCTAGGACTGAACCCTGTGTGACCCCACAGGTGATATCCAGGCATGATGATATGTTGTCCCCTATCTGAACAAATTGAACTCTATTTGATAGGTAACTCTTTATCCATTGTAATGCGATTCCTCTAACTCCATATCTATACAATTTTTCCATCAATATGTTGTGGTTTATCGTGTCAAAAGCTTTTTTCAAGTCAATGAAGATGCCTATGGTGAATAGTTTCCGGTCTAGCGCGTCTTTGATAAATTCTATGGATTCTGTTAGGGCCAGTGCTGTTGAATGTTTTTTCCTGAACCCGTATTGGTTGTCACATAACAGTTTGTGTTTATCAATGAAATTATCTAATCTGACATTAAAGAGCTTTTCAATAATTTTTGAGCACTGTGGTAAAATTGAAACAGGACGATAATTTGAAAACTCCTGTTTGTCTCCACTTTTGTATAAAGGAAGAACTTTTGCTATCTTCATTTTGTCTGGAAACACGCCATTACAGAACGATAGGTTACATATATGTGTTAGTGGAGGTATGATCGCCTTTGATATCCTTTTTAACAATGTCATGTCTATCTGATCTACGTCAGTGGATGTCTTAGCTGTGCAGTCTCTCAGTATTACTTTCATTTCATTTTGTGTAACAGGGTATAAAAATAATGACTCTTGTTTTGTCTCACTGCCCCTATCAAAGTGATCCCACTGTAGGAGTGAGGAAGGAATGGCCTTGGCTAGCTCCGGACCAACACTAACAAAGTATTTGTTGAAATTGTCTAATGTCGACTTTTTTTCTTCTTCCCTCTTGTTGTTTATATTGAAATGATCCGAGAATGTCCTCTTGACCTTACACCCAGAGACGGAATTTATTATTTTCCAGAGATTTCTGGTGTAGTTTCTATTTTCTGATAGTAACTTATCATAATAATCTTTTTTGTGTTTCCTCAACTGATCAGTCACTCTGTTTCTGCAACGTTTGTACTTTGCATATGATTGTTCACTCCTTTCCTTTAAAAACTGTTTATATAAGCTGTTTTTTTTTTCTACAGGCGTTTTCTATTTTCTTGGTAATCCATGGCCTTATTTCTTTGAATTTTTTGCCTTTTCTCGAATTTTTGACTACCGAGCAGTGCTTGTCATATATTGAATTTATTGTGTTTAAGAAGGCCTCATACGCTTTGTTTGTGTCTCTTTCATTCAATACATCATTCCACTTTTGCTTTATCATATCTTGTTCAAAATCTTTGAGTCTCTTTTCGTTTCTAATTCTTTTTAAGATTTTTGTCACTGGATTCTGATCCAAAGTGTGTTTCCAGTCACAGTGTTAGTTAAGAATGTAATTAGAAACAGGTGCTAATCAAGTGCACATTATTACATTACATTACAATTATTTGGTGGATGCTTTTATCCAAAGCGCCGTACAATAAGTGCATATTGAAGGTCATTGACGCGACTACAAAGCAGATCCAAGCAGATCCAACCAAACACAACTTTCTCACAACGTAGGAGCCATCCCTAGTAATGAACATAGAACACGGTCATCTATACATTCTTAACTATAAAATAACAAAAAACACAAGTTAAATAAAAAACAAGCAAAAAAAAAAAAAAAAAACAGGAAGGAAGTACTATAGAATTGGCCCTATATAGGTAGTTTAGTTATTTTTTTAGTTTTCAGACCACGACAGAAAACAGACAGTGTTTCAGCTGAGCGCAGCGGAGTGGGGAGTTCGTTCCACCACTGGGGAGCTAGGGTGGAAAAGCTCCGCAGTCGGGACGAGCGAGAGTCGTTAACATGGAGGGAGGGAAGTGCAAGTCGCCTTGCAGCAGCAGAGCGAAGTGGTCGAGCAGGAGCGTATTGCTGGATTAAGTCCTGTAGGTAGGAGGGGTCTGACCTTTTGGCTGCAGTGTAGGCCAGGGTCAGAACTTTGAACCTGATCCTGGCCACGACCGGCAGCCAGTGGAGTGACCTCAGCAGGGGGGTGACGTGTGAGAACTTCGGGAGGTTGAACACAAGCCGAACAGCCACGTTCTGGACCAGTTGTATGGGCAGAATGGCGCAGGCTGGTAGGCTTGCGAGAAGGGTGTTGCAGTAGTCCAGACGTGAGGTGACCATGGTCTGGACAAGAAGCTGGGTGAAGTAGGTTGCCAGGTACGGCCGAATCCTCCTGGAAGAACCTGCAGGACTGTGCCGTTACCCTGATGTGTTCTTTGAAGTCCAGCTGGTCATCCAGGACCACTCTCAGGTTCCTTGCAGAGCGGGAGGCGGTCACCATTGTTCAGTTGACGGTGATGGACAGGTCTAGAAGCGGGGAGGTCTTGTACGGCATGAAGAGCAGCTCAGTCTTGTTGAGGTTGAGCTTCAGGTGATGGCTAGACATCCACACAGAGATGTCAGCCAGGCAAGGAGATATCCTTTCCTTAACTTAAATATCCTTTCCTTATTTACTTTGGCCCTTCAGAGGCAATTTCCACCTGGTTTCTACTAGTTTTATTTAAATGTCAATATCTAAAAGAAATATCCATGGTTTTAAGTTCGAACTGAAGAAGAAGCTGTATCATTCAGAAATTTGCTACAGAATACATTTATTTCAGAATAGTCACATACAGTATATATATAATAACCATAACATACGTCGCCTAATGTATTTCAATACGTTTAAAAAAGAATGTACGAAAGCGCGTGTGTATTTACACATGAATAGCAACGTGGTGGTCGCTGTGGAAATGTCGACTGTACGGGACTTTGGCGAAATATAACAAGATAAACTCTTCAGGGTTCATCAGAAAACAGCTGTAGCTGAATATACTGGTAAGTACTTGGTTTCTTAAACATATTTATACGAGAGATTTTGGAGAAAAAAATGAGGTGTCTTCTAAACTGAAAGTGCATCAGGTACTGTATATGTACAACGGCGAATGCTCATTTGTACAACGTTTTTAAAAAATATTATTGTTTCTATACATGAACATGATTTTCTTAGCGTGTATAAACGGTGCATTTTATGCATTTTACAGTTTGTGGCTGTAGCCAGAGGAGGGTCGTAAGTGCTTTAGGCTATTAATAGTGGCCTCCTAATTTATTTCACTGCAGTGTAACTGGAGAAGCTGAGGTTTTCGCAAGAGGCTACCCTTTTAAAAAAATACTGCGTCAAAATTTTCGGGGTTTTCTTAAAGCTGTAGTTTATAATTTCAGACGAACATGAATACTGTAATTGAGTCGGATACATCTCAACCACTAGGGGTGAAGTTTATAGAGTTAACCTGTGGGGTAGAGGGAGGGAAACAGAGGAAGAGTTGAGTGTCATCAGCATAACTATGGTAAGAGAAGCCATGTGAATTAATAACCAAACCAAGAGACTTAGTGTAAATGGAGAACAGCAGAGGACCCAGTACAGATCCCTGTGGGACTCCTGTAAAAAGTGGATGAGGTGCAGAGACAGAGCCCTTCCAGGAGACTTGGTAGGATCTATCCGTGAGATAGGATGTAAACCAAGAGAGGGCAGTTCCAGAGATGCCCATCTCAGCCAGTGTGGAGATCAGGAGTTTGTGGTTTACCATGTCGAACGCTGCAGAAAGGTCAAGGAGAATCAGGACAGATGAGAGGGAGGAGGCTCTAGCAGTGGTCAGTGCCTCGGTCACAGCCAGGAGTGCAGTTTTAGTAGAGTGCCCGGTTCTGAAGCTGGACTGATGAGGGTCGAGCAGGTTGTTCTGGTGGAAAAAAACAGACAGTTGATTAAGGGCAGCTCGTTCAAGAGCTTTGGACAGAAAGGACAGGAGAGACACAGGACAATAGTTTCTGACATCAGAGGGGTCCAAGCTAGGTTTCTTAAGGAGTGGGGTAACACGGGCTGTTTTGAAAACAGCAGGAACATAGGTTAAGGAGGTGTTGATAATGGAGGACAGACATGGATATCATCAGGAACTGCTAGCTCCTGTAAAAGCAGAAGCTGCGACAGGTTGTTCTGGAGCTTTCAGGTTTGTGTTAACACAGCTTGCCAAGCTCAACAGATATCTGAGAAGCATGTGTTGCTGGTCATCAGTTTGCAAAGAGTTATGAAGCCATTTCCAATTTTAAATAAATCATTCAAATGTGAGATAGTTTTACATCCAAAAGTGAAAAAAATATTATTATCCGAAATAAAAAATGAACCCTCCCTCTACCCCTTGCTTCAGCTCATTGATGTTTGAGGGCATTCATTTATACACACTACACAGCTTTATTAACGTCCCGCCACAGCATTTCAATGCGGTTGAGGTTTTGATTTTGCCAGTCCAAAACCCTGATTCTTTTCTTTTTCAGCCATTCAGTCATAGATTTACTGGTGTGTTTAGAATCATTGTCCTGTTGCAAGATCCATTTTCATCTTTAGCTGTTGGACAGATGGTTTCACATTTTCCTCTAGAATACACTGTTATAGAGGAATTTGTGTTGGACTCTATGATGATGAGGTTCCAGGTCCTGTGGCTGAAAAAAAGCTCAGAATCATGACCACTCCACCACGATGCTTGATAGTTGGCATGAGATTCTTGTGGTGACATGTAGTGTTTGGTTTGCTCCAAACATGGCGTTGTGCATTACGGCAAAACTGGCCTCATCTGTACAGAGGACAGTGTTACCAAAGTCTTGTGGTTCAGGTGCTATTTTGCAATGTTGCAGTGTTCTTTTTTTGGAGAGAATGGGTTTTCTCTCTATCCTTCCATGAAAGCCATACTTGTTCAATCTTTTCCTAATGGTAGAGTCATGGACTCACATTTACCATGTTGACAGAGGCCTGTAGATCCCTTGATGTAGCTTTAGGGTTCTTTGAAATTGCTCGGATGATCATACGGTCTGGGTGAAATTGCTTGGATGCCCACTCCTGGTTAGGGTTATCCTAAGGAATAGTCCTATGTATAGGAACAAGGGAAAGGGTTAGGGCATGGGTTAGTCTTTGACGTTGGATGATCCAAATGTTTTCACTTTTGGGATATAGCATTAATATTATCCATTTGTATTTAGATTTCTTTCAGGGAGATACATTTTTCATAATAAATCTTTGTAAAATAAATCCATACCCTTGTATTTAATTTGTTAAAACCCTTCGCGCAGATGCCAAATTTAGTCAATTCTCACCTATTTAGGAGGTGTTCTATTTAAGGCTTTATAACTCCAGGTGTGAGCATCACAGAACCTTGGAAGATGAATTAAATGAAGCAAGACAGTTGTAGCATTTACAATACTAACTTAGATTTGTTTGTTTTTATATTTTAGGTCAAGATAAAGTGCCACAAATGCAAAGAAATCTTGCAAAACAAAGTTTTTGCAAAAATGCAAAACAAAGTTGTTTTTCTTTAGTTTGCAATGAAATACTGAGAGCTGCATATGTAAAACAGGTAAACATATACATTTCCTGGATCATACACTAAGGAGTGTATGATCCAGGAAATGTTTATGTTTACCTGTTTTACATATGCAGCTCTCAGTATTTCATTGCAAACTAAAGAAAAACAACTTTGTTTTGCATTTTGTCCACAGGTGTGCAAAATATGAGAGTGATATGCAGAATTACTAAAGATCTATGATGCAAAAATGTATAACCTTATCCAAAACCTGTCATAAAATTAAGAAAATACTTTTTGTGTATTATAAAGCATATACATTTGGTTTAAGATTAAATCATCTGTATCACACTGGTACACACACTTAGGGCTCTATTTTAATAAACCAAACGCAATGGTGAACGCAAGAGTAATCGCTTGGCGGTATCGCTCTGAGGGCGTGTCGGCGAGAAATTTGGTAATTTCATGACGGCAATCTTGGCGCATCTGATGGCGGTATTGCTAAAAGGCTGGGTTTAAATGTCCAAGGTGTGTCTCTATGGTAGCCAATCAAATAGTTGTTCTCATGCTTTAAAAAAAAGATGGATCACAATCCACACCACCTCGTCTCCCAGAAGTTTGGAATGCACGGGAGGAGGTGGCGAATGCATTAATTAGCCTACATGAGGTGATGTAGGCATAATTATGATTCAAATGGTAGGCTTATGATTCAACTGTGTCAATGTGTAATTTATATATTATAGGCTATTGGCCTACATGATCGCAAGTTTCTTGTAAGCTGTCCTGTTTTATTCTAGTAGTTTAAATTAAAATTAATTAATTAATAATAATTATAGGCTATTTGTTCATTAAATGGAAGTGTAATGTTGGCATCACCTATAGACACTACATAGAACTACATGACTAACAAGTTGCCAAATTGCCAGAGTCTATTGCGTTGCCGCTAAGAGGTGGTTCCAGCGGATCATAACGCAATGGGTTTTCGTTGGTTCAAATTGTCACTGAGCCGAAAGTATTTTAGAACACGCCCCAGACAGCGCCACCCATCCCACTGCAGCGCAAGCGAAAGGATGTTATGTTGAGAATTTGTTGATCCTAGCGGTATTGCTGAGAAACACCATAGCGCCAGTTTTAAGACGTTGATGCTGTCAACAAGCTTGCGTTTGACTATACCGTCCCCTTGCGCTGGTTTGAAAATAGAGCCCCTACAGTTGAAAGTTTACATACACCTTACCCAAATCCATTTAAACTCAGTTTTTCACAATTCCTGACATTTAATCCTAGTAAACATTCCCTGTCTTAGGTCAGTTAGGATCACAACTTTATTTTAAGAATGTGAAATGTCAGAATAATAGTAGAGAGAATGATTTATTTCAGCTTTTATTTCTTTCATCACATTCCCAGTGGGTCAGAAGTTTACATACACTCTGTTAGTATTTGGTAGCATTGCCTTTAAATTGTTTAACTTGGGTCAAACATTTCGGGTAGACTTCCACAAGTTTCTCACAATAAGTTGGCCCATTCCTCCTGACAGAACTGGTGTGACTGAATCAGGTTTGTAGGCCTCCTTGCTTGCACACGCTTTTTCAGTTCTGCCCACAAATTTTCGATTGGATTGAGGTCAGGACCTTGTGATGGCCACTCCAATACCTTGACTTTGTTGTCCTTAAGCAATTTTGCCACAACTTTGGAAGTATGCTTTGGGTCATTGTCCATTTGGAAGAGCCATTTATGACCAAGCTTTAACTTCTGGCTTGAGATGTTGCTTCAATATATCCACATAATTTTCCTTCCTCATGATGCCATCTATTTTATGAAGTGCACCAGTCCCTCCTGCAGCAAAGCACCCCCACAACATGATGCTGCCACCCCCATGCTTCACGGTTGGGATGGTGTTCTTCGGCTTGCAAGCCTCACCCTTTTTCCTCCAAACATAACGATGGTCATTACGGCCAAACAGTTCAATTTTTGTTTCATCAGACCAGATCTCAAAAAAGTAAGATCTTTGTCCCCATGTGCAGTTGCAAACTGTAGTCTGCCTTTTTTACGGCGGTTTTGGAGTAGTGGTTTCTTCCTTGCTGAGCAGCCTTTCAGGTTATGTCGATATAGGACTCATTTTACTGTGGATATAGATACTTTTGTACCTGTTCCCTCCAGAATCTTCACAAGGTCCTTTGCTGTTGTTCTGGGATTGATTTGCACTTTTCGCACCAAAGCACGTTCATCTCTAGGAGACAGAACGCGTCTCCTTCCTGAACGGTATGATGGCTGCATGGTCCCATGGTGTTTATACTTGCGTACTATTGTTTGTACAGAAGAACGTGGTACCTTCAGGCATTTGGAAATTGTTTCCAAGGATGAACCAGACTTGTGGAGGTCTTTCTTTCTGAGGTCTTGGCTGATTTCTTTTGATTTTCCCATGATGTCAAGTAAAGAGGCACTGAGTTTGAAGGTAGGCCTTAAAATACATCCACAGGTACACCTCCAATTGACTCAAATAATGACAATTAATAATAATAATAATAATAAGCTTTATTTGTACAGCACCTTTCATACGTAGAATGCAGCCCAAAGTGCTTCACAACAATAATAGAAACAAATAATAATAAAATACAGAACAGAGCAATAAAAGAAAATTAGACATAAAATCAACATAAAAACACGGATAAATAAGTTGGAAGATAAAACCTAGTAAAAACAGAAGAATAGAAATAAGTAAATAAAAGCACTAGTACAAGGTAATAGATAATAAAAACACTTTCAGTAGCCTAAAAGTAAGAAAATTAAAAGGCAGAGCAAGCTAACTGAAGGCAAGTTTAAATAAAAAAATTTAAAAATAAGTGTGTTTTAAGAAGTTTCTTAAAAGTGTTAGGAGTTTCTCCCTCTCTGATATTGCCTGGTAGGGCGTTCCAAAGCCTAGGGGCATAAAAGCTAAAAGCCGCCTCACCGCTTCTCTTACGGTTTACTTTCGGAATCACTAAGAGAGAAGAAGTGGAGGATCTAAGGGTTCTACTAGGCTTCTATCTTCCTGAACGCAGTCACCTAAGTATGTCGGTGCTAAACCTTTTATCGTTTTAAAAATGAGAAGAAGAACCTTAAAATCTATTCTAAAACGCACAGGTAGCCTCTCCTCCGACTGCTTGTCGGAGGAGAGGTCTGACCTTTGCAATGTTTCTTAAATGAAAAAGGCAATTTTAGTAACATTTCTTATATGGGGCTCAAAGGTTAGGTCATTATCTATAATAATGCCTAGATTCTTGGCTTCCCGATTACTGCACAGGCTCAGATGCTCTAGGTTTTTTGATATTGCATCTCTTTGAGGTTTTGGTCCAATCAAAATGGCCTCTGTTTTGTCATCGTTCAACTGGAGAAAATTCTGGGACATCCACAAATTTTATATCTTTCAGACACTTCTCCAGTGAGCTGAGTGGACTTGTATCACCAGGGAACACAGAAATGTACAATTATGTGTCATCAGCATAGCTGTGGAAATTGACACTATGCTTTCTAATGATGTTACCCAGTGACAGCATATACAAAGAGAACAGTAAAGGCCCAAGAATAGATCCTTGAGGGACCCGACACTAATACTAACTGTGTCAGACGCAGCGTCTCCTAGTGCAACAACAAATCCTCTCCCAGTAAGGTAAGATTTAAACCACTCTAGTACTGGTCCCGAAAAACCCACCCAATGTTCCAAACGGTGCATTAAAACATTGTGATCCACTGTATCAAACGCAGCACTCAAGTCCAGTAAAACTAGAACAGCAACACCACCACTGTCAATGGTTACCCGCAGGTCATTTACAACCTTTACCAGGGCAGTCTCTGTGCTATGTTTAGATGGGAAGCCTGATTGGTATTTCGCAAGGGTGTTGTATCTAATCAGGAATTGATTCAGTTGTCTAAAAACTATTTTTTCAAGGATTTTACTTAAAAAAGGGATGTTGGATATGGGCCTGAAATTACTGAGCACAGAGCTGTCTAAATGCCTTTTTTTCAGTGTTGGTCTCAAAATGGCAGATTTCAAGGTGGTGGGGAATTTGCCAGCTGATAAAGAACAGTTCACAATTTCCAAAACATCATCAAGTAATCTAGCCTATCAGACGTTTCTAAAGCCATGACATAATTTTCTGGAATTTTCCAAGCTGTTTAAAGGCACAGTCAACTTAGTGTTTGGAAACTTCTGACCCACTGGAATTGTGATATAGTGAATTAAAAGTGAAATAATCTGTCTGTAAACAATTGTTGGGAAAATTACTTACACAAAGTAGATGTCCTAACTGACTTGCCAACACTATAGTTTGCTAACATGAAATCTGTGGAGTGGTTGAAAATGAGTTTTAATGACTTCAACCTAAATGTATGTAAACTTCCGACTTCAACTGTATATTAAATTAAATATATACATATTTAATGACAAATAAAATAATCAGGTGGTTGCTGGGTACTGACTCCATTAAAAATAGTATGTCCTTTTTCGATCCCTGTCATCTGGTGGCTTGTTCTTGTGGTTATCTGGGATATCAATTTGGACTTCAGGAAGCAGCAGGTGCTCTGCTGTACACATAGTTTTTCTATCACTTAAAGTTAGAATGGGCGATGTCTGATCCAGGATCACAGCAGTGTTCCATCTCTGTGCTGGAAGGATATCGATATGGCCTTCCTGATCTTTCAGGAAACGGCAAGTGCTCTGCTGTACACATAGTTTACCATCACCATGTTAGAATGGCCAATGCCTCATCCAGGATCACAGCAGTGTTCCATCTCCGTGCTGGAGGAATATCGATATGGTCTTCCTGATAATTCAGGACACAGTAGGTGCTCTGCTGTACACCTAGTTGTTTGGCTCTTGGATGATCTGCTGTTTTGGGGGTTGAGCGCTTGAATGATTTGCTGTGTTGTGGGTTTTGGTGTATATCTCCTGTTTAGTAGGGGAGATGTGTCATGCTCCGTTTGATATGTAGTGCACGCTGGTGCGTGCACTAGAAGTACATAGAGCAGATCCATTCAACACCAAACCAAAATATTATATATTCGTTCATTAAATACATAAGTTATCTTGACAGAAATAAGCGTCGCTTATTAAGCATAAAATTATCGCAAACAGTGAAAGAACAAGTGCGCAGAGCAAGTTCTGTCAAATAACTCTTGCTGTGCCCGACCAATGGTCTCACTCAACCAATCACTTGCACATATTACTAATGGAGCGCCCCTTTAAAAAGCGAGCCTCAAATCTCTCCCATACTGCGTTGGCTTCACTGCTCTTGTTTCGCTGCTTCTTGTTCTAAAAAATATTTTGCTGCTCACCCTCTACCACCCCAGCCTCCACCTGTTGTTTGGATCTGATTCTATGTACTTGGGGGGTTTTGGTGTATATCTCCTGTTTAGTAGGGGAGATGTGTCATGCTCCCTGTTTGATAGGTAGTGCACACTGGTGCATGCACTAGAAGTACATAGAGCAGATCCATTCAGCGCCAAACCAAAATATTATATATTCATTCATATATTAAATACGTGAGTTATCTGGACAGAAATGTAGTTTTCTGACATTATAATAAAATGGCAATGATATCTAGCTTGATCTACGATGTGTCCCTACTCAGAACAGTGACAGACACAGCACTGTTTCCTCCTCGCTGGCTCCACCTACGTGCCTATGTAATTTACATGCCCACTTGACGCCACTGTAGTCTTTCAAAAACGAGGAAGTGGTAGAGGTGTATGTCATTTTGAAGTTTTGAATTAGAATTTGTCACTTCAGCTGTCAATATTTCCGTTCACATATTGTTTCGGCCAGCGACAGAGAGAATTAATTAGTTGCACCTTGATCTGTTAAATAAGGTTAATGTTGTTTTTCGGTGGAACTACCCTTTAACTTTGTACCATTTAGAGGTCAGGTTAGCTTCTGTTCACTTAGATATTAATTGTAAAAGGCATTTTGACCAGGGGAGCCCAAATATTTACACCCCACTTACATATCGAGGAGGAAAATGTCTGTCACATTCATAGGAATATTCTCTGATAGTATAAATACTATGGTATCTTCTTCTGATCCACTCCCAAATCCATGTAAGCAAGGCAAGGATTATCTCTAGCCATAAATTGGCCAAATTGGTAAAATCTGGCAAAATTTACATTAAAACAACAATTACGCCTCTACAAGAATGTACATTCTTGCGTTTTCTGTAGTTGTTAGTGTAAAACTGAACTAATGAAACTAAAAATGCTGTTACGCTGGCTGTAATTTATTGTAATTACATCCATTAAGACATCGCAAACACAGTTGCGAAGGTTGTAATGTCCTCTATTGGGTAGAAGAGTTGTCAATCAAACCAGAATGAACTGGAATACATAGCAGCTACAGGAACAGCTGATGGGGTTTTACACGTGGGGTTTTCAGAAGGTGTACTAGCATTATAAAGGGTTGCGTATTTTTCAAACGGATTGTCCAAGACGACACATGACCAATGAATCTGGAAAGGGACATCTCTATGTGTAAAACCAAATGCAGGATTGTATATTTATTTAATATTTAGTAGCAAATATTGATAGTAGAATGACATGGTAAAATTACACAAGAATTTCACTTGTTTTCTTTTGCTTTTGAGGGAGCAGGGCTTTTCATGGCTGAATTGCCATACATTGTTGGCTTTATCTTGTTGCTATGATGGAATACAAACTTTTGGTGGTGAAAAAAATATTTTTATTAACTCACAGATAGACAATATTTCCACTGTGTCATGCATGGGTAGGTATACTTGCAGGTGAGACTGGGTGGGGGGCAGCTTGTTAAAGACTAGCTATGCAACAATAGTGGCACTTAGAAACTCTGTATTCGGTATAGTTGTCACAAATTGTATACTAATAAATCTAGAACATGGAGTTTGTTGTTTCCAATCATACTTTGGTTGCAGGGGCAATGAATATCTCCGTTTAGTAATCTCATGGGGCCGGTGGCATGTCCACTAGGGCATCTGCGCGAAGGGGTTAATTGATGATATTTTGATAGTCTTTCCTTCATTTTATAGGAAAATCTGATTAACTTCTACGTTTCCAAATAGGTTTTAGGGTACAATTAGGGTTAGGGTTCAGGTTAAGAACAGTGAGAAATCACTGTGGGAAGTCTTCTATCTAGGGGGGGCCGGGGGCGTGGTCCCCTGGCAGAAAGATGTTTCATTTTAATGCACTTTTAGAGATAATTGTATCTTGATTTTAAGAATAAAAATGATAGGCAATTTCATGTTTAAAGGGGACATGAAGCACTTGGTAAAGTGGCTCTGGTTCGTTAGCTTTTTACCTTAAATTAGATCTGACCATGCGTTCAAATCTCAAACCGACCCGTATTTGCTGGAAAAAGAAGTTCAAATTTGCTTTTTTTCCATGTGCGCAGCCATCTTGGACCAACTGCGGTCGTGACGTCACTAGGTTTGTTGGTCTCGGCTGTTCAATGTATTACTATGGGAAAATAGCTGACTTTCAGTGAGCTCAACGATGTATCGGGAGGAAAAAACTAAACTAAAAACGCACTGAACAAAAGTTTATTTAAAACTTAATTTCAACGAACTGCTTCTGACCATACTAATGCTGTGGCCTGACGAGCCGGCAACTACAGCGGCGCTGCATTGCCTTGATATATTAGTTAACAGCCTGCAAATATATAGCCTACCTACCGTGACCTAGCATCACAAGCTAACGCTTATTTTCTATAGGCAATATTAGCTCGACACGACTTTAGCTCCCAAACTGTTTTTCAAGGCAATGCAGCGGCGCTGCAGTTGCTGACTCGTCAAGCCACAGCATTAGTATGGTCAGAAGCAGTTTGTGGTTAGAACTGGTTCGTGGAAATTAAGTTTTAAATTAAGTTTTGTTCGGTAATACTCATTTGAGCATCTCGGGGCAATACAAAAAGACCATATGTGCGTTCGTTGTTTTATTTTTTCCTCGCGATACATCGTTGAGCTCACTGAAAGTCAGCTATTTTCTCACAGGAATACATTGAACAGCTGAGATGAACCAACCTAGTGACGTCAAGATGGCTGCGCCCTAGTGGAAAAAAGCGAATTTGAGATTTGAACGCACGGTCATATCTAATTTAATGTAAAAAGTTAAAGAACCAGAGCCACTTTACAGAGTGCTTCATGTCCCCTTTAAGTTTTATATGGAAAATATGTTCACATTTGGATTTCCAATAGTTTATGCATACCACAGCTATCTCACAGTGAAAATACACAGTTGTACACAAATAAACAGCTTAGTTCGACTCAAAAGCACAATGATCTCTTACCTAAGCAACCCATTTATTTATCAGCTATCCATCACAGCCATCCATCTGTAAAGACAGATCAGTTTCTTGAAAAATACAGTTGTTTTGTCTCTGCCTTTGCTCTGTCTCATCATTATCCCATAAAATGGTGGATAGGCTACGAAGAGATATACAAGATGAAAAAAACGGCAGAGCAACCTATTTGGGGTGAAACAGTGTACCGTCTGTTTAATAAACTGAAGGCGCTAGGCATTCACAAAATAATCACACAATAAGCGCTCAAATAAAGACAGGTAAGACAAACAATATAGGCTATGTCTACTTGCACTCAGCGTAAAGGCAGCAACGCATTTCGACTTCTTCAGGCAACAATCACAGTCAGTCATGCTCTAAACTTCACATCACATTTTATACATTTCAGAGCAAAGCATGGATACATGGTGGGCGGATTTTTTCTAATTGCTTACATAGTGCACTCAAAAATTCTCATTAGCTCACTTTCCCGGATACTGATAAGACATTTTATCTCTTACTTCGCTATGTAGCCTACCAGTATATCACCATCTGAAGACTGTTATGACACAGGCCTCCAGAAGCTGAACAAAACACACCTTGAGTAGCTGCAGTTTCACTCAGAATCTCTCAATTTAACAAAAACAACCAGTGTCCAGATTATGACCTCGAAACAGGCAGCAAGGCGTAACACACACAGATGGTTATGTTATATGAAAAATCACATGCATATGAATTTTCTCTCACATATTACGGGCCAATATTATATGATTTCACTTAATGTCTTTCAAAATCTACTGGGATGTGCAAAACATCTAGCCGCCATTGTCATAAATATAGAATAATATTTCCAATGGGAAAGACAAAGTCAAGCTAAATTGACACTACCCTGCAGTGCTACAGTCACAATTAGAATTACTCATCCATGTACTGCAGACCACTGCATTATTTAATTTAAAACAAGCAAAGCAAAGACATATTTACTGCTGCCCAGTCAGCACAATAACTAATATTGTTATTTTAGGATTTCTTGCTTTCAGTTAGTTAAATATTTTATGGATTTTCTAAATACTGACTTAATTCCCAGTTATCAAAACAGACATGACTCACATGTCAGTTGGACAGATTTCAGCTGGACACTCAATATATCCCGCTTTATAACTTCATTTTCCCAGCTTATTAGTTAATGGTTTAAAATGATTCTGAAGATTGACATTTCAGGCTCCAATCATATTAACGATGACATGCGTAAATAACAATGCTAAAAACTTATGATGTAATTTACATAGCAACTATATGCTCATTAACAATGGCCAAGCAACGTTGATGACAATTCAGAAAATATATAACTTTTAAAGATTTATTTCCATTATACACTGGGACTTTTGCCATTCATTGAGGGTATGACATAAATTTTCAATGCCTGTGAAAATAATCGAACAGTTTCACTTTGAATGTTCAGTTGAGCAAGTAATGTTTAAAAAGCAATTTTATGGGTTAGTGCTATTGGCTTGTGTTAGCTACATCATGCAGCCTCATAGAATTGCAATCAATAAAGGCTAACAACATACTAGCACTTAAATCTTGTAAGTCTGCACACTGTAGTGAAGTAAAAACAGTCAACAAACAACATTTTCTGTGAAAAATGTATTGTCCATCTCATGTGCACACATTGCTGTCTACATTCTAAAGCTTAATTTTGCCCTCCCTAACATTAGATTAGTAAGTAACACCATTATGGGCAGAAATTAGTGGCAGCAGAAATGTTATTTGAATACCATAACTTGAATTTGTAATTCACTATTTCATTATCACAAATTTAACATAATTGTTTCAATTGAATTAGGTCTTCTTTGCATTCAATTTTAACTTCAGTTTCAATTTTCTGCAACACACATCTGGGTCAGAACAAGCAAAGATTCAATAGACCTTTGTCAAGCTTACAGTTTTTGTAGTGTACCATTATGATCAAGTAGTAAATGAAAACAGCTATATTTGAACTTTTATGCTTTTCCAAGTGAAAAGGAGGTACTTTGAAAACTGAATGTAACACTGTACGAGCTATAAATTCTAGTGTGCTAAGTAGCCAATGTGTACCCAACAGAAATGTATTGCCTGCTTTTAAGATTCCCGGTTATCAAGGCTAATCCAGCTAGTGTTAGCTAGCTTGCATACCAAGATGGTATGCTAGCGTATACAGCTGCGTATCAAAAATAATAACCAGCGGTTCATTCACTAGCTAATTCAACCGTAGCCACCTAGCTAGCACTTGTATTTTGAAATTTAAAGCGTTTGAATTTGAATTTTTTTAACTTCAAAATACTATGGGAAGTAAGATTAAACTAACCAGGGGAATTCTATGTGTAGTGATGAAGAGCTATGTGTGACCTTTCAGCTACGGATGAAGCCTGACATGCCTATAGGAAGAAGCCATTCGTCCATTCAGGTCAATGCCAATTTAATATTGTACCAACGCATGTTGGTCTTCTCCCTAGAGGTCAAGGAGGAATGCTATGCGTAATATTTAGGCTTCATAGCTTCCGTATGCCTGGGGCCATTCTAACTACTGAAGTAGTATTTTGTAGTATATGGTATTTTTGTAGTATATGTGTATCAACGACCTGATGGTAATTCCCTAAAGCTAGATTAACCATTTCAGTCGAGACCACTGTCGTTAAAGTTAAAGCTTAATTAACGTTATTAAGCAACATAATTAGGTTTGGCAGTATGGATCTACCAAAACCCCCCAAAAAACAACCATACGCCAAGCACTGCTAGTACGTGATCTCCGGCTGACGTGATGACTAATGACCTTTCGCTTCGGGATGATGCCATTCTGTCCATCAGGTCAAGGCCAGGAATTACGAACATAAGCTATATGCCAAAACAGAAACAGCCATGTTTCTATACAGCTGAGCTTATTGCTAAGGATTGAAATAACTCAAAGCCTGTGCGAACGCGATGTTTGTAAGCAGCAGATGACCAACGGCGCATAACTTACAGTGTGGACACCGGGGCGACTTGATGCGGTCATTATGGCACCGATGTAGAAGGAGTGGGCGGTGTATAGCTTGGGAACGAGTACTGGCCAATGAGACAGGCAGGCAACGAACCAGGATCTTGGCATGGCGTACTCTGTCGTGGCTCAAGAGAGCTTGCGTGGGGCATCACGGCATGCTCTGTGTCAGAGGAGGAAGGACAAAACAGTGGATATACTGCATCGGCAATGGATAGATCACCTTGATGAACTTTTTTTTTTTTTGGTGCATGCATTGTATTTCCTGAATTTAGGATACAATGCAAGTGGTAGGAGCCTCTAGCAGCAAGTCTACATAGGTTTGAACCTCCCTTGCTTTAGTGGATGCCAGTTATCTATAGTAAATATATTGACTGCAGTATCATTAGCACGGAGATAGAACTTCCTTCATCAATGATTGCCCCACGACACACGACGATGGGTGAAATCCAAAAGCACCATTATACAACTTCTGAAGGATTTAATTTATCGGGCCATTCACCTTGTGAATGTGCAAACCCCCAAAACCAATGGAGGGCGCTTTTCTGACCCAGGGCCCCCTGCCCAGCTCAAATGCATCCAAGGTACAGTACCCTCAAGGATCCCCAGGGGTCCGCAGACCCGCTGTTGAAAACCCGGGTATAGACTTCCGAAGATTTGGAAGTTGAATAAATCATGACGAGAACATGTCGTTCCAGAGATTAAGCAGCAAAGCCCAGAGACCCATGTCTACCGGCATCATTAATTTGAAACGATTGTGCACATCGTGCAGATTCGCCACCTTAGTCCTTAGGGAGTTTATTCTCATAGCAACTTCTGTAAGACCCGGCAGAAAAGCAGCAACGATTAGTAATGCTCCAGTGCCACTGATGTGAAGGAGGGCATGAGATCTTGGATCCGAGGTGTTTTTTTTTCTTCTCTTCCACAGATAGAGGGAATTTTAGCTAGTCAAATGTGCTTTGCAAACACGCAGCAATGCATCTGGCAAGTGCAAATTAGGAAAACCTACTACTAAGAATCATCAAGCCGAAAAACATGAAAGGCCATTTGCAGGTGTTGAGTGAAAACCAACCTGGAGCCTCGGATCAAGTGGGGACTACTGCGACAACCGAAGTTAAACAAACTTTTTTTTTTTTTGCGCTTCCGGAACCCAAGCCCCACGTTCCACTCGATACAGATTGATGCGTTATTCGTTCCCAGAGATTGGGATTGTTGCGCTAAACTGACGGGAAAATAAAACAAACGAGGCATTTCTTAACTCATTGTGGCTTCACAGGTAAAGCACTGCAGCAGAGGGCGACGTCCGGTGCTGAGGTTGAGAACATAGCTGCGAGGAACCGAAGCTGGCCCCTTGGACGACGCATCACGCCTAACAAGCGCGATGTCACCAATCCTAGAAGGCTCAGATCCCTTACTTGCCCCCGTCGAGGGTCCCTAATATAAGGTATCTAAATTTTCTGGTATAGCCTAGTTTCGTTTTAAAATTGTGGTAGGCTTATCACGTTATAGCTTTATGCAACAATTTCAGGAATCCAATTAGTTTTCACTGGCAGTGTGCAGGATGCAGCCATGCATGCAAGGGAAGCGGACCATAAAGCTTAAGAACACAGAGCTTGCCATCACTTAGCTTTTACGCAGAAATGGCAGGATTCCAATTATTTTTTCCCCGCGGCGTGTAGCGGAACATGCAGGATATTTTTTACTGGCAATGTGCAGAGGGCGTGCAGGCAGAGGAACCACCATGGTAGGGCGAGGCGGTTAATAGACCGCCTTGTTATGCGAATGGACTGTGATAGGTGAATCGTCACTACTCAGCCGAGCTGTCAGCTGATTCACCCATAGCCAGGTTTCACTATTGTGACCTGCCTGAACTAACGCTACGCTCGATTAGTTATGCAACGGGGCGTCAGTGATGCCTTCATGCTCTTTGAATCGAGCAGCAGTCTGATGTATTCGATTGGCTGTATTGGTATCAGCTGGCTCTTGCTATAATCGACGCTGATGCCCAACCTGGCAACACGCTCCAACGTCTTGGCAGTGTGTAAGAGTGTCATACCGTACGTTTGTGCGCATATCAGCCAATCGCCTAGGTATGGTATGATTCTCAGCCCCCTCAGCCTGAGCGGCGATAGAACCACGCTCATGCAGCGAGTAAGTACACGTGGGGCTAGAGACAAACCGAACGGGAGGGCATTGAGCTCGTATGCCCGACCTCTGAATGCAAATCATAGGAAACGATGATGCTCCACCCCGATAGGGATGTGGAAGTATGCATCTTTCAAATCCACAGCCGTGAACCAATCTCCTGTTCGTACAACATTCAACGTCCGGAACATCTGGAAAGTGTATCGTTTTAGATACATATTTAGGTATCTCAGATCCAGTAACATTCTCTTGTGAGAGCCTTCTAATTCACCAGCTGGTGTCGGCGGCCTGACCACCAGATGGACCTACGGGGTTATGTCGCGAGTCCGGCGCCGGTACATGGGCGGACGGACGACGAAAAGCTCCCTTGCCATACGCGGGTTGTGCATCCCTTCTGACCATTAGTTGGGATCAGCACACACCAGAATGTTGGGGGCATCTGCCGCTCCGTGTTTTAATGCCTCTACAGACCGTTCCAGTGCCTGTCTGGCTGCATCAGTAAAAAACCTGGCCGGGAACAACCGGCAGGTCTCTGATTGTTCTTTTTGTGGCGTCTGGTATGGGCGACTGAGCCAACCACATTTGACACCGAGTCACCGTGAGAAGGGACATTACCCGGCCTAATTCACGGGTCATAAGCGCAAACGTTTGTAGCGACGCATCATTCAATGAGGTGTCGACCTCTGCATCAAGCATCGTCTGCAACTGCGCGAGCATTAGCCATGACAGCGAATTACCAATTCGCGCTGCTCTGGCAGCCGCGCCATTAGCCTTACAGAGTAAATCGTCCGTTGCTCTGCATTCTGCCCTGACCACCTCTTGTGGGGACACTACTAATGCTGCAATGGCAGGTTCCACAGAGGGCATTTGGTCCAACCTATGGACCGCCACGTCTGACATGGACGCAAACGTCCTACAATTTTTGGCCATCCGATACATATCAGGGCGTGGCCAGCCTTTACTTAGCTCCGCCAGAAAATGCTGGCATGGCAAATCGCCGTCCCCGAAGTGCTAGCCTGAGGCATATCGCAACCCATGTGTACCAAGGCCGCATGGAGAATGGCTTCTAGAGAGGCCGAGTAACCCACTGAGCTGGTGGTGAAACCCGAGCCTCCTACCGACTCTCTGTCAGATTGGTCTGCTGTCCCGGGCCGACTCTTAGTAAAGTAGGTGTTTGACGCTGCTGTATAAAGGGTGTCAAAACTGTCACAGTCTGGATCCCTGCACGGATCCTCGTCCGCAGGGGGCCCTTGTATAGACCCATGCTGGGGAGCCGTTTCCACGTTTTTGCTGTACGCGTAGCACCCCGACCGAAGTCACAAGACGCTGTGGGATTCACACAGGATACAAATAGTCTCACGTCTCAATATGCTTTGGCGAGAAAAATGAAGAGACTTCCACAGTGACGCTCCCCCCTTTATGGGAGGAATTATGTCACTATGCGGAGGTCATGTACCATGACAAATTCTGGTATAAAAGTATCGATGCATCCGGCCCCAGAAGCTCCATCCATATTGACGACCCTAATGGTCGGAGGAACGAAATATAACTACAGCTTAACATACTATTTCGGGGATAAGTAAACAAAATGGGTGAACTATCCTTTTAAGCTTAGTAAAAGGAGACTTAAGGGTGATTTAATAGAGGCTTTTAAATTCATAAAAGGGATTAATAAAGTGAACTACATGAGACTCTTCAGGTTGAGTTCTGTTAGTAGAATGAGGGGACATAGATGGAAATTAGAAAAAGGTAAATTACACACAGACATTAAGTACTTATTCACACAAACAGTAGTCACTGTTTGGACTAGCTTGCCAGGTCATGTAGTAGAGGCAGAAACTCTGGGTGTTTTCAAGACCAGGCTTGATATGGTGCTGGATACTATCTAGTTTGTAGGGCTAGCGCTAGGTACACTTTTGTGGTAGTAAAATGGCGAGCATTGTTGGGCCTGGTAGTCACTGGCCGCCCCTGCGCTTTTTGCTCTGATTGCCGAAGTGCCCTTTTTTAAACCTTTATTTAACCAGGGCAGATCCGTGCCCTAATGGACACTTCCTTTTTGGCGTAAGGTCACACCAGAGGGGCACTTGACTGACTGACTTTTTTAACATTTTCAAAAACACAATCTATAGGAGGATTTTTCTGTGAATCCAGTCTGATACAACTGGAATACATTTTTTGTGACCAACTGTTTTCTAACCCATGGAATACATTTTCGTAAAACAAATGGTAAACAGCAATGTCCTATTATTCCTGATGATAATTTATTTCAACGTGAGTTCAGAATAAAAAAGTAATCCTAGTGCAGAGTTGGGATCAAAGTTTAGAGGCCTGTTATTAGGTGTGGTTGAAAAACCACACCTACTGTTATCGCTCAGAATGACCGTTATTATTCTTCCGCCATTTTTTCAAACCCTATCTCCTCCTACACCGTTCACACCATCGAAACCATTCATACCTCATATTATACCTTTATACCCCATTTAGGTTGCTATTACTTTTTACCTTTATAGCATATACACTTTTTGAAATATTTGACATTTTATCGCCAAAAAATGAATGGGGGTCTATGGGCACGTGCAGTAGGCTAGCTCACGGTGAGAATGCTCAGTGTGAGCACTGAGCTGATTTTTGAATCACTTAACGTTCTGTCAACAACCTTGGAAAAACGCAGACGAGAAATTCCATAGCAAACGACGTAGCCTACGTCCGTCTGCAACTGAACTGATCATACTCACTTTAGCTTTCAAAAATAATAATAATCATTGCCATACAACAAATGCTGCATCAAGCGCAATGCGCTCTTTCGCCACGAACACGCAGGCTATTGCCCTATCTACGGTGCTAGCCTAGTCCTCAATGTCCCAATTATAGTAGCCTATTCATATTTCTCTGAAATTGTAAACAACTTTAAACCCTCAAAATTCCAATGTAGGATTGCTGCAGAGTCGCCGCTTGTGCACACATCAACCTCTCAAATTGCACTGCACGATAAAATACCCCAAACCCGTTTACAACCATCTTGCCACAGTCACACAATAACGCGCATAAAATGTACCGTTTCTACACAGCACATAAACGTTTGTTCCGATATAGGCTATTACTAAAAAGTTGAAACGGTTACAAATAAACATTCGGTGCATTTCCCTTTGCGTATAGGCTATGCCTACCCAATGTAGCTACTTTCGGTATAACGTTAACATTTTTTTTCTACAAATCTCTGATAAACAGATTAAGGAACCAAATATCCTACCTACCTACAACTGGTTTCTGTTGAATGTTGAAGAGATTCTCTTATTCCATTTTGCCACTGCCCAGCAACGTTGATGTTCTGTCCCGAGATTTGTGTTTGTGTGCACACAAACATGTGGTTTGGACTTCACAAAATGGTGAAATCTGTAATCGGAATCAGAGTTTGTTTAATAAAGTGGAAAAATCAGTAGATGAGCATTTGGTTAAAACCTAGGCAAAAATTGTATGAACCCATATTTTTCTACAAACCCAACTACGACTGTGTCTGAATAGTCCGAATCAGCACACACTACTATTTGAGTATGCCAGTTGAGTATGCTTTTTTTTTGAAAAGCTGTTAAATTAGGATAGCATTACCTGCGCGGCCAAATTGAGTGTTCTCAATACCCCCGGATGATATAGCCAAAGAGTGTAAAGGAAACTGATATAGCCTAGGCTACTTATGTCCAGGTTTATATGGAGGATATTTCGCATACTGCATGTCACTGCAGTATAGACTACAGTAAACAGTATGCTAGTACACAGGATGCAGTACATTGGGCATTCACAATGCCTTCATCTGCAACACTGTTATCACCCAACAATACTATCCCAGATGATTTGACATTCCCTTTTTGTGCTTTTATCCCAATTCATTACTTCTTTGTATCACTTCCAGGTTCTTTAGACTACTTACCACAAAATAGGCTACATCACCATATTTTCATTTAATAAAGTGGAAAAATCAGTAGATGAGCATTTGGTTAAAACCTAGGCAAAAATTGTATGAACCCATATTTTTCTACAAACCCAACTATGAATGTGTCCGAATAGTCCGAATCAGCACACACTACTATTTGAGTATGCCAGTTGAGTATACTTTTTTTAAAAAGCTGTTAAATTAGGATAGCATTACCTGCGCGGCCAAATTGAGTGTTCTCAATACCCCCAGATGATATAGCCAAAGAGTGTAAAGGAAACTGATATAGCCTAGGCTACTTATGTCCAGGTTTATGTGGAGGATATTTCGCATACTGCATGTCACTGCAGTATAGACTACAGTAAGCAGTATGCTAGTACACAGGACGCAGTACATTGGGCATTCACAATGCCTTCTTCTACAACACTGTTATGACCCAACAATACTATCCCAGGTGATTTGACATTCCCTTTTTGTGCTTTTATCCCAATTCATTACTTCTTTGTATCACTTCCAGGTTGTTTAGACTACTTACCACAAAATAGGCTACATCACCATATTTTAACACTTTCACCTTCACTAGATCCCTTTATACCGCATAAACAGTTCATACCATTTCCACCCTTTATTTTCCACCTCACACTATACCATATTACCATCTTTCTATGCCATTTCCAGCCATTAATATTTGTGGAGCAACCACACCTACAATTTCTTTAGGAATTGTTCATCTAGTTTTGACCTGCTTTCACTGACTTTCATGTGATTTGTGGAGGTTACCCCAGAAAGGAGGGAGGGAGTTTGTTTTGTTCATTAAAATGGACTGCAGAGAATACCTCCAAAGAAATACATTTGTCTTTGGGTTGTTGTTTTATTAGAGTATGTAAAGTTGTGCTCTGCCTTCCAAAAAGTGCTTGTGCATGCCACTGAGAGACACACTTATTTTTCCATAGAGTTCAATAGGAAAATGAGTCAAGAGAAACAACCCTTAAATGATATCTACTGCATATCTGGCAGCAGAGTGATGGTTTGCGGCTTGTTCGATACCTCAGACCCTTGATGACTTACAGCCATTTAGCCAACCATGTGTTCCATATTATTGCCATGTAATTTACAGCTTAATCTAGTCCCACCCTCTAATTCCCATAGAGACCCATTCAGATGCAGAGAGGTTACAGTAATGTCCAATCATATTTGGTCCCCTAAAACAGTGGGGGGGGGGGGGGGGGGGGGTGTATAAAATGGCTGTAATTGCTACACGGTTCACCTGATATGGATGGAAAAACCCTCAAATTAAAGCTGAAAGTCTGTACTTTAACCTCACAGTCACGATTCCATTTCAAATCCAATGTGCTGGAGTACAGAGCCAAGACAACAAGGATTGTGCCTCTGTCCAAATACTTACGGAATGTACTGTATATTATTTTATATTGATAAAATTGTTCAGAGAAAGGAATTATGTGGGCTTTATATAAAACATTATATTAATAGGCCCATATCATCACTGCAACAACCAATTAAGGAGTGCACCAAAAATCCCATGGTCTATGCAGAAGTACTTCCTGCCAGCTGCTGCTTTTTTCAGCTGTATTGGACAACACAGGGTTCATTCCAATCGCTTTCCTTTCCTCGCTCCTTAGATCTGCCCAACAGAGGGCGGGAGGAAAGGATGCAAGGATCAGGTACGAGGATGGAGGAAATGAGGCAACATGTATTAGGCAAATGGAAAGTCCTTACTCAATCAAGCGTCAGCATCATATTATGCTCACATGCCTAACTGTAATGGTTTTTATCTTATTTTTCCATAAAGAAACAGTGCTTTTGTTAGTTATAAACAATGAGTGTCATTATGGATTAGCACTTTATAATAAATGGCAAGGAACAGTAAAATTGTATTTGTGTAGAGGTGTGCCTGCAACATGGCAGATGTGGATAATTTTTACATGTCACGCGTTCCGAGAAAAGGCTTCCGCAAAGGCTACACTTGTGTTTCCTCACTGAAGCACCCTCCGGGAGCCAGCTCGTTCCTCACTCCTCACTCCTCCGAGGAGCATTTAGCGGTTTGGAATGTCCTTAAAGATGGCGAACCTCGATCGATTTCCGGGTCAGGCGAGGACCGAGGAGAAGAGGACAGAGGCAATAAGCGATTGGAATCCACCCGCAGTGTAGAGAGACAGGAAGAATGGAAGCGAGACAGAGGAGAGGGAGAGACATGTGACAAAGGTGGTGCGGCCCGATTCGGGCCGCCGGATTCAGGCCACCAATGTCGCCGGCTCACAATGAGCATGTGGATGGTGCTGTACATGCTACATCACCTCACTTGTTGCCTTTTTCCACCAGTTCAGTTGTGCAGTCATTTCTTTTGAGGGAAAACACTGTTAGAGGACGGTAGGCACTTGATTGACCAGAGCAATGCCCTTGCACATTAATGGGAGGACAGTTCTGCCAAATGAAACCATTCCTCCATGGTCAATTCTACAATCCATTATGTGTTGCTGTGGACTGACATATTTAGTATTTTTCTCATCTCTTCCACATTGAGAAAATACATTGCGTCTTAATGTGTGATAATTGCGATCCATCATATCCATGGTCATCAGGACCAGCTGTAGAGCTGTCAGCTGTAGAGAGGTAAGAGTTTCAGAGAACTAAGTTATGCACACAGGGTAATTCTGCATTTTGGCTCGCAATCTATCTGAATAGTGATAGAAAAGCCTCCTGTTGTGAGGGGAAGTGTAAGGTTCGGAGAATCAAACGCGACCAATAAGGATTTCTAAAAGCGTATCTAGAGATATGCCACAAAACGCGGAATAATCCGCACCAGGACTGGGTTAACACAGGATAGGGAGCAAAACTTCCCTAGCACAAAGCAAAACAAAACAACCTCCAAAAACTGAGGCGATCTCGATAAACAGCGAGAATAACCAACATAAGAACCTCACGCACTAAAATAATTAGGCGTAACAAGAGGTAATGAAACAAAACCAAACTCAAAACAAAAACGAGTGAAGGAAAGGAATAGAAAAGAAAACCTGTTAGCCAAAGCTCTTGTGGAAAAAGAGCTGAACACAACTGGCAACAGGTAAAAAGAATAAATGATAAAGATTGGAAAGGAACTGTCATGGTTTTGAACCCTGTTTCCCTATGCGGTCGTTTTCCTCGGTGGCCACGCGAGGGCGCTGCCCTTTTGGTAGATGCTTGCTCCGCCCTGCTGAGTTGGCGGAGCTTCTGTTAAGCGTTTTCACCTGTGCCTAGTCACCTGAGAGATATATAAGCCTACCATTTCCTTCGTTCGGGGCTTCGATATTAATTGTTCATTGTTTGTACTGTGGTGTTTTTGTTGGTTGTGAGTTACTCGTACCATTTGGGCTACTCGCCTATTTTAACGCCTCTTTGTTGAGGCAGGGCTTATTTCTTGCTGGCTTGGTAGTTACTTATCTCTTAGAAGTTTGGGACCGTAAATCTCTGCTCTATTTCGCCTTTTGTGCTTTTTCTCCGTGAATGGAGATTTGGGCGATTCTGTTCGGAACTGTAGTTCTATTCGCCCTTCGGTACATGTCTTCCCATAGGGAGATCGGGCGTTTCGCTTCTACTTAGTTCTTAGCTTGTAGAAGTATAGAGTAGCTGTTCTTTGTTCCATTCTCGCCTGTTAAGGGTTCTTAGAGAGTCCTGGCGTTTGCTTCTACTCATTTCCGTGTTACTGTGAGCCGGTGAGTAGCTTTGGTACGTTTATTCCCTGTTTTGTCTCCTTCTCGTGGACTATGTTCCCCTTTGTTGTGAGTCAGGGTTTTTGTTTTATTTGAGAGGCTGTCATGCTATTTTTGCGTTGGTCTTTGTTGCAGCTGTCCTCCGTCCTTTTTACCTACGGGACGATTTTGTTCGGAACTATTGTTCTGTTCGTTTTCCGGGTATGTTTCTCCTTGTGTGGAGTTTGGGCGAGGTTGTGGATATGTTTGTGTGTGACTGCGCGTAGCATGGGAACGTTAGCTCTCTGTTCCTTCGCTTCATTGCATATTCTTTTACTGAGAGGCTAGGAAGGTTGTTTCAATTAAGCTTGCGTTAGTCTATTTGGATAGTAAAGTTATGGGACGACGGTGCTCCGTCGGCTCACCTGTAAAATGTTTCTCTCTCCTGGGAGATCGGGTGTTTACCCCTTTGTTTTCTGCATTTGACTGCGAGCTTATTAATCTCGCCATGGAACGTTAAATCTCTGTTCCTGTTCGCTTCGTTATATTCCTCTTCATAGAGAGGCAGGGCGTGTATTTTCAGTTAATCTCGCTTTGGTCTAGCCGGTAAATGTCCGGTACTGCCTGTCCTGTTCGTTCCTTTCAGTGCCTTTCTCCTTGCATGGAGTTTTTGACGATTTTGTGCGCAACTGCTGTTCTGTTTCGTCTTTTGGCGCACGTCTTCCTATAGGGAAGATTGGGCGATGTTGTGGACACGTTTGTTTGTGACCGCGAGTCTGAGAGTAGCCTGGGAACGTTGGATCTGTTCCTTTCGCCTCCACTATTACTATCTTATTATTTTGCAGTGTCTGTTGACTGTTTTATGTTTGTCTTTACGCTACTCGCCCGTTCTTATGTGTCTCGTTACCGAGACAGGGCGCGTATTATTTCTGGCTGTTCAGAATCCTGTCCTTGCGCTCTACTTGGTGTGTGACAGTGAGCTGGTTAGTAGCGTCTGTAGTGGTGTTCGTTGTTCGTTGTCTTGTCTCCTCCCTTATCTGCGAGTTATCCCACCTTAGTGGCCTAAGGGCTTAATGAATCCCCTTGCTGCGTTTGGCTCCTCCCACGTCACACGTCACGCCCCTTTACAGGAACGACAAAACCAATCTAATCCTAAATCTTTATAACCGGATGTGGCAGGCTCGAGTGCCACCCTCGTGGAAGAACAGACAAGACACAGGTTGCTTAGTTTCACGGACACTTTATTTGTCCTATTTTGTTCTTTTTAGCTGGCAATGGTGCTCGCGGACCTTCTCTCTGCACCTCTCCCGTCAATTGCCACCCAAATGATCTTCCGCCTCCCCCCCTTTAAAGCCCAGGCTCACTGTCAATGTAATCAGGAAACAATCAAACAATCATTCAATTGCTAATTATCTAGTTGTCCTGATTAACTCCTGACAGCTGTGGTTCCGGGTCCGAGAGCTGCTCCGCTCATTCTCTCTCTGCAAGCAGAGGCTAACCACGCCCACCCTGCCACACCGGACTTGTTGCGTTTCCTATTAGTAACAACCAGAAATGCAGCGACCTAAATTTCTATACCTTTACCGACTTCGTATGTCAACATAGCAAAGACAATCTCGAAGTGCGGAAATGTGGAAGTCCTGAGGTATTTATAGCCCTCAGGAAACGCGAAACAGGTGAAGGGAATAATTGTCGGGCAAGACGCGAAAACCGGAATGGAGGCGGAAAAAATCCGATAGTGTCTTGACGACGCCAAACAGGAAACAAAAAACGTCGAAAAGCAAAGGCTGCAAATAACCATGACACCTGTATGTCTCACGTGACAGAACTGTTGAGTAATAATAATAATAATAAACTTTATTTATATAGCACCTTTCATACAACAAGTAGCAGCCCAAAGTGCTTCACACTAGGGAAATAACAGTTAAAACAGGAAAATATTGGATAATACAATATAACATTATATAACATTAATATAACAATGAAACACAATGAAATAAAAGACAATATAACAGGGAATAAAACAAATCTGAAGAAAAAATAAAATAAATGAATAAATAAATAAAATAAAAATAATAAAATAAAATGGGATAAAACAAAATGCAATAAAACACAATGAAATACAAGACAATATAGATGTATATTTATAAAACAAGTAAAAGCAAAAGACAAGTAAAAACTAAAATAGGATACAATCAAGTAAAAGCCATCCTAAAGAAGTACGTTTTCAGAAGGCTTTTAAAAAGTGCTACATTTGGTGCCTCTCTGATTTGTCTGGGCAAAGTATTCCATAGTGTGGGGGCATAGAAATAAAAAGAAGCTTCTCCACTTCTTTTATAATTTACTTTTGGAATGCATAACAAGTTATCACCAGAAGATCTGAGGCCACATATGGGCTGATATCTATTCAGCAGGTCAGATATGTAAAGTGGTGCTAAACCAGTCAGAGCTTTAAAAACAAGTAAAATAATTTTAAAATCAATTCTAAATTTCACGGGCAGCCAATGCAGATATGCAAGTACAGGTGTGATATGAGCTCTCTTCTTGGTTTGTGTCGAGATTCTTGCAGCTGAGTTTTGTACAGGTTGTAGCTGCTCTATGTATTTTTTTGGAAGACCAGAGAAGAGACCATTACAGTAGTCTAATCTACTTGTAACAAAGGCATGTATTAACCGTTCAGCATCAGCTTGCGTGAGGAAAGGCCTTACTTTAGTAACATTTCGCAAATGGAAAAAGGCTACCCTTGTTACATTTCTTATATGTGGCAGAAAGCTTAGGTCAGCATCCAAGATTACACCTAGATTCTTAACTTGAGGTTTATTGTTTGACACTAGAGGTCCTAGGTTATTAGATAGTCTTTCTCTCTGGGCCTTAGATCCAATGATAATTATCTCAGTCTTATCCTGATTCAACTGAAGAAAATTCTGAGACATCCAGAGATTAATATCCTTCAGATAGTTTTCTAAGGAGCTGATTGGGCTTTCATCCCCAGGCAATACAGAAATATACAGCTGTGTATCATCAGCATAGCTATGAAAATTAACCCCATGGTTACTGATGATTTTACCAAGTGGAAGCATGTATAAAGAAAAGAGCAATGGGCCAATGATAGAACCCTGAGGAATCCCACAGTTAATAATAGTTTTTTCTGATACAGAATCCCCCAGGGCAACACAAAAATGTCTTCCAGCCAGATATGAATAAAACCATTTAAGAACTGTTCCTGAGAGACCTACCCATTGTTCAAGTCGATGTAGCAAAATATTATGGTCCACAGTGTCAAATGCAGCACTGAGATCTAACAGAACCAGAACAGACACACCACCAGCATCTATGCACATTTGAATATCATTGATTACCTTGACTAGAGCAGTTTCTGTACTGTGGTTTGACCGGAATCCTGACTGAAATTTCTCAAGAATGGTATTTTTACTGAGAAAATCATTTAACTGTCTAAAAACCACTTTTTCGATAATCTTGCTTAAGAAAGGGAGGTTTGATATGGATCTAAAATTACTAAGAACTGAGGGATCCAAGTTACTTTTCTTTAGTAGGGGCTTTACAATGGCAGTCTTCAGTGCAGTTGGGAAGTTGCCAGTCTCCAAAGAAGAGTTTACAATGGCCAAGACACTGTCTGACAAACAACTAAAAACGGTTTTAAAAAATCTTGTGGGGATAGGATCAAATACACAGGTAGAGGGTTTTAATGGCTGGACTATTTCATTGAGCATTTGTGCATCAATCAGGCCAAATGCATGCATGTCAGCTGTGCACGGGGCATCTGAACTGTCCAAAATCAAAGGGGTTGTACCCATTTGAGCTATGTGTAACCTAATAGTGCTCATCTTTTCTTTAAAATAAATAGCAAACTCCTCACATTTATTTGAGGAGATGAGCTCACTGCCAAAGTCAGCAGCTGGACTTGGATTTATCAAGCGATCAATTGTTGAAAAAAGCACTTTGGGATTATTCTTATTGTCACAAATAATCTTGGAAAAATAAGTCTGTCTTGTGTTTCTTATTGCTCTATTATAATTTGCAAGCTGTTCGTTAAGGATATCAAGATGTACCTGTAGTTTTGTCTTTCTCCATTTACGCTCTGCTTTCCGACAGTCCCTCTTTAGTTTAAGAATTTCACTGTTTTTCCAGGGTGTCTTCTGATTTGAAATTACCTTTTTTATTTTCTCTGGGGCAACAATGTCGAGTGTAGCTCTCATCAGTAACTCATCAGTAGCTAGTGGGTTCAGTGGTACATATGTAAGATTTACAAGTTGTGCAAACCTATCAGCTGCTGCAGAGTTTAAAATGCGCTTCTTTATAATGTGATCAGCTTTTTTCTTTCCCTTTAACAACATGACATGAAAGAATACACAGAAATTATCTGATATAGCGAGATCAACAACAGAGGAAATTGTAACACTTAGCCCTCTAGAAGTGACCAAATCTAGAGTATGGCCATGCTTATGAGTTGGCTCAGCAACAGGCTGATTAAAATCAAGAAAGAGTAGTAAGTTTTTAAAATCCATGGCCTTGGAATCTGACACATTATCCACATGCAAGTTAAAATCACCTGCCAGAAGAACTCTCTCATGATCATTTGATATAATAGACATGAATTCAGCAAATTCAGGGGAAAATGCTGGGTTTTGCCTTGGAGGGCGATAGATGGTCACCATCAGAACAGGAGAATCAAAACTTAGAATCTGAGCAAGATATTCAAAAGAAGAAAATTCCCCAAAGTCCATTTGCTTGCATTTAAATTCACATGAATAAATATTTGCTAATGTAATACTAACTACACGTCTAAAAGCAGGTTATATTTAATTACTCTGGTAACTTTTTTATGGTTATTTTGTCACATGGTCGTCAGTATTGCTCAACATACAGTAACCAGAAACACCATAATTGGGTGCTAGGAAATTAATAAAAGTTTACCAATGACGTGGCAGTAATCAGCAAAATCTCAATCAAGATTATAGAATACCAATTACGTGTCTGTGTGTCAGCAGTTGTAGACATCCTGTGTAAAAGCTATAAGTAATCAGCATTTAGAATCAAAGTCACTCAATCAGCTTAGAATCGTCAACTGACATCCTCTCTTAGACTCAGCCAGATATCAAAGCCATGAAGGCTGTAATTCTTCTCTCATTAACATTGGTGCTTGTCTACACTAAATCAGTCCCTCACTCAATCAAGAAGAATCAACTGAGGGAAATTCATATGGAACTCAGCAAGGAAGATCGTAAGGTAAGAATCTGGATTTTTATCATCAAGCACTAGGTAAACTGAGAGGCACTGCATGGGGAAAATCCTAACTTTTCCATTTATTAAAATATTGAAATGCTTTTTTTAATTTTAGATATTCACACACCAACTTGTGCCAGATGTGATCAACTATGAGAATTGCACGGTAATTATTTTCATACATATTTCATGTGTATATCAAAGTTTAGTACAACATGATAACATAAGATCTATTGAATCAGTGAGCAAGTAATTTGTTACAATTGTTACAATTACTTTTTTGTTGGGCCCGCTCAGTTGGGTCAGGCATAGTGTACGCAAGGGTGTATGTTAGTATATATATTATACAGTTTTATTCCTCTGTACTTTACTTGAAATAATATAGCACATAAATGTCACCAACATAACATCGCCCATGGAGGAGGCTTTGCTGCTTAACCTTTACTGTAATTGTTTCAGTCATGTCTATAGTAAGTGTGCAGTTTCCTGCTTTTCTTTTCTTCAAGAAAACAAATTATTTATGATGATTTTAATCAAAATACAGAGGGAAGATTTCTGCAAAGCTGGAAAAATTGTATCAAACACCCTCGGGGAAAAAGCCAAAATTTCCAGATTGTTCAGTACATACAATGAGGTAAATTTTACATAATTCTGCTTAAGTCCTTCAATAATCAAATGGAAGGAATCTAGGGTTTGAACCCACAAACCCAGCAGGTTCTAATAAAAGGTTATATATTTGTATTATATCAGTGTTTATATGTATATTTACATGTATATGTTCCTATGAGTTCTAGTCAATAGCTAAAGTAGAAGTTTGATGCTTCTCCTGTGAGTATTACTTTAAAGTGAGAGCTGAAATCATCATTAATTTCTGCTATTTGAATTAGACCACAGTTAACAGCCACATTCCACAATGCTCATTTCAGGCCAAAACGTGCTGTATAACTTTACAGTATTAATACTAAGCCAGTAGCTCCAGAAGAAGCCTTTTAAGATCATGCATATTGAAGAGAAGACAAAATGCAGATCTTACAATGCAATGTGATTACTTTTTAGCACATATCATAAAAATATTAAGTTGTTATACATAATTGTTCCCAGAAATTGTCTGGAGAGATGTGTCTTTTGAACTGAGAAAATTATGTTCTGCTTGAATCTGTTGAAGACTATAGGCAAAACCCCAGCATTCACATTTTTTTTGTTTGTTTTATATAAACATATAATTGTTGACAAGAATACGTATGCCTCTTTTTCAGGGGGAAAACTGCACTCTCATAGAGAATAGAAAAGAGCTGGAGATGAAAGTGCTTTTGACACATATGAGTCGTTGTGTTCAGAAGATATTCCCTCACGTGCATTAAATGCAATGTGGTCAGTGTGGTTTCCTGGGCACTGCTTGTTTTCTATGTTCCTGTGTTATTTATTAAGATATCTCAGTTTATTTATCATGTTTTAATGTATTTATTTTGTGCCTATTTATAGAGAAATGAGAATAAAGTTTACTATGCAATCAATATTGTTTTCACAATTTATTTTATTTCTTTGTCATACATTGTTTGCAAGTCACACAAAAAAGGTTTTGTGTAGCTATTCTTCTGCTTATTTTATATGTATGACCTGGCAAGTGGTTACACAGCACTCTGTGTGAGGGAGGGGAATGTGTCAGGGAACCAGACGCGACCGAAAGGGGATCTGAAAGCTACCCACAAACGTGGATAACCACAAGAGGGGAAACGATAGGGATACCCTGACAGAACAGGGAAAAATAAACAAAGGGGAAATAACCCCCGGTGTATCAGCCAACAGAAAACAACCCAGAAAAGAGGGTGAAAACAGACTCGAAGACTCTAGTGGAAATAGACAGAAAGAGAAGGAAAAACCTCCAGCTCAATGCAAGGGAAATAGAGCGAATACGAAAGGAGGAAAATATAAAGGTAACTGCGATTACAGCCTTGGGACTGGGGTAAACCGAGGAAAGACTTTTGAAAAGAGAAAGAGAAAAGGATAACGAGGACCCTATCTCAGTTTATTTATCATGTTTTAATGTATTTATTTTGTGCCTATTTATAGAGAAAAGATAATAAAGTTTATTAAGCAATCAATATTGTTTTCACAATTTATTTAATCTCTTTGTCATACATTGTTTACAAGTCACACAAAAAAAGGTTTTGTGTAGCTATTCGTCTTATTTTATATGTAGTGTACTTGACTACTTGTGTCCTATTACATAGGCCATGCTTATCTGAAGTACTAGTTGACACTGATAATTAAATATTTCAAAATCATAGACTGTAGAATGACATGGGTCCAACCAGATTAGTACATATCAAAAAGGTATCCTGACCATAAGTATGAAGATGTAGGCTAATGGTTTTTTTATTTTTATGATACCAAATATACCAGAAGAATATAAGAAAATGTAATGACAAGAACAGGGCATTCAGCACATCTAGTTTCTTTAGTTGCATACAGTCTAGTAGAATATAGTATCAAGCACCGCATTAAGCCTGGACTTTTCAAGCATCTCTGCCACTAACGTATGACCTGGCAAGTGGTTCCACAGCTCTCTGTATAAAAGGTACCGAATCGCTACCTATTTCTACCTATTAACTAATTTCTATATATGCTCTCTTGTTTTGCTGAAAAGAAAATTAAGTCATGCCACATTTGAAACAACGGCACACAATTAGCTTGTTTGTGTACCTCACATTACCACAGTTGTAACTAATTTTCCAAACAGGTATTTACAACCAGACAAGCGTTCTCTCAACCCTAGAGAACTAGCTAACTACACTTATTTCAAAGCTTTACAACTAATGGCTATGGTGATGCAACATTACTTGTGTGGGTCACACTTTAAACAAAGTCTCCATATAAAGGCTTTATATAGCATATATAAAGCCTTCATAAAAGTTACATAATGGCTTCATAAATCATACATAAGCAAATGCCATGCTTCATAAAGGGTGACATAACACCTTATGCAACATGTTATGCCAAATGAAACATAACCAACAATGTCGCCTAGCTAATGGCTAAGCATTATAGGGTGATATAAAACATGTTTATATACATGACGTCACGTGGCGCTGTAATGGCGACATGTAGTCCAGCTGTCTCGTGTTCGTGTTTGTTAATTTGAATGTATTTTGTTGTGTCTGGCTTTTGTCTTTTGTTTTTTTCATGCACTGTGTGTCTGTTGTGGGACTGGGAAGCAGGCTGGAGATTTTGCAGGGCACTCCTGCTGCTTGTTTTGATAATATTGATGAATTGTCTAGTCTGGAAAATTTTGTTTGTGGTCGTCACCATGGAGACGCATTCGCAGCATACAGTATGCTCGGGAATGTCCGTTGGATCTGC